>VMOF01000369.1:24161999-24486999 GCA_011764245.1 Trialeurodes vaporariorum | reverse complement strand
ATATAGGTTTGAACGGGAGGAAGACGATAGTGGATCGTTCACAAACTACTACTGCATTGATGCTATCATTTCTTCTCTTCTGAAAAGCTCTGTCTTTGGACTTAAAAAAGGTGGCTAGTAGTACTAGCCACTGCCCCTCAAAAGGTCAATTTGCAATTATTTGAAAATTATGTATATTTTCCAGTCGCGGCTCGTGCACTTCGTGCAGTTTGGCAACTATGCTAATTTTCCATTAAAAACTACGCAAAAGAATCGATATCTTGGGGGTGCAGTTGCACCTCCTGAAGATCGATTGTTTCACATAGGCTTAAATGGAGAGTATAAGTTGTTGCCAGATTGCACGCGCCGCCACTGATATTTTCTCTGGTCTAGCGCGTCCAGTGGCGAGGCGTGCGATTTGGCAACGTTTCTTTTTCCCATTTAAACACATTAGAAGGGTCGGAATGCCTGGTCATCGCCGATCGCCGATGACTGGAGCGTTCGACTTTTTTGGTGAATTTAAATGGTGAAAATGCATTGTTGTCAAATTTCACGCTTCGCCACTGAGCGCGTCTAAATCTCGTTCATTTGTTTTTCTTCATTATTTTTCACCCATATGTTTTACATAATTTCCACCTGGATCTCGGTTTTTTGCAGACGTACATGGCTCCAAGTTTATCGATCTTCGGTGACTTCACGAAAGATGTCGAGATCATGTACAACAATTTCCGGGTCTACGGCACATTGTTGTTGATGGTCATGGGCAGTATAGTCTTTGTTGGTGTCAAATTCGTCAACAAATTCGCTTCCGTCGCCTTGGCCTGCGTCATCATGTCCATCATAGCTGTCTACGCTGGTATCTTTATCAACTTCCACGGAAATGACAAACTACGGTGAGTCTCATTAATATGATCAGTGTTCATCACGGCAAACTATCGGCAGCATGATTAAAGGCAGTTGCGCCTGCAAAATGTCGTCAAGGCAACAAGCGACACTCTCATTAGAGGTCGTTGCAGAAGTCCAGGCGCACTTAGACCGACAATCTTTAGATTTACCCACGATATTTCTTATATTATATGGTGATAAAGAATGGAAATGCATTCCGAGCGTTGGCTTTTCATTAAAGAACATTTTAAAATGAAAACTTAAAGTCGTTGCCGCAAGTTTTTTTTTTTATTTGATGGAGTGAAATTTGAAAATTCGCTAAAGATACCTTTTCTGCTTTTGTCGGCCATCTTGCCTACAGTGATTTTGATCTGCGCGCCACTGGATTTGTGGCGCGAAGTCAGATGAGCATCCCTCTTTAATCTGTAACCTTGGGCGCGGCTGCTGTCTTTCCTTCTTCTGTTGGTAATGCATAGGCAACAAGCTAAACACAAACCATTTCAAGCTGAATAAATGCGGATAATATGTGGAACGTGTGTTGCCTATGTGTGTAAATTTGAAGGGTATTTTCTCAAAATCAATATTTTTGAGTTAAGACGTTCGTTCATTAAACGACTCAATTATAAGTATTACATTTTGCGGATTATGTATAATTAGGATATTTTGGTGGAACATTTTCAAACAAACGGGGGTGGGGGGAGGTCGCTCATAAGTAAAAAGAAAGCGTGTGCAAGGCCAAGAAAATAAGGTTCTCCTCGTATGCTTTTTCTTTTGAGTAGAAAAAACTTGTTTTGTTTTACCTATAACGCTGTATACTTACAATTAGATCCATGTATTTATGGGTGTTCTGAACTAACCAAATTTTCATCAATTCTTTTTCTTATTTTTTACAGTTTGTGCATTCTAGGCAAGAGGTTACTAAAAGATATCTCAATTGCCAATTGTAACAAGAATCCCAACGGGCCTTTGTACAAAGTATTTTGTCAAACCAATAGGACAACTATTTGTGATCCATACTTTTTAGCCAATAATTTGACAGTTGCTAATGGAATTAAAGGCCTTTCTAGCGGCGTATTTTTCGGTAAGTAAATGACAGATTTTTTTATTTTCTCTCACTGTCATAATTTTATAATTCAACTCTATTTCAACGGCTCTAGATTCTCATGAAAATACCAACGGAGGAGCACTATTGCCTCTCATCACGTTTTTGGAAAGTTGGCAACGTTTTTTGATAGTTTAGTGGTTTGATAGTTTTTAGAGGACTTTGCCGGCGATCCTGTGGCGCAGGATCTATTCTATTCCTCTCTCGTTTCCCATTTGAATGCATCAATTGGAAAAGGATACAAGTAGGGGGAGGGGGGAGAGGAGGGATTCTCATCTATCCTTGTCTAAGTTATATACATCAACGGAGAATTGAAAGAGATAACATTGTTCCGGTGCGCCTCCGGACTCTCCACCGTTAAAGGTTACAAACGCAAAATAATTTGAGAAAGTGGCATTTCAGCTGAAACACGTGACAATCGACGAATTACATACGGTGTTCCCTTACAGGTGGTAAAGTCGTGAACCCGGAGGGCTTAGACTTATTATTCGATTTTAGAAGGTATATATGCTGCTTTGTGGGTGTGACGCAAATAAGGTCAATGTGATGGTTTTTTCTTTGCTTTCATTTTTTTATTTTTTTATTTATTTTTGTGGTACATTGAGCCCCGCAGAAACCGATAACTTTGCGTAGGCTTAAGGTGATTCCAGGCGAAACTTTTCCAGATTTCAATCCGATGGATAGCGCCACTAGTAGCTTTTTGGAAAAGTCGTGTTTTTGGCGTTTTAAACTGATACCATAGATAAAACGCAAAATCCAATAACGTCAGCACCTGCAAAAATTTTTTATGGATTTTTTGAGCCCAAAATGAGCAAAATTGGTTCAAAATTAAAGCCGTAAATTATGAAATTCGTTTCGCCATAAGCTTAGTGAGTGAGAGTGAGCGCGAGTGATGATACGTCTATCTGCCTCACTCGCACTCATTGCGGCTTACGGGAAGTTTCGTATTTCATAATTTCTGGCTTTATTTTTGAGTGTTTCAGCCTGAAACTTTCAGGATATCTTCCTGAAGTATGCTCGCAGGTGCTGACGTTCCTGGAATTTGTGTTTTTAGCGTGAATTCGTCAATTTTAGCCAAAAACTGTTGACTTTTTGAGCAGCGCGACGTGATGTCCAAAGTTGGAACTAATCGACCCTGGAATCACCTTAAGTGACAAAAATCATTGTTGACACATTGCACGAGCCGCCTCTGCTGATTGCAGAACCCTCTGAAGACACAGCTTGTTCTATTACTGTAAAATCACCCTTAATCTGCCGTAAACGAAATTCGCATCTGAGCAAATCTACTCAAAAAATGTCAAGTTCGACACAGCTCTCCTCGACTTTGTTTGTCTTAAGTCGGCTCGGCATTTTCACAACCGGGTGTCTCTGTAATTCTCGTTTTGTTTCGTTTCGCGTGTAGCAACCTCAATGTTTTTGTTTCAGAAAATATTTTTGACAAATTCTTGACGGAGGGTGCTACGATTGCCCGAGACAGAATCTCAGAGCAAGTGTTCGTCCCTCATTCAAACTCCTTCAACCTTGTTTTAGCTGATATTACCACCTCCTTCACGTTTCTCATAGGACTGTTCTTCCCATCTGTGACAGGTACGTCTTTGATCAAGAAGTCTCATATTTATTATAATTGCATGTTGAAATTCATGCCGCAGGAAAACGTGGCGTAGTGAGCGATTTGACGCACTATTTGTATTCTATTTTCGGGGGGGGGGGGGGAGAAAAAAATAAATATTGACATGGAAAATTACGTAAGCAATAAATACATCAGTTACAAAAGACTATTGGTATCTTTTGCAATTTCACATAATTATTTTAGTTGATTTTAGATTTAAGAGGATTTATAATTAGTGTTTTCAAAACAACAACTTAACATCCAAACAATAAATATATGTACATTTGTTTAGGGTCTGTCTGAGTGATCTGCTCGGCATTCTAACTTTGCCGCGAAACAAGTACACGGAAAAAAATGCTTAGTATAATTCACCACAATGATACATGATTTTGGCGCCAGCGTGCGAAAGTATGATGAACTTTCATGCCTAGACTTGGGGTTGAATGGAACAGCTTCCAGACAAGATTAAATATTCATCTGTTCCATTCACCCCGATGTATATAGTCATGCGGTGCAGTGTAAGCAGTTGCATTAGCCCTGTTTACTATTCGACGCAACCCACATTACACGTAACAACAGCCCACGCACCGTTTTTTCACCGTGATCTCAAAACTGAGATTGATTCGGGTCACATGAAATTCAGGTTACGTCAAATTTGTCGACGCAGAATTTATGCAACTGCTTCTTTTATTTTTGCGCGTAGGCGCCAATAATACATTTACCGTGATAAAGCTTTTGTGCCAGATTTTTTTTCTCCGTGTAACCTATAAGTGGAAAGAGACTAAGATTTGATTTTTCTTCGGCAAAGGACATGAAAAAAATGACTTTTTACTCGTTCTTCTTGGTTTTAGTTGCGCATTCATTGTTTTGCGTAGTTTTACGTTCATTTATATCAATGCTCAAAATCGCTTTCTAAAGCGATTGACACTGGCTGATTGACGTTTTGAAAGCTTTTGATGGCGTTCTTTTATATGCTGTAGGAACAGCCCTGCACATCGATACTTTTTAAACGAGTATAGGCCAAAGATTACTTATACTTACATCTTTGTATTAGCCATCTCGCCCGTGTTAAGTGAAAAATGGATAAAACACCGGCCGTGATACAACCGGGCATACAGAGGGGATCATAAAGATTACAGAATTCTGGTTCGAAAAGATTACGTTTCTCACTTTTCCTGTGTTTGTTTGCGAAACTAGAACAAACACGGAACGTGAACAGTGGGTCATGGAACAGTTTTGTAACAGACAAACATGGAAAATGTAATCTTTTCTCAGTAATTTTATGATCCCCTCTGTATGCCCGGTTGTATCACGGCCGGAGTCAACTTAACGAAATTCGGGCTTATGCCATATCTGTATGTATAAGTAATCTTTGGTATATGCCATAGTTTCCAAACTTTTCTGCAGGTAAGTAACCTGCACCAGGCACCTACGTCAGATCGTGCGGAGAAAAACTACGAACGCATCAAAAACCGTTTTCAAGAATGATAAAGAGGCAAGGACTGCCTTTGTATAAAATGTGCGGTTTTGAATCGCCCGCTTCAAATTAATCTATGACGGTAGCGTAAAAAATTCTAGTCAGAATAATGGCTGAGTAAACTATCGACAAACTTCAGACAACAATTGGGGCTCGCGTTCGCCTTTTTCCCGTTTTAATTAATGTCTATTGTTGCACGACGATGCAATTTTTATGAAACCGAGGTGTGTATTGTTCTCATCGCAGGTATAATGGCTGGCTCAAACAGATCGGGAGACTTGGCCGATGCTCAAAAATCAATCCCAATCGGAACGATTTGTGCCATCCTTACCACTTCCTCGGTCTACCTATCATGTGTTCTCCTTTTCGCCGGGACCGTCGACGGCTTACTTCTCAGGGACAAGTAAGCACCCGATACTTGATTATATTTTTACCCTACTCCCCCCCCGCCCCCCGCCCTCCCATCCTCCCCATCTTTGCCCCCCTAGTCCGCGCCGCAATGTCTGCTTACCCATCTTTGCCCTAACTTTGCCTCTCTTTCTTGCACTGGGCGTTGTCAGGTCAAACGCGGGCTTCCGAATGGGTCTCTTGCAAACTTTTACGGCAGCTACTCAAAGCATGAATTCCCATTTCCCGTAGCTTTTTACTGAAAAAAAAAAAAAAAAAAAAAAAAAAAAAAAAAATGCGTCATATACCCAACTTTATACTCCCTTTTTGACTCTTGGTGATTCTATAGGTCAGTTGCACTGTCAACAGAATCGACTGTTGATGCTTGATTCTTATAGATTATGCCAAGAAAATAACAATGGTTTCTGTTCCATCGAAATCTGTTCAGAAATAAGCGAGATATAGCCATTTGAAAATGACGACATTATTGCGTCATTTCGTCGTTTTCCGCGACTGTCCGCCACCCGTGTATCTTTCCACCAAGCGCGCAGTGATGCAATGATGAGTCATTTTAAAAAGAACAACGATTTCCAAAGAAATTTCAAACTATTTAACTTTAAAATCCGTCAATTTACAGTGAATAAATGATAAACAATAATAAAACACACACTGATAACACTACAGCCATACGGACGCGGACGCAGCAACAAACTACCAACATAAACAATGAAATGAAATATGGCGGCGAGCTTTCGTGAGCAAAGTGGTTGGCGGCACTGCACAGATCTGCGTAGCTGTAGTGCAAACATGCAAATCGGTCCAAATTTGGCGACGAAATGACGCAATAATGCCGTCATTTTCAAATGGTTATATCTCGCTTATTTCTCAACGGATTTCCATGGAACAAAAACCATTGTTATTTTCTCGGCAAAATCTATAAGAATCAAGCATCAAAAGTCGATTTTGTTGACAGTGCAACTGACCTATACCTACCCTTTTTTTATGGAAACCACAAGCCATGTCCAAAGACACCGAGAACTGTGTAGATCTATTGTGACCAGTATTACTTATGCTAACCTCTGCTATCCTTAGGCCTCCTGGTGCAGATACAATTCCCCTGGCCTTCTAAGTTTTAGCCTCAAGGCAAGTTGTGCACATGATGGACTACATGCACCTGGTCTCTATTGAGCGATATTCATATATGTCTCCTCCCTCACACCATGTTCGGCTATGAAAGCCCCCATACTGTACGAGAAGGTTAATTCCATTGTACCTACATGAACGTCTGCGAAGTCCTTTCATCCAAAGTTTCGTGAAGATTCTATATTCATCATGGATTTTATTGAGTCTCGATTCTTTTCCATACAGGTTTGGTCAGAGTATCGGAGGCAGACTTGTGGTGGCAAACATTGCCTGGCCCAACGAGTGGGTCATTTTGGTCGGATCGTTTTTATCCACTCTCGGTGCTGGACTACAAAGTTTAACTGGCGCGCCTCGTTTGTTACAAGTGAGTGAACATTTTATTCTTTATTATTTTCATCTATTCTTTCTTATTTTATTCATCGGATTCATTCCACTTTTCCAGAAAATGTGTGACAGTTTATCGGGGTAATAGATAAAAAGTTTTTCTGAGATTATTAATTTGGTAATATTGAGGTCGTTCATTACTTAATTTTGAATCTTATTTGACAATCTTTCAAAAGTTCCCATAAAGTTGCGCAGTTGAGGATAATGTTCCAAAATAGCGTCAGCTGCCAACCTAAAGGGCATATCGTCAAATTTTGACATTTTGAGTTAGGGATTGACGTCTTGGGTGCGAGAAGGACATTCCTTCAGTGCAGTGTTTTATCATCTCATTTCCTACTTAATTTTTTTTAAAGAATGTGACTATTTAATTTTTCTTAAGGATTGCACTGAAAACGCCTATACATATAATAATATTGTGAATAATTCTCAGTAAAATTTTCAGCAAGATACAAGTATTTGCTTTCCTTGGAAAGAAAAAATATACTGAGGAAGCATAAACGGAAAGAAGTATCGAGGTTGTGTGCAGCTTTGCCAACCCGTCTTTTTGCTCTCCTGAAAAATTAAAAACCGTCAAAATTTTGATACACTTTGCACGATAGGTGACGATTTTACTGAAAGTGGCATTCAAGCGGCAATCATGCATCTCAGTGGTGGCTCGTGCAATTCGGCAGCTATGTTACCCCTCCATTTAAATACATGTTAAACAATCGATTTATTAGTGAAGCGCTACTGCACTGTCGAATCGATTGTCTCACATAGAATAAAATGGAGGAAAATGCATGCTGGCAAATTGCACGAGCCGCTTCAAGAAGCTTCTCCGCCATGACGCAAAAAAAAAAAAAAAAAAAAAAAAAAAAAAAAAATACATAATAATAATAATTGTGTCATAGGGACTGTATGAGTTTTACAGAAAGAATGTCAAAGCTTCATCTTTCTTAAGAGCATTTGAGATTTGTTTGCTTTTTGTCATGTGCAGTACTTTCTTTTGAGGTAGGTTAGTAATTTCGACAACAATATTCTTTTCTCTCTTTCTTTTAGGCCATCGCGAAAGACGAGATCATCCCGTTTTTGGCGCCGTTTGCAAAATCTTCATCTCGAGGCGAGCCGACCAGAGCCCTGCTGTTCACCCTCTGCATTTGCCAGTGTGGTATCCTGTTGGGTAACGTCGATTATCTCGCTCCTCTTCTCTCCATGTTCTTCTTGATGTGCTACGGATTCGTCAACTTGGCCTGCGCTCTCCAGACTCTGCTACGCACGCCCAATTGGAGGCCGCGGTTCAGGTTCTATCACTGGTGAGTTCCGCCTTTTTGAAAGAAAATTTCCGAGTTTTTCTGTAAACCAGTGCTTTTACACCCTGGTAAAGAAAAGTGTGTTATTGGCAGAGATTACTAAGCTTAAGAGATATGGCATAACGATTCAAAAGTGTTATTCGACTCCTACGAAGTATGCAATGTGGCGTACGCTGGTGACCGTAAACATTGTTACTACTGTTGTTGTTTGAATGAGATTTGACAGCAACGCCACTACCTAAATTAATAAGATTAATAAAGTGTTTGGGAAGTTTAATGAGCTCTGAGTATATTTTATACGTGAATCTGAAAATCTAAGTCACTTTAATCATCCCATCGGCCATTAAATGACAAACATTTAGATGCTGCAGAGAATCTAACCTCATTTCCAACAACATGAATAACAACAATGTTTACGGTCACCAGCGTACTGCACGTTGTATCACGGCCATTCTGCAGGCGTTTTTTACGGAGCCCGGCCAACGGTTTTTTAACACGGCGGAGATAGGAAGTGCCATATCTCTTAGGCTTAGTAATCTCTGGTTATTGGTGCCGGTTATTTGCTTGTTCACCTCCATTTCACCACACTGCCACCCTCTACAAAATGCTGTCTGCGGCATGATTCGCGCGCGGATTGTTGCGTGCGCGTAATTTCAAAAAGCGCGCCTCGATCATGCGGAGTTTGCAGACTTGCAACTTAAACGAACTATCGCCTGATTTCTGTATTTTCTCAACTTTCATCAAAACCAATATTATTTCGCCTTTATCTAAAAACTAATCCATTCTCATCATTCGTTTCCAATTCTGTTCTCATGTGAGTCAAGAAAAACTTTGTTCTGCCTCATTATAGACTTCAGTTTATAGACTCAAATATCTCTCTTTTTTCGAATGACGGTTGGCAATGCTTTCAAACTTCCGCCGCGCTCCTGTAGATCGCGCCTTATGCATGATTTAAGGTTATGTTTTCATTGTTATTGTTTGAGTTCGAACGGCGTTTTTTACGTTACTCCCACGAAAACATATTTTGACGATTTTGACTTTTGAACATACATCCAAATAAACTATGAGACTGGTTAAGCAGGGAAGTTATTTACGTGATCTATTCATTTATTTCGAAAAATGTCGAATCATTTAAAGTGTGGGAGGACACTTCACTCTCTCATTATGATTTATTGTTTTGACTCTGGCCTCAATTGATTTTGGACATTGTTATCAGCACGTATTAATTCCTAAGAGTCTTTGTAGATAATGAACTGCTTCTTAGTTGAGAATCAAAACCATCTTAATTTTATTCTCATCTTTGCTCTTCCTTGACTTTGAACCGAAGAGTATGAAAGCTGAGCGGGTAAACCGAAGTTAACTGAATGACAGGCGTGAAGCCACTGATTGTGAGTGTGATAATGCAGGATGCAGTAGCTATGTAAGTTTCGCTCATCAACTTGAATTTTTGAGTCCAGTAGGTGTTCATGAGACAAATTGTCAGTCTTAATTTGAAGTTACGGCGTAGGCGCAAATGTAGGTTCATTTAAGCTGAGGGGGAAAGTTTAAAATCAGGATGACTGTTGATGTTGACTGATGAGGGTATGTGTGGCTAATGGGCTAGGTACTAATGAACTCGCTTGATACTATACTAAATGAGCCTGTTTTCTTTTGTTCCCTCTTTTATTTTACAAAAATGGGATTTGAAATCAATACTGCAACTTTGTTAGTATGTTTTTCTTTGTTTGTTTTTCATAATTCTCAGTGTGATTGATGTTTCTTTCCTTTCGCAGGTCTTTGTCTTTCATTGGTTTGAGTTTATGCATCGCTGTCATGTTCATGTCCAGTTGGTACTACGCTCTTGTTGCCATGGGAATGGCAGGCATCATCTACAAATATATTGAATACCGAGGGTAAGTCAATTTTCCATCTTTTTCTTTGATTATCAGGTAGCCCTTGGATGGTTCTTTTAAGGCTTTTCTTCAGTCATAGATGCCTCAAGAAAGGTTTTCTAGTTTAATGCTTCCAGTTGAAATTTGCAATGATGTGAAACAAGAACCACGTGAAACGGGCAAACTGTTTGGGATGAGTAAACCATGGGTTACGAAAAAACCTTGTGGTATGCAAATTGTGTAAGGTTAGGAAAATAGTTTGGTTGGACATAAAGATACAATTTTAATATTAGCTTCAACCTGGTAAGCTGTTTCTGCTAAATTTTATTGCTATAATGGATTCAACCAATGAAACTGCACGAGAGTGAGCGAGAATCATAATTTGTTTTGATCCAATTTTGACTGAGGTGTCATCACTTAATTGGTCTTGGATAGAGGATTCTGCCTTTTCCAAAACATCCCAAGAGACTGTTTGATTCATTACAACTTAGCTCCAATTTTTGTTGTTTTATTCTTGGTTTTCCATTTTCAGGGCTGAGAAAGAGTGGGGAGACGGCATCCGAGGTTTGTCTCTCTCTGCCGCTCGGTTTGCTCTGTTGAGGCTAGAAGAAGGACCTCCTCACACGAAGAACTGGCGACCGCAGATTCTTGTTCTAACTAAATTGAATAATGATTACATGCCCAAGTACCGCAAATTAATTACGTTCACCTCTCAACTGAAAGCAGGTTTGTTAATTCACATCTCAATTAACCCATTAAATTGCTCTCTTCTTGTTGATGCAATAGTGGACATTGTTCTATAGATATCATAGCCAAATGGTCAAATAAACCATTTAGTCAATTATCCAGGCAAATATTCAAACTTATTTTATTTAAAGTTTTTTTAATTTTTGTCAAGTCATTGATAAAAAGACCCTAAGCATTGTAGCAATATGGTGTTCCTTTGCGGAGGAGTAACTTGGAGGATTTTTCTGTCTTTCTTAATGTCCATCTAAACAGATATGTTTGACAATGATAGAGAGAGAGCATTGTTGTACGCCGTCATTGTAGGCCAATGCACTGATTTACATGTTTGATTTTAGGGAAAGGACTTTGCGTTTGTGCTGGCGTCATTCAGGGTGAATACACGAGAGATTCCAGCGAAGCATTGGCGGCTAGACAGGTTCTCAGGAAAGTCATGGATGAAGAAAAACTGAAAGGCTTTGTCGACGTAACGGTGGCGCACAATGTTGTCGAAGGAATCAGTCATTTGTAAGAAGTTTTTCTCTTCGTTTCCATCAAGGCCGTCCACAAGAATAAGCATCCCTATGTGAAAGCTTCTGGAAAAATTATTAGAAAAATTAAAAAAATGGGTCAAATTAAGCATTTTAGATGATATAAAATTTTAAAATTTTACTGGAGGATTCTTGAGCCCCACTAATGGGAGGTATCATACCCACCACAGCAGCCCTCAGAAGGCTCGTCTTTTGTAATTTTCAAGGTCTATGTTTCCTATGGGCAGCCTTGCTCCCATTTGCACTGTAAATTAACGTTTTACAATCATGTAATTGAGGAGTACTTTGGTTAAAGGGCGGATAAAATGGAGGGTGCATACATGCTGAAAAATCTTGGTTTCAAAGTTTTATTTAATCAGATTTTATTTATTTATTTAATTTTGTACATAAGAGCCATTTAGCTTTGAATACACGTCGGAAAAAATTTTCACGAGGTTAACTGGGTTCTGTTAATTATCTAACAACCAATGTGTATATTCTAAGTGTCAAATGACCAAGAAAACTCAATCCAACACTTACTAACCTCACTCAAAATGACCAACTTTTGTAATTAGGTTCTTTGAGCGTGAGCACATCCTCTGTTTTATCTGCCCTTTTACGGAATATACTCCACAACTGCATTTTGTGTGGTTTTGATTCAAAAGATCAAAATAAAAATTATCAAATGGGTTTTTAAAAAAAAGGTGCAAAAATTGACCTATGAATCAAAGTTTTTGAATTGTAATTTTTAAAGAAAAAAAAGAAAACTAAGCACCCTGATGATGAAAAGGGAGCTCTTTGAAACAATTGCATGTAATAACAAAAAGTGAGTGAAATGCGAGTTTATTATCAAGATTACTTTCTGTAACTGTAACTGATGCTCAAAAAATGCTGTCCAAAAGCTCTGACCTAATTATATAAAAATTGTATTTTTCAGGATTCAGTCGACTGGACTCGGTGGATTGAAACCGAACACAGTTATCGTCGGTTGGCCTTACGGTTGGCGGAAGAACGAAGAAGAGCCGACTTGGCATGTGTTCCTACAAACCGTCCGCAATGTTGCAACCGCTCGGATGGCTTTGCTAGTGCCAAAAGGAATCAACTTTTTCCCGGACGCTAATATCAAAGTAGGAGTTTACTTTCCGCAACTCGCAATTAGATTTTAAGTACTTTACGAGGTTTGCTACGAAAGTATCTGGCTTAATTCTCTATAGTTGTTCTGTAGAGAGAAAATAGTTTCTTCTTTATAGACCATATTGTTTGGAAACATTTGCGATGCGCTTTATAGGATCCGTGATGTTTTTAAGGATACAATCATCTCTAATCCTTGAGATTAATTAAGTCACTCTCTTTTTGTTCTATTGTTTTGTGCATATTCTGTTTTAAGAACTAGGCCATGAAAGATGAGGCAGAATAGTTCGAGACCAGCAAAGAGGCCTTTCTGACCTCGTGACATCTTCTATGACTGTGCTTTTTATGGGGTAACGTGCAAAAAGGAAAATTTATGGAATTGGAAGCTGCTGTGGGAAACTGTGATTTATTTCAATAGATAGACTACAGTACTCAACATATGTTTTTGTTCAAGTGGTATCCTCAACCTGGAATATTTGTATCTCATTTTGTCTGTTGAATTTATCATTTGATTAAAAATATTTTTTTAGCTTCTCTTTCTATTGAGCCTTGTTATCTTTTTTTCCCCTCGGAGCTTTGGTTTCATCAATTTTGTTCTTCGTTTACATCCTAATATTCATTAGGTAGACATCTATTCAACAGTTCCAGGTAGGTCTGTGCATTTGATTGAAATATCAATAGTTTCAAACTACAAAGTAAATTTTGATTGATCAAGAAATAATTAATTTTTCACTTGGTTTTTTATTGTAAAATCAAATCAAAATTAATCAACACTTTCAAAGTTTTATCGACCGAAATTTTAAATTTTCAAATTTCCAAAATTTTGAGAAATTTCGTTTCGGTTGATTGCACAGGCCTAGTTCCAGGCATTGTCATCCTCATCTTGCATCTGAATATTCAAGCATTTGTTTATGTTTTTCGGTATGTTTTTAATATATGGACCGTCAAATCGGGTTACTTGGTGAGGAAGGGTAACTAGAGACAGGAATTGGGGTGTATGAAACAGATTCCCAGGAGCATTAAAAAAAAAAAAAAAAAAAACTAACTAACTTGTTCCAAAACTACCCACTCATCTTATTTACCTTCCCATCTAAGTTACCCACCCATCCAAGTTATCTTGTCTAAGTTACCTACCCATCCAAGTTACCCACCCATCTAAGTTATCTGCCTGTCTGAGTTACCACCCATCAAAGTTACCTGATTTTACTGTACTTTCTTAGTTTTGTTTTCGGTAACTGCTTTAACTCACAACTGTTTCCATATCTGCTCATTGCAGACTTCACTTTTGCCTTGAATTTCAGTGGTTTAAACTGTGGATTTTTCAGCAAATAAATTATTGTTGTTCAACCTGCAACTTTGCAGTTTTAATTGAAATTTCATCAGGATTTTAGTTTGATTTCTAACCGTATTTGTATTTGTGGCTCTGGCTGAAAATGTTTGCACACTAAGAGATTTACGTTTGTTTTTCGATTTTAATTCTTTCAAAGTTCAGATACTTCTCGCAGAAACCTCGTAAAAAAAAAAAAGAAATGTCTTCATTACGTTTTAACTGCTAAAAATCTTATCTTGTCATTCTCTGTTCCAAAATTCTTTTATGCTTTCAAAAATGCGTAAGTATTGCCATCGGCACAATCTCCGTTCATGAGTGAATTTTCATGTGTCAGCTTTTCATGTCATTCACCAACAATTTACCCGGAAAAATCTATTACCTTCTTCCAAATTTCTTCTAAAATTAGCGTTAAACTTAATTTTTTCTAGATTGCGTCTTTCCATGAATTTCAAGTTATCTCAAATTACAAACTTTTTCTAAATTTTTCTTTCTTTAAAATTGAATGACTCATTAAAAAAATTTCAAGCTATGTTTCCTCCAATGTAGTTTGAAACTGATCTCCACTTTTGTTGAGAAATTTCAATTTAAAACCTCTTTTTGCTGATAAATTGTTGATGGATTTTGTCATTAGTTGAAAAATGAAAATTTTCTTTGCTTCCGTAGCGTAGGTTATTGGTCATAAGTAAATAAGATACAATCTATCAAAGTCTTTATCTTTCAAAAAGATGAAGTGAAAGACGTAGTGTTTCTCTGGTGGACGAGGAGTCAAGTTTAAAATATTCTACAATTTCTTTTACTAATTTTTTTCTCTCACGATTTCAATTTATCCTCTCCATCTGTTCTGTGTTTCATTGGACCCGAGAAAAGTATTAATATGTTGGACTTCTGGCTTTCTTCCTTATAGATGTCGGGTCATATTGATGTTTGGTGGATTGTCCATGATGGAGGTTTGTTGATGCTGTTGCCTTTCTTGTTAAAACAACACCGGACTTGGAGAAATTGCAAGCTGCGTATATTTACAGTTGCCCAGATGGAGGATAACTCTATTCAAATGAAGAAGGATTTGAAAATGTTCCTATATCATCTCAGGATTGCAGCAGAAGTTGAAGTTGTTGAGATGGTAAGCGATCTTTTTAACAGGTTGTATGATTACCGGTTCAGGTAAAATAAATCACCGGAAATCAAATATAGTCGATACAAAATTTGGTGATTTCGTCTCGTCCTTTCTCTTTGTAAGAGATAGTAATTTATCTCGTCTATCTCATGGCGTCTTGTACAGGATTTTAGTTTGTTCCTTAACTGTTTTTGTTTGTTTTAAAATGTGCTCTGTTGTATGAGTTTGATTAATATTTTGAACTATCATTTTTTGCAGAGTTCTGTTTGTCCTGATTTTATAATGTAGAGAATTTTTGTTTGAGAAAAAATAATTTTTGTCTGAAGAACGAGAAGACGGTATAATACTTCTTGCAGAAAAATTTGTTTGAGAACTTAGAGAATTATCCACTGAATAAGATTGGGCTGGGAGCAAGAAAATGGGCTGAATTTTTGTTAGAGAGTTATTAGAGAAATTAAGATTTCAAGGTTAATTTTTATTCTCTATTTTTTTCCCCTTATCGCTATTGATAGAATGAAAAGTGTTCGGAATAAAAAATAAAAACAAAAATTTAGGTATGGATAAATGGCAGGGTAAGATGAATTTTTAATTTGAAAGACGAAAGAGCTTTCCAACTTTTCTCAGTCAAATTCGCTATCTATGAAGATAGTAGGATGGAACCCAGTAATATTAAAGATTAAATTTTAAACAAAACTATTAAAAAAAAAAAGAACTACAAAAATCTGTTCAAAATTTTTCTTGAAAATGTTTGGAAAAAGGTTTGCAATATCTTTCTGAAGTTTTACAAAATCGCTTTACCTGATTTGTTTGTAATAAACTGGCAAAATTATCAGGTTTTCAACTCTTTTTGTTGCTATTTGCGCTTTTATTTTAATGTTTTAATTTTTTAAATGTTCTTCCATGAAATAATTATTATAAAGTTTGTAATATTTGATGTAACCACATAGCTCAGAATCGTTTTCTTTCGTTTTCAGACTGACAGTGATATATCGGCGTATACTTATGAGCGAACGCTCATGATGGAACAGAGAAGTCAGATGTTGAAGGAATTACGATTAAATAAACGAGAAAGTTTAGGAATGGTAAGTCTCTCTCAACTCTTTTGTCACACATTTTTTGAAAATGCGTTAATCTTTAGACCTTAAAAAACTGTCTGTTTATTAATAAGCGCAATCAAAATCTATTTTCTAATCATGAATTTGAGAAATGTCTGTTTAGGTGGCAAATATCCTGCAAAATCTGGACAATCCATGAGATTTTAAAAGACTCGTAAGAGTTGGGGAGTCTCAGAAATTTTTATAAAAAATTGTGATGAGTTAAGGTTTCAAAAGTTACATATTTTTAATACAGGACTTGTTAAAAAACATGGATTTTATTTGAAAGCGGGAGGTGTTTAAATGTCAGGGAAAAGTGAAGGGTCCTGAAAAGTGAAATAAACAAAATTCATGTTCACCAATATTTTTTGACATTAACAGTTTTGAAACTTTGAGTATCATCCAAGAAGCAAAGTTTTCACAGAACGCAACGTCAAAGTATGGAGTATTACATTAATCTGTATCATGTTATTAGGTAATAGAGAATTAATCGGTTGACAAGTTTCATCAATTTTAATTGTATGAAAAGACTGAAAGTAACGGCTATAAAGTAATTTTTGTAAATTTACTATCTAACTCAGGACCAGAGAAAAAACCAAGTTGCAAATTGCGCTGGTTTTTTTTCCCCCCTCCCCAAACATCATAACTTGGAATCCTAGTTGTAAATCAAAATCCCAATTCACAGGAAGTAACAGGAATAATTGGATATCAGTGGGGGAATATTCCTGGGACATGAAGTTTGAAAAACTGTTAAGATCAGGGTTTTGAACCAAACTGTGAACCAAAAACAAGCTCTGAACTGGTATTATTCTAAGTTACAAACCAAATTGTCAGCAAAGTTTTTAACAGCAAGCAAACAAGCAGGTTGAAGTGTGCGTAAATTGGTTCAATACGATTCCCAACTTGGATCAATGGCGTTTCATGTCTGTTTTTATGACCTAAAGTCAGTCAAAAACATGAACAAAAAAATTTAACTGTTTGAGGTCATTTAAATCAGTCATTACAAATTATTATTTTTTTTTTTTTTAAAAATATCATCATTGTTAGTTCTAGAGAAATTGTTTGAGCTACCAGAAAAAGAGGGTCAAAATTTGCTGGGACATTGATTGTGAGTGTTGTCAATATTCATTTTCAGTTTTTTCCATTCAACTTTTACAATGAAAAGTTTAAAAATGTGTCCAAATGACCTGAATCAATATAAATTATTTCCTTTCAATTATCAGATTATTTTTTCATGGCTCTGAAAAGTCTTACGAATTCCAAAGGCAAACTTTTTTAAAGGGATTCAAAGTCTGCCACAGTGATTCCAAGTACCCAAACCTTGCTTTCTTTGTGTATGGTTGACAAATTAAATACGCTTTTGATGCGGTTGACGCCTTAAATTTTGGTGAAGGTAGGTAACCTGCAATACCTGTCACAATAAATCCAAGCAGTGCTGGTGGCCTACCCGAGCCAAAATCTAAGGGGTCGACTGACACTATTTAATTTGCCGACTATACTTGAACCAAACTGCGATTAAACTTTGACATTTTTTTTAACTACAATTTTTGATCCGAGCTGGTTCATATCCCTGATCTTGACCAAAAAGGAATCCGGTAAGAATTTTAAGAGTACAAACAAGCATATTATAAACTTTTCTTTTCCTTATTTGCAGCTTAAGGGTTTTTTCAGGATTAAGTTAATTACTTCTTAAGTGTGTCTGTGATGCCAAGTTACTCATTCTGGTTGTTAATTTTTTTTTGTGCCGCTGAAGGTGCAAAACATTGTCGACTTCAATGAAGTTCCATCAGAGGAGAACATGCCACTGGTTGGTGACCTATTTCGTATTTGTGGTGTAATCATCCCCTAGTTACCATCATCATCCGCTCACATCTTTTCATCTGAAAACGATCTGTTCCAACCAAATTGCTTCAAATGAAATATTTACTAGATTAAACTTGGTAGCAGAGTAATGGAGAGTCCACTTTTTTTTTACCAAAATTTGATTGAAGGCAGCAAAGCACTTTTGTAATTGTGATTTGCCAGGACGGTTCAAGTGTTCAACTAAGTTGCAGTGGAACGCACTAAAAATAAAAAAAAATAAAATTAAGATATTTATTTAGAGGTCCAAGATTTTCGAAGGGTGTTTTCCACAGCGTTTTGAAGTTAGATGTGTTGAATAGGCACTTCTCAGTTGACAAGTAAAAAAACAGGTGTTTACTAAAATTTTTGGAAGGATCACAGCACTTGAACTTGTGGGGGGAGGGGGGAAATAAAAACGAAGAATCTCAGAAATATGTTTCTTTTTTGTTGCAAGTTTTAAGCCGTTTCAAGAAGTTTGTTCTCAGATGAAAAATGTGTACACACCCACATGCTGCGATTGGTCATCAAGTCATTTTTCCTTTTTGTTTTATAGTTTGTATCAACATTTTCATCATCAATAGAGCACACAAATGGACTGTTTCAGTGCTTGTATTAAGCGTATTTTATTTGTTAAAATATTTTCAGCCTCCAAGTGAAAATGTAAATTTTTGTGTTCATTCGCTGGAAACTGTGCGCTGGGGGTTTCATTTGTTGTTTGGCCAGTTGTGTACGGAGAGGGCGGCAGGTGGCTTTCAGGCTTAAACCCCTCTCCCTCCCCCAAAACCCAAAGTCGAATCCTAAGTCTGGGTCAAATGTCACACTCTATCCTTTATAATATGGCAGTTTTTGCTAAATTTATAAATCTAATCCCCCGCCCCCTAGAAATAAAAGCTCTTCCATTAAAAAAATTCTGGGTACGCTACGGGTTGTTTTCAATTTTAACTAAAAGTTCCTCCACTACTGTCCATCTGAAAATACGAAAGGGAGCAGAAATGGAGACGTAACTCTGTGCAAAGAAATTTAAATATTGCTTACACGTCCAAGCAAGTTTTTTTTTTTTTTTTTTTTCAACCAAAGTTAACTGAAGCAGTCCGCTGTGTGTAAGCTGTTTCATTCTGTGTTTGCGCTGAATCATTTTAGGATATGCTCTTACTGGAGATGGAGGGTTTTGCGTATTGCGATCAGAGTTTAGCAACTGAATAATCAGAAATAATGAAATCAGTCCAGCAACAGAGTTGATAGGTGAGATGTGACACCATTGCCTATGAAGAGGTGTGGTCAATTGACCAAATAATCTGTTGAATAATCTGATTTTACTGCGTTGACAAACGAGACAGATAATCCTTCAAATAATATTTGCTCAACGCTGATTGTAATCAATTGTTTGATTCTTTATTAAATTCAAAATATATAGGTATTTGCTTTATGAAGTCCTGATAGGTGGGACGGACCTTTGAGTAACTGTGGAATGTTTGGAACCGTTATTTGAATCGATTGCTAAAATTTTTGTTTGAAAGTTTCCGACCTCTTATGGAGTATTCAATAATAATCATCAATCATTGCACGGTTTCTGAGTACGGTCTAATTGCACCTCTTGACTAAATTGCACATGATGCTTGCAAAACTTCTCCATCTCTAAATTCAGAGGAATGATGAGAAACTGAAAGTCAATTTTAAAAAAAAATTGTTATGTCACAAAAATCATCTCTGTTTTATTCATTAAATTTTCATGAATGTCATGCTGAGACTGGTCACCAAAGTTATTTTTTCATCTGTTTCATCCATTGTTTTTTTCATGAAAAATCATCTCATTTATAGAAACCTGAAAATTTTGTGTTTTTAAGGTGATTCTTCAGTGTTTAGTGCTGATTTCTGCCACCAGCGTGCTACTGTTCAATTAACGTCAAATTACAGGCCGAAAGTAATTTATATTTAAGAAAACAGAGTGTATGTTACTAGATAATCATCTGAAAAATTCCTCTGCAAAATATCTTGTCAATAACTTCAAAAATAAGGCTGAAAGTACCAAAAAATGGAATATCGCAAATGGATTCTTGTATCGAAATACAATATTCCATTTTTTGGTAAGTACTTTCAACCTTGGTTTTGAAGTTATTTACGGGATATTTTGCAGAGATATTTTTCAGATAATTGTCTAGTAACTGACACTCTGTTTTCAAAAAAATAAATTGCTTTCAATTTGTAATTTGACATTAATCGAACAGTAGCGCTCTGGTGGCAGAAATCGACTCTGAACAGTCACACTAAAAACTTAAGTTTCCTCGATAAGTGCCAAAGGAGAAAGGAATTTCATTCTTTGAAATGTGCAATTACATCGCTTGAATGTCTTGCTGCATGTCTAGACTAAAAGTTGAAGGAGTCCTTAAGAATGTGATGTAAAAAACGCAAAATATTCATGTCTCTATGAATGAACATTTGCTGTATCATACCCCCTTGCTTGTTATTCTTCGCACATCTCATCACCCATTGTCTACACGTCCATGTTGATGAATGCGATCATATTTTATTACTGTTATCTTCTCCCCTTCCTCCGCAAAATTTATGTACTTCTTTCCACCATTTAGAATTTCTTTTAACTCATATATCTCATTTAGCATGATAATTTAGGCCAGGAAAGGATATTCTCCTTGTATGTCTCTCATCTTCATGCCTGCAATTAGTTTTTACATTTTAGTTTATTCTATTTTTTTTTTTTTTGGTTTCTAACAGTGGCGTTGCGTGCAATTATGCAACGCTGGAATTTCTTTACTCAAACCCATAAAAATTATCGAACTATTGGGTGTTCGGTGAACACCCTCGAATTCGACCTCTTAGGTACATGGGTTAAATAGACAAAATACCACGTTGCCAAATTGCACGCTACGCCACTGGTTTCTAAATGCAGGTATATTGCAGGCAACGTACATGCTCAGGCCATGCCAATCAAATGTAATTGTGCCAAATATTTGCATGCTGATAAATTAAATTTGCTTATAGGACATGTCAAACATTTTTTTTTTTTGGGGTCCGAAAAGTTTTGAGTTCTAAAATTTTTTTGTTTAAGAGATTCTTTCCTTTATTTTTTGGTCAAAAGTTTTCAGCTGAAGATATTTTGTTTCTAATGTTAGCGATTGACCAATCTTTGACTAGGTTTTTCATTTTTATACTCCCTTGCGAGGAGTTAGAGTATTTTCTCTCAATCCCCACCAGTTTACTAATGGATCAATCTTACTCCAGTAAAAAAAAAATTAGGGGCAAACAAACTGTCCCTGCTGTCTTACTTTAGGATAGGATCTACAACAAGGAGTCGCCCCTCTAAAGTTGTGGTTCGTTTTTAGAAACTTACGTTCTTATACTTATTAATTGCTAGCTCCACTTTCTCAGATTTTCTTTTAAGGTCAGAAGTGGTTGTTCAAGGGAAGGCAGATTGTACTCAACTTTACTCCCCCTCCTTTTATTCACTTTTCTCGTATTTTCATGATTTTTCCTCTGTTTAATTTCTTTTCTTGAATATATGCATACCTGGAGGTGTGATAGTGATAGGCATTTTCCTCAAATAACACCTATCTGAGGGTTGAAAAAAGAAGAAGAATTAAACATTTTCAAAATTTTGTGTCCTACAAGATGTAACCAAAGAAGCCAAAGATATTTCCTATTGGTTTTTAGAAGGGAATTGGTCAAAAATATTTGAACTTTGGCCCTCAGGAAACTCAACATGTGGTCTTGAATGATCCTTAATGTGGCTAATACGCGTATGGGTTAAATACTGGAACAGATTGCGCCTGAGCATGCTATCCGCCTGCAATAAGCATTTATTATTTTTGAATTACTTTTATCTGAATTCCTGATTCTTCTTTTTTATACCTGATTTTACACGCATGAGAGCAATCTAGACTCTGGAAAAAATCAAATGGCTCGGACAAGTAAGGCCGTGCAAACCAAGAATGTTGATTTTAAACAACATGAACAAAATACTTTCTTAAATTTCGAGCAAAGTTGATCGGAAATATTTTCGTAGAAACGCGGAAAAATTGAACTCAAATTGATGTGTGTGTGAAGAGAGGCTCAAAGCTGGAATACTAGATGTTTTTGAAAGTGGCTCTTAAAATTTTAAAACATTTGTTACTCTGAAAAAAAATTGCTGAATTTAGCTATTTCATAGTTGAAAGTATGGACACCAATTAAAAACTGTTAGTTAGACTATTTAAAATAGTTAAAAAATAGTAGAATTAACACGGCACGGAGGTAATTTAACTACTTTGAATCTAGTGAAACTAACAGCTTTTAAGTGGTGTAAAACTATAAAATAAATATCTATAAAACTATGACTATAAGTATACATATATAAACTATATATAAACAATAAACTATTTAAATTTAACTATACTTAACTAACTATAAAACTAAAAATCTATAAAATAGTTAAATTCAGCACTGCTCTTTTTTCAGTGTAGTCATGACCCAAGAACCAAGATAAATGTGACCAAGCTCATTTTATTTGTAAGACCCATTAAACTATGTGTATACACTTAACACTACCATAGATTTTACATTATGTATCAATGCATTATTGTATCGTATACAAGAATAAAACAAAATGCGGGGTCAAAGCAGAAAAAAAGCTCACTAAGAATGAGATTTGTTGACTTTTTTAGCCAGTTAAAAATGAGAGCAAAATTAAGCTAAAACATCAAAAATTGCCATGAGACCAAAATTAATCTTGGTTTTGAATCGCAATGGAGGCAAGACTGTGGAGCATTATGTAAAACACATACCATGGTGGCTCATAAAACTGCCACCGGAAGGTGCCAAAAAACACTTCACTGTGGCAACTACTTTCTGCCTTTGAAATTATCTTTGCCCACATTCTATTGTGTGTTCTTATGCTTTGTTAATGTATCATACCCTTTGCTTACGCAGCGGTTTTTGCAGTGTTGACTTATCTTAAAATTAAATGAAATAAGGCAATAATAAGAGTAAAGAGTGAAAAATTCAATTTTTTTCCTTTCTTATAAGTTTAGGAGGTGTTTGAAAGGATCTATAGTCTGTTCGTTCTAACTTGAGACTTGGAGATTCAGGTAGATTTGCCTTCTGTGGCAATGTAGGAGTGCTAACCCTTGTCAGTCAGCCGAGGTGACAGGGCTGCTGCCCGACTCTCGGGCTATGACAACCTATTGAAGTGTTGCCATTCTCTATTTTCCGAAATTCATTTATCTTCTGCTCAGGTCTCAAGTTAGAACGAACAGACTCTAGTCTAATTCAGCTCAATGTAAATATTATTCAGAGGCACTGTTTGATTCGTTTTTGTTTAACTTATTTGTAGTTAGAAGTAAAACAAAATAGGCACTTATCGTTAATTGAAAACTGACTTCCACATCACATCAGCGCGTTTCTAGTTCTTTTGAGCTACTT
The DNA here is from genome assembly GCA_011764245.1 of Trialeurodes vaporariorum. Lineage (NCBI taxonomy): Eukaryota > Metazoa > Arthropoda > Insecta > Hemiptera > Aleyrodidae > Trialeurodes > Trialeurodes vaporariorum. Next base: position 24,463,697 of record VMOF01000369.1, on the reverse strand, counting down.
GCTGAATGAGTACGTTTATAAGCAAATTTTAGGAAAATTCCATTACTGCCTCTTTGTTTTGTAGTAGTTTTACTCTTAACTTCTAGATTTTTATTGGAAATTTCATGCTCACAGAATCATTTTAAACACCCTATTTTCTCTTTCTCAATATTGTGGATGTAGGGATTTTAAATGTAAAAACATGTTGGTAGAATTTATTTATTTGATTTATTTTTTTATTTTTTATTTAGGAGGTAGTGATTTGTTGTATCCCTAAAAAATACCTAATAGAGTCTAATTTTTTTTCGTAAGCATTGAAGAAAAATATTGTAACTCCTGTAGTTTTGTTTGTGAAAAATATTGCTATACATATCAAGTTAATATTCACTTTAATTTGAATAGGAAACTTACTAATGGTCTTTTGGAACAATTTCATAGCCTCTCATCTTATCTCCTCTTTCTATCATTGCAAAGTTTTTTTTTCTTTTCTTTAGAACTTGAAATGGCAGAACATAGCTTTATTATTTAGTTACAATGTATTCGAATAATATTTATGTACATTGGTAAGACTGAGTTAGTTCTCACAAGTGCCTTAAAAGTTCAACTGAGTGTAAAATGTTTGCTGCGTTATTAGAAGGAGTCTACGTGGGCCTCAGAGTCCCTACTACTAAGGAATGGTGAATCAAAGTGTGTTTGAGGAACACTCAAGGGGTGGATCTAACATATTTGGTGTTTCATTACTTTATTGCTGTTGCCTGTATTGATTGGAGGGTCATTGCATCAAGCCTGTCCAGTGTCCAACCAGCAACAGTTGAAACCCACAATTTTCATACTCAAATTCATTTTTTGAATGATTTAGCTATATAAAGGACAAGGTTTCATACATTCCTTACCCACCTCATCACTTAAAAGTTAAAAATTCAAATTTTGGTATGAAGAACGTAGTTTCAAAATTTTACGAATGGGACAGTTTTGATGGAATGACCCTGTAGCTAGGAAATGTGAACAAAGTATTCTTTCTCTTACAATTAGTTGCAATTCCAGTTGTCTGAATTTCCATCAAATTACTGTGGAAATGACATCTCATTGAACTCGGTGCATCAACAAACACTACATGTTATGGAGCTCTTGCAAACTTTTGCTGTGAGCAAATGAATATGTAGTCCAATCTGATTTAAAAAACAAGCAAAAATCACGAAAATCACACTAAGAAAGTCTAAAAATTTGTAATAAATTCACATAACTGCTAAAACGGCAAGGTTGAAATGGCGCACCGTGGAGCGAGTCAATGGGAAGGGTTGGACTTAGAATTTATGACTAAAAATACAAATTTGAATGTTTTCAAACTATGAAGGGTGATTATTGTAGGAAATTTTACGATAAAAACGGTGAAAACTTCAAACTTCTATGCTGCGTATTAAGAAAGATACACGCATTTAAAGCTGTCAAGCTATGTCCGGCCTCTCCCATTGACTTGCTCCACTGTGTGGCGGTTAAACGCAGGTATCATGGGAGATTCCTGTCTAATTTGTCACTTTTTCTACGGAAACACAGATAGGTATCTGTCTCAATCTAGATGAAATCTCCCATGATACCTGCGTCTCTCTGCCATTAAGTCCGATTCTGAGAGTGAATTCCATGATTTTTCAGAGTTTCATCGTCATTTTTATAGGTTTTATGGAAGGACCAACTCTTCAATCCCCTGTAGCAAAAATTTGCAAGAGCCCCATTCAATATCAGTAAAGATAGGTTCATGAAGTCATTTTATTTTGTTATTATTTTTCATTTTTGAGAGGCTAAATTGGTGAATTTAAAACCGTTTGAACTCTTGAACCCCTCTGATTTTTCCGTCCAAGAAATTGTTCTCAGCAGATACTCAGAAGCAGAACCAGGAGTTTGCTTTTCTCCCTCTTTCTGCTCATTTGAGCGCATGAGTCAGAGAAAGACGAGGATAGGAGCCAAATTCACGCGATGGCCCCTCTTTCTATCCTTTTCTATCTCACATGTTTTGAGGAAAATAAATTCCAGGATTCACATCATGAGACATAGCTATTGCATGAGTTTTATGTGCTCTTAACACCTAATTTATAATAATTAATAATGCATGGAGGCATGTGAAATTGATATCTTCCGATATTTTGAAACTTGTGTAAAAAGTAAAATTGAAGGCCTTGTCTGAAAAAGGGCGTACTATGACTTCCAAAAGAAAGTCCTCTCATCAAAATTGTTCTTGATGAATTTTTCTTTTCTTCTCCGTAGTTTTAAATTTCATGAGGCATAATGTCACAAGTGGCACTACTGTCTCATCGAAATTGTTCTTGATGAATTTTTCTTTTCTTCTCCATCGTTTTAAATTTCATGATGCATAATGTCACAAGTGGCAATACTGTGAGACTCTGAAATACCTGAAAACTGTAAAATTTCTCAAATTGGTCGAGAAATGAAATAATGAAAATTTTGATGAGGATTCTTTCTTTTGAAAGCCATTGTACATGGAAACTTTTCCTTTTGAGAAAAATACGTTCAAAAATTTCTAAGTGGTTTTTTGATAAGTTAAAGTAGGAAATGATAAAAAGTAAGATTTAATTGCATCTTTATGGAAGAACCACTTTGAAATTTTTAATCGTCTTTTTATTGAAAGTTTTTACTTCCTGATGCTCCCTCTTCTTGAGAAGGTTTTCAATGTGGTTGAATACCTTCAATATTTCAACAATCCTGTAAATATCTAACGGTTTGTCATTTTAATGGAGTGAAGTGGAGGCAATTAATGCAGCAAAATTGTTGGCATGTTGGCAACATCAATATTGTTCATCATTAGTTTATTTTTTTACTGTGTAAATAATCCCTTAAAGAATGCAGGCAGTTTCCTAAAGAAGAGCCCTTAAAACAACAGGAGTTCTCTTTTAAAGGAACTTGTTCTACGATTACTTTTGGATTTCTTCGGAAGAGCACATGGTGTACCTGCTGTTTTGTGGGCTCTCCTTCTGGGATTTGCCTCAGTAAAAAAAGAAAAACTATCTGATGTTGCAATGAAAATGTGGATAACCAACTGTAGACAATTTTAATGGAACGGCACAGACTTCAGTGGTTAGTCGACAATCAGTTTCAATCAGCTGTTGTCAGCACTCCAAACAATCTCTCTCCCTCTCATATAACTGCAATGTAATGATATCTATCACATGGCCGAAATCTTATTCAGAGACTTGTATTATAAAACCCGTAATTTTTTTGGTAAACGGACCCAAAAATTCATCACTGTCATCGAAGGGATGTGCATGTTTCAGCTGACGATTGTACCTCGGTCTAGGAGTCTTGTTTTGCAGTAATCAAAACTCGAGACCATTGTGAGCAAAAGTACTCACAGGCTCAAAAAATGTCTTTGTCAAGTACAGCCGCTATTTAAGTTTGAAATTTAGATCAGAATACTTTGTGAACTTGTTTATAGAAATACTGTATCAAACTGTGAGTATAGTGAACAAGCTCTCAGAACGGTTGTCTGGCCTCTGTGTACCTGCCGCTTCCTCTGTTGATCAAGACGGAGCTGAGAAAAAGATGAACGAGAAAGGAAGGAAAAGACGGAGATAGAGGCTCACAGGGTTACCTTTACCTTATGCTTTTTCTCCAGTTCACTACAGTATGCCCAAAAACAAAGTCACAAAGTGTTCTGATTCAACTTTTAACTTTTAATAGCGACTAACCTCTACATAGAAATTCTTTGGCTTCTAAATCCTGGCTCCAACAAGTTTGCAAATTAGAAATTATTTTCCTCTCAATTTTTGCAAGTACTTACCTAGTAACTTAATCATTAGTAATTGTGTACATTATGAGTTATTCTAAACTATGTTTTGGTTTTTTATGCAATGATTTTTAAATATCGGGAACTGTTGGTCTCACATGCCTAGATGCGCATCATATTAACAACCAAAGCATTTGTTAATATGATCTTAAAAAAAGGGTTTCCCATCATTTTTACCATTGACGTGCATGTTTGGGTATTCTGTCAACAAGGAATGGAGTATCTGTGGTTTATATTACTTAAGACAATTAATCAAAGAAAAAAATGTTGAATTGAATTGAAATGACGCGAACAAGCTTTCCTCTTGATTTTAATTATCCATTTTGTCTATTTTTTTTGCAGGTGCAGTCAATCCTAGATCACCATCATGATGTTAAAACTGCCAGCAAAGTACGCTTCCAAGAACCAGTGCTCACCGAAGATGACGAAGACGATCAACGTTTTACTATTGTAAGGATATTTTTTGTCTTGTTCGGTTAAAAAGCATGGGGATTTTTCAAGTTTTTGGATAGTATCCTTAAATGATAATAAATGGGTCAAAAAGCTGAAAAGCGGATTTTAGATTTTCTGTTTTTTTCATGTGCAAACTCTTCTTGGGAGACCTATGAAAATTAGCAATGCTCACTTAAAAAAAAAAAAAAAAAAAAAAAAAAAAAAAAAAAAAAAATTACATAGGATTGTTTAGTGATTCTGCAAAAACTGAGGTATTAATAGTTAATGACCTATAGTCTATAGACTCTCTAGCTGGGTGACTTTAAATGCTCGCATGGTAATGGATCAAGTCAATAAGTTGACGACCGGAAATAATGCTGCCTTAAGAGTGAAGCCTTCAATTATTTTTCTTTTCTCAGTTGTACTTTCTAAAAGACTTAAATAAGCCACCTGAACAGTTTTTAAGGGAGGAGAGGGGAGATCGGCCCAAAATAAAAAAAAATGATGCCAAATCGGCATAAGTTTTTAGATGCCAGCAACGGCAGGTTTTTAAATAGGGAAGCTTTCATTGGATATTAGATTTAAAGAGTTCAAAAATTTTCTCACAAAAATTAAGTCACAAAATTGTATTGTATCAATTAAATTACCAGTTGGTTTGGCAAATCTTTACGTTTTTTAAGTTTCTTGAACCCTTAAAGCCTGTTCACTACGTTTTTTTGAATTTTGCTTGTTCCAGAGTACGGGAGGAGCTGAGAAAACAGCTGCCTCGGAAGATAACACCACCACAAAGACTGCTATCAAAACACCCCCAGTGTCTCCACCTAAGACTGCCTCTTCTGACCTTAGTAAATCTAATGCCAATGGCAAACCATCAACGTTAACCCCGTGAGTAATCCCTCTACTTCAGAAATTTGTTTATCTCATAATGTAGCTTTTTCGTTTATTCACTTATTTTCTCATTTATTTGTAATTAATGCAATCAACGACAGATAGCAATTAATGCAATTTGCAATTAATGACAGATTATCTTTAGAACTTGTAAAAATAAAGCAAATGACTTGTAATTGCGTTCACAGTTAACAACAATAATTTACAAGGTTGAAAATTGTTGTTAATTTAGAAGTTTCTCAAGAAAGTGATAAATTTCAGTCAGCAGAAAGCGTACTTTAATCTAATAAAAAATTGAATTGAAAAAAAAAATTAAGAAATTTAAAAAAGTGGCTAACAACAACGCTTTTTTGCTGATTACACTCAAGTGGTGCCTCTAGTGGTCAAAATGCAGAGGTAGAGTGAAGTGAATGGCCTTATCTGTTGGAAAACTCTGTAAGCTCTTGAACTTGTAGTTCTGTTACAGGGTAGATTAGTATTTTGAATTTCTTCAAAGTTATAACAACAGGGTGTCTGCAGACTGGATAAAATATAAAAATCAGAAAATATCAGGAACGTTGGCTTCACCGAAAAAAATCAGGAGAAACTTACGCCCGGATCGGGAATTTATTTCCTATTGACTCAGTTATGGAATTGCTAAGAAAAATCATGCTTTTAAAGGAGAACATTTTTTGGGAGTGTTTCTTCAAGCTATCAATAGTTATTGTATTTTTAATGTGTTTGGTTGCAAACCTGTGAAACGCTGTGTTGGAAACTTAGACAAAAAATCAGGAAAAATGAGGAAAAAATCAGGAACTATGGTCTGAGATCGGAAAAAAAAGTTGCCAAAAATCAATGGAGTCATCAAAAATCACAGTTTCCAACTGTAAAAGCTTAATCTAAAACTTTCGAGAGGCATTTTCAAGGTTTAAATTACGTGTTTGATGAAGTGTTTTCTGTGATTAAAATTGGTGTTAAAAGTTCATAAGTAATGAATTAATGAGAAATTGACTTTCCTGATTTTGGCCACTTTTTGATGATGATCTCAGACCTTAGTGCACTGCTCTCATCCGACGGCAAGAGTGGTCACGAGGGGCAGTGAAGAGAACTCTCTTATCTTTCAAGACCCTCAAGGGAATAGAACATTAATCTTTGATAAGATATGCTTGCCTATCAATTTTTAATTTGATATATGTTTTATTTTCCACAGGGATGAGGGTAATGTAAGAAGAATGCACACAGCTATTAAATTAAATGAAGTCATTGTAAACAAATCACATGATGCTCAGTTGGTTATTATTAATTTGCCTGGTCCTCCTCGTAACACCAAACCCGAGAGGGAATTTAATTGTATCCTTTTTTATGCAACGTTCTTATATCTTCAGTTTATGCTCAGAATGAAAACTCAATGGTTTTGATGGCTGTTTCAGCTGTCAAGCAAGGAAGTCCCTGCATCTTTTATATTTTTTGATGTGTATGGCCTTGCTACGCGCAATTATTGGTTGCCGCAGTTGAGTCAAACATGGTTTATTCTGTGGAATGATAGAGTCAACTGAATTTTACCAAAATACAGAGACTTTGTGATGACATTTGTAAGTGTGTCACTGCGACAAAGCCTTAAAGTAAGCAATAAAACTAATCAATAATCAAGCAACTTAAGGTGATCCCTCTCATTCATCTGCCCCACCTTTTAAGAGGGGTTTTGAGATTAACTCCTACTTCTAAGAATAATTAATAACTATCAAGAAAAAGAAAATGTAGAAAAATATGTCTTGAAACATGCGATGTAAAACTAATCCTATCCTATTTTTCTAGAATGGAAAAAGTCAGGCAATTGTGGAAGAAAATGCGTTAATTCTAATTGCATTTAAATGTTAGCTTAGTGTTTTCTTTTTTTTTCATTGCACCAAGAAAAAGAAAAATGCTAAATTAGCCTAATGATGTAATTGCTAATTCACAAAACAGTTTTTGTAAACATAAGCGTATTGTTGGTTTAGCAAAACAGTTTTGTAAAATTAGCAATTCCATCATTTGGCTGTTTTAGCATTTTCCTTCTTTTCTTAATTTGGTGAATTTAATTAATTTAATTAATTAATTTCAGGATGAGTACTTCATCTTGTACTTCAAATATCTCCACCATATTTGAAGTTCTTTTTTTTGGTTGTGTCGTTAGCCTTTGGTTGAATGCTGGTGCATATAATCTTCGCCAAAATTTATAAGGTGTCCACTTTTAGGTATTGATCATGAATAAATTGAGAAGCTGGCTGTAAGACTGGTGGATGTAAAAAAATACAATTTCAAAAACTGTCTAGAAAACTATCTCTGCAAAGAGGAAACTTTGAAACTTGATTGACCTATTTTCCGCACTGTGTGCAGGTGTTGAATCAATATAAGTTTTAAAGTTTTCATCTTGCAGAGATAGTTTTCTAGATTGTTTTTGAAATTGTATATTTTGACATCTACCTATCTCATAACCAGCTCCTCTATTGTCATCAATTTTATCCCATTCAAATTTCTCGGGAAAGACAAAATTTATTTTTGCTTTCCATTTTAAGTCAGTAAGTCTCAGCTGGAGCTGCCTTGTTTGAAATGTCTTAAAAGAAAAATATGACGTTTTGTGATTTAAAATTTACTATCTGCTTTCTATTTTGTAACCATTATTTCATCTCGAAATTTTTCCTTAACCAATTTTTTTTCAAAACAGATATGGAATTTTTGGAAGTTCTAACAGAAGGATTAGAACGAGTTCTAATGGTGCGAGGTGGAGGTAGAGAAGTTATCACCATCTACTCGTGAAGTTTCATCAGACTGCTGGAATGTAATTTCTTATTGCTCTTGTTGGAACCGAGTTTCCGGTTCTGTCTTCATAAGCCATTCAGCTCGCTGGTCACGTTCACGTCTTTGATTTTTGAACTAGTGAAGAAGATTCTCGAGCCTCTACACTCGTCGACCATCGACGGGTATGAATCAAACCATCGTTTGCTCGTGCACATACCATGCACCCGTCTTTTTTTTTAGTACTTGGTGTCTTTGTTACTTCCACTGGTCTCTGATGGTTTATGAAAGCCTTTTAATTTTCTAGGATTTATCTTTGAATTTTTTCTATCGTTTATTATTGTATAGTTATGATTTCTAGTTGCCATTCAGGACTGTAAGGTGGTTTGTATTCTGATAATTACTCATCAGTATCACAGTTCTTGTATTAAAATTTTTAGACTTTCGTCTGCAATCGAGAGGTGATTATCAGTGTTTAGCTGTTTTCACAAGTTTATGCAGCAAGTTCTGTCTTGTTATCTTGTGACTTTGAACAAACATATGCTGTTCCTCTGAAATCGGAGGATATCAAGTACTGCTGAATTTACATTCATTGGTGCAAAATTGATCCTTTTATTGTTTGTGAATACAGCTTCTAAAAGGAATTTAAAGTTTTGTTTAACAATGACCAAAGATGACAGAGTTTGCTACATCCGTTTGTGATGCACGATCTATCTTAGTACATTGATAATTGAACTGAAGAGCTGAGAAAAGACCGAACTTTGAAAAAACAAATACTTTAATGGAACTTGTTTGAAGATCTTTTACTGTTTTTGTAAATCATTGTAAAAAGGACCCACGAGCAATGCTTTTGGATAGATATTGAACTATGGCATGGTACTACACTTTTGTTATATTAAAAGTGTCCTATTGGTAGCCTTTAAATAATGGGCAACTTCACAATGGTAGCCATAAAATGTGAAAACAAAATCTCACTTTTTTGCATACCATGAATAAACAATAACAATTGGATGTGATGCGCGACATGACCGCCCTTCCTCAGAAATTTTTTTCTGAGTTGAGGAAGAGAGGTGTTGCTCTCAAAATGCATCTGATTTTTACTACACTGAAAAAAACGATACGGTATTGGACACCGTAAATTACGGACTTTATAGGTTTACCGAGGGGTTACGGTTGTGACGCCCGTAATTTTCGGCGGTGGAACCCGTAATTACGGACTCCATCACAGAAAGTAGCGGGCTTCAAGACCGGGAATGCCTCGGTAAACCTATATAGACCGTAGTGTTTTTTCAGTGTATGTATTTATTTTACACTAGTGAGTGAAGTTTTGTTTTTTTTTTACAATGGTAACCATAACTATGGTGCTCTAAAACATTGTTTGACCAATGGTATTGCTCTTAAGCAGTTTTAAAGATCGATGTATGTATAAAAATACATAGTAAATGACCGACCCTCTGGATGACTTATAAACTATCAGATGTTACAATTTTGACCAAAACCTACGGTTCTTATTGATCAGTTCCCGATTCATTCAGTTCTTTTATCTCGCCTCTGACAAATTCATTTTTTCACAGTTTGGTCATTTTCTCACTCGCTGATTCAATTCATCCTGAAATATTCTGCTCTCTTGAAAATGTATGGACTCTTCGGTTTCTCTTATTTCAAGGCCATCCTTTTTTTCTGAAATTCTGAAAATTCTGTCTTTCTATTTTTTACGTATAATCGATAAAACTGTACTTTCATTCAATGAATAGCTCAAATAATAGATCAATTTAATTTGACATTGACAGATTGATATTTATTGTTCGTAAATGAATTTGTATTGGCATCGTCTTTAGATGAAAATTTAGACAAATTGATTAGTACTCTTCTTCTTCTGTAGCTAACTGATTTGTGAAATTCTCTCTTGATTTAACAGTTTTGCATAATCAAAGAAGCTTATTGATTTAAAATTTGTGTGATTGAAAATATTTGATCTCGCCAGAAATTTTAGATGAAACGTTAGTGAATGAAAATATAGGTATCACATTCGCAAGAGTTATCAACCACTATGCCGGGAGAGACTCAAAGCTGATTTAGCAAATGGGTGACTCAACTAGTAGTTTCTTGTATCATAACAGTTTTAATTTCAAGTTTGCTGACATTTTTTTTGGTATACTCGTCTTGCAACTACTCTTGTAAATTCTCAGTTTTCAGTAACTTTCTTTCACCCGTCCTGCAATTTTAAAGTTTTGAATCTTTATGGTACTGTTCTTCTACTTGTGTAATTTTTATCTAAGCCCTCTTCATATTAGTACGCTCTTCCGGATTATGTTCCAAAGCCTTTATTAATTTTATTGAAACAAAGTTGACTCAAATTGCTAGTGTTATTTTTGTCGGTCCGAGTCTTGAATGAAGTTCTGTCAGTGCGATCATTTGGTTAGTTATCACCAATTCATAATCGAGAAAATTACTGTTCAAAAAATAATTACGCTGAAAAAACAGAAAATTCCATTTGAAATTGTTCGAAGTCAGTCAATTTAATGGGCACCGGAGAAGGGTTGTATTCATCAGTACAAACTTTCTCGGGGCGAGTAGAGTTTTGTTAGATCTTGCGTATGATCTTATTCAATGTGATTCTCTGTTGCTTGGATAGAATTTCAAACAGATCACAGCAAAAAGTGAGATTAGTGTGTTCCAGCTTCATCGCCAACGAAACTTGCTGTCAAGTCTATGGATTCGTTAATTTTTATTTTTAATCTTTTTGTGGTATTTGATTTTAATCATCACTGTCATTCACCATCTATTCTGCCCTGAAGGTTGCCATTCAACCATAATCTTTGTATTATAGACCTGTTTTGCTAAGCATTAATTGTTCTTTTATTTATTTTCCAAGTTGTATTATGAATCCTTTTTTTTACTTTCTCGTTTAATTTTGATTATTTTTACCATTGAAATTGGTTTTTGTAAAACACATCCTCTACAAAAAGTGAATGTCTCTTTTTTACTCTGCACTGTGAGATTGAGGAATGAATATTCACAATTAAAAATGTCAATTTACCCAGTTAATGAAAGTTAATTGATGGACATGTCTTCAAAGATTCAATTTAATTTCAATAAAAGTGTAGTTTAATTAATGCAAGGGAGAAAATGTATGTTTTGGTGTCTTTTGAAATAGCGGCAGTCGGACAGGGTATACATTATTCAATGTACTGTATACGTGTCACATTCAATAGATATTTCATGTGCGTTTTAAGTGAGTTGTGCATATTGCATATTCTGTCCAAGTACCTCTATACCTCTATTACATCAAGTTTTCACCAAGGATAAAACTTACTTCTAAGTCTAAAGCAATCTGGTTATCTATGTCTTCAATTAAAAAAAAAAAAAAAAAATTAAATGTGCAGCGAGCGTCAATGGTTGCGAAATTTGTGTCTGTAAATTTTCTACTCCCCGTTGACTTTTTATACTTTTGTAGTTTAAATTGAACTTTGAAGTTTTTGCCATTTCGTTTTCCTTTCTAAACTATGTTGAAACAGTAGAATTTCTCAGTAGATGAGCATTCTTTTCCCTCTCTCTAACCGATTGCTTAATTGCATCGAAGAGGTCTATAAATCAATGTTGAAATTATCTGCTAGACTTGAGCCAAAAGTACCTGTGAAGTTCAATCCCTCATCAACTAGGATCTCTATAGTAAGGGAAGTCCATTATTTTATTTGTGAACAAACTATTCACTGTCTCAATTTTTTTTTGTTGTAGATCTGACATTTTTTTTGTTAGCTGTCGCGTCAGTTAACATAGACTTATTGATGTTTAATTTTTCATCAAAATCTTCTCGGAAGAAAACTGTTTGCATGTCCTGGAACAACTCAAAGTAAGTGCTAAGCAGAGGGATTGTATTTTAAAAGTTTTGTAGTTCTGTTTGCCTTGGTGAGTTCCGCATTCTTTGCAACTCACCGTAGATCATTTAGGACTTTTTTAGATTCAAATATCATTGTGACGTGGAAAAAATCTCCCTGTTTCTATCGTTTTCCTCGTATATTCTTATGCATGAATCAAATATTTTCTAGCATCAAAATTCTGATTGTACTCACTGATGTAATCCATAAAGGACTGCTTGAAAGTGCAGAGGAAACTACTTTTACTGGCGCTTGATTTTTTTGTCAGTAATTTTAGACTCAACTGGCTCATTTAGGGATTATCGTTCATAGATCTCATGTATTGTATGAAATATATTCTGTATTTGTACATATTTATCTATTTGTTAGCCATCTGTTTCTGCTAATAGGAACTAAATGATAACGGATATCTAAAGGTCGAATTCTTTTATTTTTGAGCTTTAAATAATTTGCCTTGTGCGTTTGTTTATGGTAACTGGAATTGTTCTTGGTATCCGATCTTGTTTTTGTTAATCAAACTCGGTTCAGGTAATCGGATTGTTTGTTATGAAAGTTCAAAAATTGTCGGCAACTTTTTTGTTTCATTTATTCTTTTCATTCTCCCATGAAATTATTGACGAGTGTCAAGGCGTCTCTTCAGAAAATAACCCACTTTTTGAAAACAAATTCATCTCAAACTAAAATAAAATGTAGCAGACTATGAGAAAAAGCGTGTTCAGGGAAAAAGTATCTTCCAAAAGTTATAATGTTACTGTTAATGTTATAAAGTTAATAATGTTATATCTTTTAATAAGGATCCATAAGGATTTTGTAGTCTTTCTGATTTTATATTAGATTGTGTGGAATTTGCGTTTTCTTAGTTTGGCCACCTTTGAAATAAACGATTTGACTGTCTTTTTTTTTTTTGGGCAAAAAATTTACCGGCCAGATTGTTTCATGTATTTGTTTTGATTGTTATTGCGTTCTTTTTCTCAAAGAAGTTTATGCTTGTTATGTTTATGGAAACTATGTATGGAATTGTGAGAGGATGATAAATTCCTATTGTTGAAAACTGGTAAGAGTATTTACAAAAAGATGGAGTGCTGTATTCTGTGGTCATTCTGTACAAGGCTGGCTTCTGATTTTTTTGTTATTTTTTTTGTATTTTCATTTTCGCTTTGTCACATTTGAGAGAAATTTTTGAAAATCTTGCATAGTATACTATGCTATTGTTGCTAAGGAGCTGAACACCATTAAAATTATTTCTACCATTGGATTTTTTCTCTTCTTTAATTTAAAGCTCTTTGTTTTTCAATTTTTTTCTTTTGATATGATTGTGGATGATTTGTTTTTTCTCAATAAGTTTGCCTTACAAAGGTTTTATACCTCATCTGGTCATCTGGTGTCAACTCAATTCCGTAACAGTTTGTGAGGTGGATAGACACAGAAAAAAACTGATTTTCAGTAAATTTGTTTAAAGCACCATTCACCTTGCTGATTTCTCAAGGAAAGCCAAGCAGCTTTTTTAGTCAAATATCAGAAAGTGTCCATAAGAAGAGTTTTCTGTCCCAAAAACGTGGAAAAAATTTAATGCCAGCGAACATCATTTAAGAGGCCCACAAAAAAAAACAACATTTTTTAGAACATTTCTATTTCTGTGAACGAGTTGTGAGTTTTTTTCAAGTGTTTGTTAAGAGAAACCGAACTGAACACCAATGGTACACACAAATGACATGACTTGCTAATCGTTGGGATTTTTTTTTTTTTTTTTTTTTTTTTTTTTTAAACCAATTGTGAATTTTTTCCATGCTTAGTTTTCAATTTATTCAAAATCATTGACCGTGGAAGATCGATTTTGTACAAAAATGTTTTTTACCTTTACATCACTGTAGTTGTCTCTGATTTTTAAAACTCTTTTGTACATAATAGTACATACATTGTTTAATTGTTATCCTAATGCCTCTTTGCATCATGGTTACCTGTATCCTGCTTCATCAGTATTCCTAATCACTCATTGATTTGGTATTTGTCAATCGGGGGTTATCCAGTCCGATGAAAGCACCTGTATTTATGACGTCAAAGCTTGACAGGTGACTGGAAACTTTTCAATTAATGCTGTTCCTGAACTCGAGGTCACAATGGACAAAAAACGAAACCAGATGACACTGGATTGACTTCCAGTTGTGTATCCTACTTGGCTCAAATAATTACAGTTACCTAGCAAATTGTTGTTTATTATTATTCAGTTAGGTTTGATTTATTTCGGTTCTCATGATCAATTTGTTTCATTCAATGAGAAAAGGGGATAAAAATGTATGCAAGTTGGTGAATTTTTCGTTTTTATTACCCTTTGTCTACTTGGTGCTAAGAAGAAACTTAATTGTTATGGATTTTTCTCAAAGAACAAAAAAGAAATCAAATTGGAGATTTTTGTTTTTAAATCCCAGAGTTGTCGGTCTTATAGAGAGCGCCATTTTTGCTTTCCTGACTTTTCTGAATTTTTTTTTGTTGCTCTGGGTAATTTTGAATGACCGAATAAAAATTACTCTAATTATTTTTATGTATATTTTTTTTCTCTTTTTTTATTTTTTCCTTCCGATTCCGTTGATTCAATATATTTTTTGAAACCCTTTTTTTTTCCCATTTAATTTTCTTACCATGTATATTTAATTCATCTTTCTTTCTCTCTCTCTCTCTCTCTCTCTCTCTCTATCTTTCATTCTCTTGCTCTTTCTCTCTCCCCCTCTCTCTCCCTCTCTTTCTCTATTTTCATCTCTCTAGAACTATTTGTACCATAAATTGATTTAAAAATTTCTTTTAATTATAGTATTGAATAGGGAATTTATAGTCAATGATAATTTGTAGGTAATTTAGACTTAAGTATTAAACATGTTACATTTGTCTCATAATCGCAACTCTTGTGATAATAATCTTAATGCTAGTATTGATAATCTACTTTATCACTCTCTGTGTTATGTTTGTTTGTTTTTAATATTTTTAGATATCTGTTGATAATGTCAAAAAATTTATTTAATTTTTTTTTTTTTTTTTTCAAGTTAACTTATCATTTTCTTGACCTGCGTAGTTTCCTCGAAGCATCATTGTATTCTTGCAAGTTACTTGGAATTTCGGATTGAGTAAAAAGTATAAAATTCAGAAGATTTCTGCCTCTTAAACTAAATTAAAAGCTAGAGCTAGCTTCATGTGGCCTGACCTCTGAATTTTGGCAATTTGAACGTTCATTCTGATGTTACTCGCATTGGTCCTGCAGCCTACTTGAGTGTTACTACAGAAGTGTTTTTTTGGTGAACTTCGTTTTTAAACAAGATTTTTTTGCCTATCTTATCTATTATTCCGGCACAGACCTTTAAAGTTGACCCATTTTTGAGCTCAGGACAGCCCTAGTTTTCTTTTTGCTGATTCTTTCTGTGAATTGACCTTTTTAATTTTCGCTTGTTTTTATTCTGAAAATAGAGGTGTCATCTGAAAATAGAGGTGTCAGGCAACAAGCAATGTGCTTTGAACATTTATTGAACAGTTTTATTAATCGAAAAGTTAATAATATGATTATTTTCCTTATCTCTCTTGTGTGTTTTTTGTGGGCAGAGTGACATTGGGTCCCCTGTTTAATTTGCTAGCATTGGTTTCGTTCCCATGAATTCTCTAGTCATTTGTTTGAACTTCTTTGAAACATAAAGGGACTACAAAATATCTGAGATACTGCTTTGAAAAACTGAGAAAAGCATTATTGTAAGGCTCTTTTTAAAAAAAAAAAAAAAAAAAAAAAAAAAAAAAAAAAAAAAAAAAAATATGGTCTCCGATTGACTCACATTTTTATTTAGTGTGAGACTCTTCAAATTTTAGTTGGAGGACTAAGAAAAGTCATTCGGATTAGACTTTTGATTTTGTTTTCCTACAGAAAAAGGTTTATTTTATTATCTTATTTATTTATTTTTTTCTTTTTTTAAAGTTTTATTTCTGAGATTGATATAATTATCGATCCAATTCGAAATGTCAAAACATTAGCAAAATTGGGAGTACATTGTGAAGTCCATGCCCTGTCTTCTTGTTCTGTATCATCCTGCATCATTTGAAACTTGCTTAAAGAAAGAGAAAAATTGAGAAATTAGACGTCACTTGTGATTGGCAAAACCATAACAACTCAACATTGTTCAAAAACCCGCTTATTGCATGAAATGATTTGCAGAAATTCGGTTTCAGTTTCCAGCATGTATCACCGCACAGTAATACATGATTAAAATCAGACAAAGCTTCTGTATCCTCTCACCTCTCATTTTTCTCCCAATTTTTGCTCAATGCAGTTTTTTTTTATCCGTCCATATAATTACTCGAATAATTGGACAATTTTATTTGGCCTCTTTTCTGCTTGTCAGTTAGAGCATTAAATCCTGCACCCCTTCTTACTGATTCTGATTCTGATTACTGATTGTGTTAAGTACTGCAGGTTGCCTACATAAACCAAAATCTGAGGAGTCAACTGACATTATTTTATTCGTTGACCATACTACAACCACATTAATAAATAATGCCCTTGCCATTAATTAAAGTTAATATAAGGAGGGGGTGGTCAATTAATTTAGCTGAATGGTGCTTACCGCATTTTTCAGGACAGTATTTATTGTCGTTCCGTTCATAGCTATAGAAGTGAAGCAGGCCCTTCCTTAAAAAACAAATAAAGGGGAGGATTTAAGAAAACAGCTGAAAATGAAAAAGTTTATGAATGAATGGATTGATGAAGGTAAAAACTAAATTACAGCAGTTTTTGAAAGAGTTAAAAAGCAGTGCTGAAGGTGCGTTTGAAATTTTCTTACAAATTTCATTGTTGGCCAAATTTTAGCGATTAGGGGCATTGTTTTGTTCAAAGGGCAATAAAACATTGGTTATGCTAATTCAGAAACAATACACTAGAGCAGGACCATTTTGAGTAGCGGTGCCTGCCTCTGAACTGCATCAAAGCGCATCGGTGCGCGGTTGATTAGCAATGAGTTGAAACTCTACGCTAACCAACTGTTTTGATGCAGTTTGGAAGCACGTACCGCTACTTGTCAGAACCCAATATTCAAAATGGTTCTGCTCTAATCATGATTAAACGCGGATTTTTTTTTGTCAGAGCAACCCTGTTGAGTTGTTCTAATCGAAGTCTCCTCTACTTGAAAAACAAACAACAGCCAAATGCAATCCTGATGGTTTTAGTTATGAATTTTTTTATTTATTTTTGTACAAAAAGATAAAAAAAAATTATTTATACATATATACTATAGCATGATATCTGAAACATTTTTTTCCTGCTATTTCTGTTATTGTCATTAATTTGTTTGTTTTTGAAAATTGTTAAGAATTATTTTCTTCATTTTTGTGCAAGAGAAATAGAAGTAATATGGTTCCCTGTTTTTGGTGCTCCCTGCAAATTTTCTGTTACCAAGGTAATTATCAAATAAGTTGAAAAGAATTATACAGAGTCCTCGATGCTGATTGCCCAGGCTAAAAATGACGCCGATCTTGGTTAGACATTTGTCACGGTTTGGACACTGTGCCAAAGTATGAGGAACTGCTGTTCGATTACTCTTAAGTTAAATTTTTGTGTTAATATTACAGTTGAGCATGTTGACAATGTTGAACAAAATTGAGTTAAGTTGCACAACGTTAGCAGAACTATGAGTCTTTCCAATTATTAGACTACCAGGCATTACCATCTTATACTCAGGCCTGCCGGCTGATCGTTTTCTTTTACGTTAAACGGATTGTAAAGACTATCCATAGACATATGGACTCATAAGTGATACTGTTGGTCTAGCATTGTTAGAATTGACTGTTACTATGGTAACCATAGTTAAATTGCCCATTTTTAACTGCTACCCATGAGTAGTCTTTAACGGGAAACTTTAATTAAACGAACACTGCAACGAACGCAGCCTTAAACGGGTTACCATAGCAACGGTCCCACAATGCCCAACGAAAAGCATCACTCATTGACCGTCTTCACTATTGGTTTAGTGTAAAAGTAAACAATCGGTCGGCCGGACAAGTACTTAGTCTATGGTCTCAATTTTGCCATCAGCCAATCAAAAATTAACTTCAGCTTTTGACTGACAATGCTCCGTCTGATTTCATTCAGCTTATTTGCATAATACTATTGAATCACACCAAAGGATAATTTTTTTTACTCATGGAACAGGATGGAACGGTTTAGTTGTGGTTACAATCTGTTGGTCTAAAGTATATGGGATTGGTGAATGGATTATTCATTGTGGTCCAGTTATTCTGCTCAGTTCCTTTGTGTTATCTAATTAATAAATTGCGGTGTTCCATTGTGTTCCATTGCAATCTGGTAAAATAAAATTAGCCTCGATGCTCAAAGTTTTCCTTCCTTTTTCGTGGGATTTTTATGTAAGGTATAGAATCATGTTAACAACAATTTATAACTATTTATTTTAGCTTCTTTTTTTTCCATGTTCCATTTAAGTTTAGGAAAGTTTTATGTATGTTGAATCTGATATGATTTATAAAGTTTCGAATTGTTTTTCTTTTTAAAAAGTGTATGGCATTTGCAGCACAGCATCTGAGATAGTAAACTTATAAGGTTGAGTAATCTTTTGTCCCTAAGTTTGAAAATGGTATAATGATAAGTGAAAAAGGCAGCTGATTTCTGTTCTAATTTTTAGAGTTTAATTTTATAAATCCCTCCTTGTAACCTGTTTTTCCCTCCTTGTCATTAGTTCTTTCACTCTTTGTTTCATTTTGTCAAAATCAACTTTTCTTAAGA
Source organism: Trialeurodes vaporariorum (assembly GCA_011764245.1). Taxonomy (NCBI): domain Eukaryota; kingdom Metazoa; phylum Arthropoda; class Insecta; order Hemiptera; family Aleyrodidae; genus Trialeurodes; species Trialeurodes vaporariorum. Next base: position 24,445,207 of record VMOF01000369.1, on the reverse strand, counting down.
CTCACAGTTTTGCAAACATGTTCGGGACTCCAAGTTTTGATCCCATAATTTTCATTCCTTCCTAGTCTATAATAAACTCTGACACCCAAAATTTTAATCTTTGATTTACTCGCATACATCAAACTGATACTTATTTACATCACAATTAATTTTTTATTAGTATTTTTAATTTTGTTTTCGAATAGAATCAATTAAGAAGTTTTGATGAAGTGATACTTCTCAGTACTTTAAATCTTTGAATTCTTTCACTGCTTGATAAGGCTAATAGTTTTAATGCTGTCGGTCATGATGTCCTCTTACGTAATCAATGCAGAACGTGTGCTCTTATGGAATTGTCGTATCGCGATACCTTGATATGCTCATCCAGGGATTTGAGAAAAGTTCATTTATGTATTTATTTATTAATCTATTTACTTCATGAGAGAAAGGGTTAAATGAAACAGTATTATCTTATTGGAGGTCTCAATATTCATTGTTAGAACTGTGTTTACACTGCTCCTCTTCATAAAGTTTGAGTGTATTACCGAACAAGAAACTTTTATGTCCAGAGGTTTTTGATCCCACCGTAGGATAAGCCACTCTCAAACTTCCTTGAATGTACTGTCAATGTACTCTTTTTTGTTTCATACGGTCTCTTCCTTACCTATTTAATTTATATAATTATTTGGCGTTATTGTTTACTTAGTTATTTTTTGGTAAATTTTTGCAGTCAACGTGTGGAGAAAGAGTTTTTTTTGTTTTCCTTGTTTTAAAAAGCAAGCATAAAGTTATGCAAGTGCCAAATATTGAAGAATTTTCAATTTCTAAGCTTGTTGGTCTCACACTAGCTTATCTCTTGAAAGTTGAAAAGGAGAGATTGGAGGAAAAATGTGTGAGCTTTTTAAATGACACTACTTATGAACTTCTACTACTTAGTCTCAAATTTTTTTTTTTAGTGAAATTTCTCTGCTGTGTTCATAGAAACATCGCGCTTGTCAATTAATAAAAGTAAAAGTAAATAAAATATGAGCTAAAAAAGAAGTGAAGCTGAAGCTCGCCTGTTTCTGTTTAGAATTTTTTGTTGTTAATTCTATTGTATGTTTTTAATGAGTAGATATCCACTATGATGATCCAAGCCTTTGTAAGTTTTACCTACAATTTTAAGACCATCTTCCTGAATTTTAAATCTGAAAAATTTGATACCTAGAATGCTTAAATATAAATTCTTCTCTTTAGTTAAATAGCTTTTGAATTGCTTGATCTATTTCTAAGTGATCATTCCTGTGTTTTCGTTGGATTTTCTTTTCTTCTGGTGAATTTTTTGCCTCTTGTTGCACCAGCAAAAGTTCTTTTCATTACTCAAAAGTTTCCTTGTCGTCTTAATTGTCATGATCATCTTTTTAATTTTGACTATTATATAATCTTTCACTTTTGAGATTATTATCGTTATAATTCTATGAAATATTACTGTTATTGTTTTTGTTACTTATGTATTTAAAACACTGTATTTAATCCTAGGAAAACCATATTCGTCTTGACGTAGGCGTTAGAATATGAATAAGATGTGCCAACTCTTAATGATCTTTGACAATTATTGACTTTGAAATTGATAACTTAATTATTAACCACAATCAAATTAATATGATAAAATAGCATTTAAAATACTTACTTTCACCCAAAAAATATACTTCAACCAACAAACTTTGTTGTATCTCATTGCACACATTATTGTCTGTAACTTAAAATAGATGCACCTTAAAAAATTAAATAAATAATTTTTAGATACCTTATTCTTTTAAGTTTGTTCCTATTATGATTTTAAATGTTTGTATCAAAACGTAGTTGCATAGTTTCTCTATAAATACAATAATAAATAGTTTTGACTTCCTATGATCTTTGTTGTTCTTTGCTGTAAAAGTTTACAACACCCTCATCCAATTTACGTCACTACGCCATGGATAAAATCGGTTAAAAGAAAATTACAGTAATTGGTTTATGACACCCTAAACTGATTTTTGACACTCTAAACTATGAAACATTATGGGATGAAGAAAACCTGTTTACGACACCATAAATTGGTTTACAAAATCACGCCCCAAAAAAAACCAGTTTACGACACCGTCACCAATACAACCACCTATCTGGATTTATGACACCCTCAAACCGGTTTACGTTACACTCTTTACCACTGTATGCCCCATGAAAAAAACCTTTTCAAGCCATCCATCACCAGTGGCGATACACAATGGGGCAGTTGCAAGGGTTTGAAATGTTGTTTTTTTATAAAGATTATGAAAATACATGTTGAGCTGAGAACAAAGATGCCTTTGGTTTTTTTAGGTCGAGTTGTTTTGGAGAAGAGATTATGGCCCAAATTATTTAGTTTTATCTGGGAATTTCGCGTAGTGACGTCACTACCCACACTATTTTTTACAACTTTACCCTTGTGTATCTCCAAAACTAGGACACTTAGGAAAAAACCAAAGGTACCATTATTCTCAGCTCATCAAGTCCAATTGGTTCAAAAACGCAAAATTTCAGACCCTTGCATCTGCCCCATTTGGGTCGATCAGAGAAGGGTAGGAAGGAAGAAAATTGGAAGTCTTTCATAGAATTTCTCAAAAACACAATGTAATGTTAAAGCTGTCAAAATGATAGGTACATTAAGTACAAGGTACAAGGAACCGTAGAAGTTAAAGACATTTTAAAAGGGCATAAATTTAAAGCCACAAACAAGAGTTAAGAGCTCCCATCAAGGAGATAACCATGGGTCCTTTTTAGCCTCTAATAAACTAAAATGTCATAAAAATAGGGTGTTTTATTGATGCATGTATTGAAACATCAAATCTGAAATTTTATGAGGTTAGGAGGAAATTGAAAGGTAGCCCGGGAAGAACCTTAATTGTTTCCTCCACCTCAAAATGACTGCCCTTAAGATCTTCAGTGAGAAGCGGAAAATTCAAGACTGACCTATCAGATGTCGGTTATGTGTTCTAAACAAGCATCTAAGCCAGTCAAATTTTTGGATTTTAAATTTGCCGCTTGTCACTAGAACAATGTACGTATTGCGCGTTTTCTTATCTCTTTTCCGTCTGCATAGCTGTTGCCTAGTAAGTCCTTATTTTTAGTGTGTGCAAGAAGCAATGCATTCATGCAATGAAATTGCTTACTCTTACAATTAGAAATGAAGGCGGTTTCCGTTGCAGCTTCAGTGGAAAAGAAAACTCGCAAACTTTAATTTTTAGGTCTCTAGGAAAGGCTATGGAGAATATGGTGCTCAGTCATCATTGCCAAAAATTTATGCCCCACTCAGTTTGTAACAGTCATCAAAAATTATAATTAGATTTGACTTACATTAGGTTTCTTTCTTTCAAAAATAAAACTATAACAACTAAGCAAATCATTACTCATCGTAAAAAAGATTAAAAATTCTTCGGCTAAAAACTTATTATGAAGTCTTTGTTAAATTTTTTTGGGTTGAGCTTTTTCCGAGTCTTTGATTCAGAAAAAGAGAAACACCATGGAACCACGAATAATAAATTATGCGTAGGTAATTAGTAGATACAATCTTAAATTTAAATCGTAACTTTCTAATCAGATGCTTTGCTCATAGAAAAAAAAAAGGAAGAAAAGAAAAAAAAAAGAGATCGCACTTTTAAATCTTACTAAGTTTTTGATTCATTGCTGGAGGTAAGTAGGGTATTTTTTATGGTAAAAAGAATTTCGCACATTCCTCAAACTTCCTATCGTTTAGAAACGCACTATAGTAAATTAATTGAGGAAAGATGGAGGAGTTGTTGCGTCAACATCCTCACAAACCGGTGTGTTATTGATTTAAAAACTGATGAGTCTTTATTATTATTCTATTTTTTCTCTTGTTTTTTTGATCTAGCCTTCATACAAAATTCAAGTTGTATTGGTTAGAATTAGTTTTCGAAGATTAGGCAGAACTCATGAACTGAACTGAACTTCAGTGAACATGAACATCTTTGTCAAATTTTCAATTTTCATTCTTTCAAAATCAAAACAAAACTTGTCTTCATGGTTTACTTTTTAATTTTAAAGCGTTCTTTAATGAAAATCCAAAGCTCAAATTCATTTTCATTGATTTCTATCATGTAACATCTAACATAAATGAGAAATAACGATGCAAAAATTTCAAAGATTATTGGTTGCAAACTCCTCCTACTTCTAAAATAGAGAATTGAGTTTAGATCGTTTCTTACTCATACATGAGAGATGACTGAACTTGAAAATATATGAAGTAAATTCAACATTTTATGATAGCTCCCTTAAAGTACGAGAGAAAGACTTGTTCATTAATCCTCAGGTAAATCACACAGATACGCTCTAAATTACTCGGATGCAGCTCAAACAAAATTTCACTCATTTGAATGTGCATTTTAGAAAAGAATAGGAGGATACAAAAATTTGTCTTTCTCACTCTCTGGCCGTTTGAACACATGCAATAGAAAAGGATAGCAGAGGAGGCCATCACGAGGCTTTAGCCCCTATCTCCGTCCTTTTCTAACGCACACGTTCAAATGGGAGGGAAGAGAAAAATACAAATTCCTGTATCCGCCTATGGCTCTTGGAGAGATTATGGATGTTATAGACATATGTGTTGGACAAGAATCAGATAAGAGGATAAACCCCTCCACCCCTCCCTCCTTTTACCATTATTCAACTGATACACTCACATGAGTAATGAGATTGACATATCTGTAGAAAAAATCCTGAGTGCGGTACCACTGATGTAAGTTTTGATAAACACAAACAAAACACATCAGAAGAGATTCGGATTTCGAGCAATAAATGTTATCATTCCATAAGCAGATGATAAGAGTTTGTGAAATCTTTGGTAAAAAATATAGAGTTAATCTTATAGAAAAATAATGACATCCATAAAGTAAATATTTTTACATCAAACAGAATAGGTAACAAGTAGTAATGATTATTAGCTGATCCTCCAGATTTGTCTCGACTGAAACTGACTACAAAAATAAATTCTTAAAAACTAAAAGCACGCTGCTGATAAAAGAGTATCCGTTTGAATGTTTCATGATAAGTTTCCCTAATTTTAGACCTTCGATCAAATATTTCATTTTAGTATTACACAAATCGTTCCTGAATGGAAATTAATTTCTATCCATATGCTACTATAAAATCAATCATTTAAAGACAAGAACGAAAGTCAGCTGACAATGTAGCAGTTACAAGGGTCCTCTGCGTTTGGTTTTTTTCAATTGAAAAAACAGGTTGCGTGAAACTGCAGGAAAATGTTTGAGTTGTTTCCTTTATACATTAATGTTTGGCCTAAAATTGCATCTCTAGAATATTGAAATCAACATAAAAATTGAGTACATTGGTACTTCACTGTTTGTGAGTATTTTCATTTTCTTGATAGAAATATTTTAAAATTCAGACACTCACAACAACCCCATTCGGGAAAACAAAAAATGTCAAACATCTGAAGGGCAAACATCGCATGTTACAAACTTTTGTACGCAAAGCCTCATCTGCTTTGTTATTTCTTTAAGATGCAGCTAATTCTTATGAGTAAAAAAAATGATATTTTCATTATTTCTCAAATTTTTATTCTTCTTTTAATCTATCTTATCTAATTGTTTGGTCAAGTATATAATGATTTTTAAGGTCTAGAACTATCTCCAGTTTTTTTTCTTAGTGATGATAAAACACTGGGAATCTCAACTTTTTTTTTTTTTTCTTCGCATTTCCGATTTCCTTCCCATCATATTTCTATGGCAGTGTAATGCCTCGGTTCTCAAGACTATCCAACTCCTACACAGATCCAAATGCACAGCTAATTGCTTGTACTATAGTGTGAAGGCGTTTTCACAACCAGCGGAGCATTGAACTGTTGAGAAGAGAACATACCTATATTAGCACAAATCGGCCAATCAGATGCGATGGCACATCAAATAACTTGTTTTTCTCTTTCTTCATCTATTTAAATACATGAGTCAAAAAAGGATGGAGACAGGTACCAAAGTCATGTGATATCCCTCCTCACTATCCTTTTCTTACACATTTGTTTTCATGGACAAAGAGAGAGAGAAAAAGACAAGTTCTTGCATGTGTCACTGATCAGAAGAGGTTTCAGTAATTGAGAGTCGTTAAGCACTAAAACAGTAGGTAACTATGTAAGTACATACATCCGACGACAGTGAAACTATTTGCTTTCAATTGTTCAATAAACAGTCTCTAAAAAATCAGGAGCAATCTCTAACTTTTAGTCTATATCTATATTACAACAATATTTTCATTCAATGACCACTTTAGTAATCATGATCTGACCGTCACTATCCAAATCAGCAGAAAATAATCCATATTTGTACGCAATTATTCATTAGAAAAAAGGAGGAAAGAAACAGTAGGTGTATAAATGTTGATATATCTAAAAATGTCATTACATAAATAAGAAAAAAACAAAATGATTTGAGAGAAACAACACCACAGTTATCTATTAGCAAAAGATGAAGGAGATGAAGAAGTGAAAGGAACGCTTGAGATTAAAACAAACTTATACTGGACATTACGATAAATTAAATTGAAAGGAAAATGTGAAACTTTCATGAAAAAAAAGGAAACAATAAAAAAAAAAAAAAACAAAAAATTGAGTCCATAAAAAAGTTAATGTTCTTTAGGTACTTCAAGTTATGATGCACGAGTTTTTATCAACCTTCAATACGAAAGACAATTAAGTGCAAGAGTAACCAGTGAATCATATTTTTTTTTTTATTTTTGTCCAAGTGTTTGTAAGACCAATGTAAAAAATGGAAAGATCTGAATTTGTATCCCTTCGATGTATTTATATCTATCAAAAAACTTATGTATTGATTGGATGCCGCTTTGAAAGAGAACCTGGGACCAATAAATCTTCGGTACAGACGGTCTTGCACCCAGATGATTGGTGTGCACCTACGGCCATTTAAAAGCAAACGTAAACGCTCACCATCCAACGTCTTTCGGGGACCGTCTGCACCAAACATTTATTGGTCCCTGAGATTATGACAGAGATGCATTTTTAACCGTCTCTTATAAAATTGTCAAAGCCTTTTTAAGCTAAACTGCGTCAAAATTTAAACGTTTAAAATATCGTAAGACGTTGCCATGAAGTATCTTTTGGAAAAGGATCTTATTGACGCAGATACTTGCTATGATAAATAACCGGGCCTCAATCAATTGTAATTATTTCTTAGGACATGTTTTAAGTACAGTTCCCCTATCTGGGGAAATGAGTTTATATGGATGTATTGGCTATTAATTAGTATCCAAGGTAATTAAATACCATGAGTTTACAAGCCCAAGTAAACGATTAAGCAAAGTCGATGTTATAAAAAGAACAGCCGAAAAACCAATCGCATGAAAAACATATCATAAGCGGCGGTAGCCGCACGCACAGGTCCATTAAACCTAACATGACAATTTTAGAATGAAATGATCAAACGCCGTGCTGGAATAAAGCCGCGAGGCGGAGAGATAACTATTCCGGCATCCCGGTCTTGAAATTGCATAATTCGCAGAATGAAGGCGCTTTGACTGCAGCCGGCAGTTTATCATCATGACATAATAAAGGGGCAGTTGAATTAGCGCGGCCATCACCATAGAATAAGAAGAGGAACAGAAGCGAAACTGCGACCCGGAATGGTTCGTGCTGTCATGGCTGCCACCTGCCAGGCTGGTTAGTATACAGTGCGGTAGTCATCCAGCATGTGATTGGTTTGAGTCATTCCCTTGATTAAGCGTATTACTGTGATAGGCGTACTTCAGTTAAAAATACCTTCGTAGTACCTAGTACTCTTAGATAGCTTATTACCTTTTGCACGGGAACAAATACACGAAATCAAAAGAAGAGCGTTTTATCGAACTAAGTTCGGCGGAAAGATCGCATTATGCCAGTTGAAATTGGAACTGGCACACACTGAACACTAGGTGGTTCGCACTAAAAGAGCATTGTCGGCTGCTCTAGGGAAATGATTAATCAGACGTTTTAACTGCGTTTAGAGAGGCCGGGGCCACAAAAATATATGTAAATCATTTTCTTGCATGTACTTCAACAACTTCATCAATACTTCTTCCGGCCAACTTCATCAATACTTCATTATATTCTGCCGATCAATTTTTTACCTCCATATAGTCTAAAAGCATTCCTAACAATCTCAGAAAAGGAATAGGCTATCTCAGATTGAAATAAAAGTATGGTTTGTTTGCTATGGCGTTTTAATCTACTTTTCATTTTATGGAAATATGCCTTTCCTCCCTCAGAAGTGTAAATCGACGTCACTGCAAACAGATGAGTAGCGAGGCTTGTGCAGTCTGACAACGTCACACTCCGTCCATTTAAACCTATACAAAAAGGTCGAATTCCAGGGTGTTATCCGCACACCCAATAGTTCCGATCTTTCCCACGCATATATATTGATAAACTGCGACGCTGCCAGATCGCACGCTTCGCCACTGCAGACAAGTGCAGCGGCATGCATCAATCCTTTTTATCAGTGGCGTCGCGTGCAGTTTGGCAACAATGTATTATATCCATTTAAACTCATGTAAAAGATCGAATTCAGGGGGTGCACAAGGAAAATTCGATATATTTAACGAGTTTAAATGGAGCTGTTGCATTGTTGCCAGATGGCATGCGACGCCACTGCTTTTTATTGAGCCTCAAAGTTGTTTTCTGTTACTGTGCGTCATTAATAGGATTTGCATTTGCGTGAATTTGATGAGATTATTTACGTGAACGGTGAATCCACCGGTGGAAATAGATATTAAATAGTTCATTTAGACCGTTTGACTGCATCACATGAAAACACTCAAATCTATTATCGTTTTGTTCACCGATTTAACTATCGTTGAATTTTGCGAAAAAAAGATTAGGTACAAAATCGAGCTGCACGCTGCTAGTGTGACGGCAGCACTGAATAGACGGTTTTAGGTGCGGCGTTACAGAAGTCAACGGTTAGCCAACAATACACTCATCGGTTGAACAATCAGCTGTGGCAAAACTCGCGTAGCATTCCAAACTCTCGTGGCTACCTCACTTTCACATGGCTTTCGCGTGTATCCTCTTACCTCGACTAGTGACGAATTTCGTTTACGAATACTTATTTCATTTCACTAATACTTATATTTTTCTTTTTTCGTTTTTACGAAACAAAACAGCATTCAAATGACTCGAGAAATCAGTTTCAGCCAAAAAAATGTCTCTTTATAGCTCACGGGAGTCACTCCCGTGAGTGAGAGAGACGGTTTGGAACGCTCAGCGACTTTTTTTTTTCACAGGATGACGTAATCCATACCGGAGTCCGGCGATTTTGAGGTCATAGATCAAAGTGGTCGGGATTTAACATGAAGGCTTTTGAGGTTACTCAATTTTTTGAGTTTTTGACCCTTCACCCGATGAAAAAAAAACAGACAAAAAAACACTTTGATAGCGCTGTCAAACCTTTGATAAAAAAATGACCCGGCAAAGGACTTCAGTTGAGCCAACCAAATCTTTGGTTCACCCAGCAAAATCTCTTTCGTTACGCTTACGAAACCTTTGGTAGGCTCTACTGAAGTTTTTTGATGGATCATTTTCCTGCCAAAGGTTTTGTCAGCGCTACTAAAGCGTTCTTTCTGTTTTTTCTGTGTGACCTCTACAAAATCGTCCGTATCGCGATGTATGGTCCTCAGATACCAGAGACAAATAGAGACCCAGCACAAAGCTTGCGACAGGTGTCCACTTTTCTGGCTCAATTTTGGTCGGAACTCATCGGAACAACAGCCAACAACTAATGTTGACTGATGGGCGTGTGTTTTGCATTCGAAAAGCAAAACCTGTTTCCGTTTCCGGGACGGCGAACCAATCACAGCCTTCCGTTGAGCTTCACCATTCAACATTAGGCAATGTTTATCGTTGCGGCCGGTGACTCCCGACCAAAACTGTCACCGCCAAACTTGCTTCACTTTTCTAACACGGGAAGCATACGGTGTGCTGGGTCTCTATTTGTCTCTGTCAGATACGATATTGCGTCATTACTATAGCCAAGTGTTGCTCCCATTGTGACGAGTCAAACGCAAACCTTACGCCAGATAAACGGACGACTCCCTTTTTTGATTCAGTCTATTTTGTGGCTTGGGAACAGTGTACCGAGGATGAAAAACACCTAGGGCAGCCTCGTTGGTCGACGAAGGGGGCTGATGATGCTTGTGACCTCGCGCGTGGTTATGATTCGACAGGAACCTCAGATGATTCGCAAAATAAAACTTGCTCTCTTGCGTCGAGCTATCGCGATTGGTCCGTATCTTCAACCAATCGTAGCACGAAGAATTGAGCTGAAGCGACTGCCGGTTCAGCGACCAATAGACCAAAGGGTTTATTGTGCTATGCGTGTGGCCTAACAGGAGACAGAACGGGAGAACCGAACGCAGGAACTCGTCCAATCTCGTGTTGAACTCTATGCTGATTCGGACGATGACGTAGGGGAACCAGCAGGTCACAAAAACGACGACCATCGCGACCAGCATATTGGCGAGCCGTTTCCGGCTGTGTAAAGATTGTCTTGACATTTGTTTCGTCAGAGGGGGTTTCGGAGCGCCGACGCCGCCCGGGCCTAATCCACCGCCTCCGGTTTTCTTCATCCGAATGATTTTCCCTTGGGGATCCTCCCGTTTGACGCTTCCGGATATTGTAGAGCCGCCGGATCCGGATTTGCCGGAGTTGAGTCGTCGACTGGTGCTAGGTCGCATGACCATCGAAGAGGGCCTCTTTTTCCGTCGGATGGCCGCGTGTCTGTGGTGACGGAAAGCTCGGGTCGAACCCGGCTCGTGTCTTACTCCTTTCTCATCGACGGATTCGCTCTCTTCCTCGGATTCTTCGCCTTGTCTGAATTGCATGATCTGCCGACAAAAGAAAAAAAAAATTAAGAAGATTAAAAATACCCAATAAAAAAAATTAGAAATACTAACAAGATATTAACTAGATAGACATGATGAGATCAAAGGGTCTGTCTCGTGAAAACGGAGTAATTGAATAAGTTTACTGGAAGAAGGGCTCATAAAACAACATATGTCCGGAAATTATGATTCCAATTATTGGCTCCAATATGGAATGGAAAGGATACAATTAATAGGGAGAGGAAAACACAATGATGCTGCCGAATCCAGTGGCGTCGCGTGCCATCTGGCAACAATGCAACTGCTCCATTTAAACTCATTAAATATATCGAATTTTCCCTGTGCACCCTCTGACTTGGATCTTTTACATGAGTTTAAATGGATAGAATACACTGTTGCCAAATTGCACGCGACGCCACTGGCCGAATCTCATTTTCAAAAAGGTACGATTATCAGTAGGAGATAATAATAATTCTTTTCTCCGTAGAATTTAAAAGTCGTTCATTTATTACTAATTTAGTCATGTATCAAATCCTTTAACCAGTGGTAGATAGAATTAAATGAACGTAACATCCTTTAACCAGTGGCATGATCAGAGTTTTTCTCGGGGGGGGGGGGAGGGGGCAGAGTGGAAAGTTTCATTCCCCATAGGCGAAGTTGTCACGAATTGAGAATGATGACAATTAAATACATGAAATTAAATTGAATCTGCGCACGCATCAATGCATTTTTTTATCTTGCTATTCCTACACAAAAAAAGCTACGAATGTTTTTCACGTCCAGAATTACTGAGAATGCACGACACGGTTGTTTTCTACCACAAAAGCCTCTTCACCCTTTTATCTCACCACCCATTGATTTACAGAAGCTTCAATGATTATATGTATAGGTATAGGAGAGTCGATTCCACGTCTGACCGCTGGCTTGAAAATTAGAAATTGAGTGAGAGAGGGAGGGAGGGAGAGAGAGAGAGAGAGAGAGAGAGAGAGAGAGAGAGAGAGAGAGAGAGAGAGAGAGAGAGAAAGCGTTATAAGGAAAAAAGGGTCAACATCTGTCACCCCTGTCCGAATTCGAAATCCATGAAAGAAAAAAACCCTCTCTAGTATAGTTCTTACTCGGCGTTCAAGTCAAGATCTCAAGACGTCTGCCTAGAGAGAGGTCCAACATTCGATACAGTCGCCCAACGCTTGTTGCGTTATTCGACGTGAAAGGGGTTGTTTTCATTACAGCTGCTCGCGTTCCGTTCGGTCGGTCTCGACTCCCGGTCAGTCAGTTGTTACGGCCGCGAGATAAAACGAAGACATTTAAAAACTTTTAATGGCCCGCGGATCTTAAAAGCCGCGCCTCTTAAAACGTCCGCTCTTATGAGAAACGGACGAGCGTCGCCGTTTCGCACGGTGAATTGAAACATGTATTGTTCTGGACATGAAGTTGTTCTCCGGTTCTCATTTAAAGAATGTTTTATCTCGCCGACATTTTCTCACAAAAACAATGTTTTAAGACTTATGCAGGCCTCCAAGTAGCTTCCACAATGCTATACCAATGAGAGGATTTATGGTAGAGCTCGTTTCAGAAGTGTAGGCGGACCAAAACCATAATCTTTAGCGAATTTTCAACTTTAATTCCTTCAAATCAATACCGAATTAGCCCCTGACTTAATTCTTTTGTGTTTAAAGTTTTCCTCATTGAAAAGTGAACACTCAATTTCATTTTTATTAATTTTCATCGAGCAATATCAGAAATAATGTTGACAAATTCCAAAGATTATCGGTCTAGGTCCGCCTACACTTCTGGAACGAGCTCTACGTGATTTTGAAACTTCAAGGAGGCAACCAAAATGGGGAATCTCTTTTATGGACATTATAACATGGGCTCGGTGAGTTTGTCACATTTTTTTAACCTTTGAAAAAAAAAGTTGTGACGAATCCACCTGAAATTGGTTTCAAACGAAAGTGCAAGTATTTTGGGGTGGCCCTCTGGACACAGAAATCAATATAACCTTTTCTTGGAAAGATTCGAAAGACAAGGAAATTGACACATGACAGAAACAAGTAACATTTTCTCACCTGGATACTTGTATTGGAATTCTGTGTCCAGATCAGTGGCGTCGCGCGGAATTTGGCAACATTGCATTCTATCCATTTAAACTCATGTAAAAGGTCGAATTCAGGGGGTGCACAGTGCACAAGGAAACTTCGATTTATTTAATGAGTTTAAATGGAGGTTTGGCATTGTTGCCAGATGTCACGCGACGCCACTGGTCCAGATAGCCATACTCTAAAACTTGCACTGCCGTTTAAAACCAATTTCCACTGGATTAATTTCAATTTTTTATTTAAGGTTAAACAGTACGAAGCAAACGAACAAGAATCAAATCGCCCATGCTGCCAAACTTTAGGATTGGACTTATAACATATTGATCATGGGTGAATCAGTCAGTTAATTTATTTGAGATTTATATATAAAGATATAAGTCTCTCTATTGCTGTACATTGTTGGTGTTTGGTCATGATTGGTGCATATAACCAGTGGCAGCGCGTGCAATCAGGCGACGTAGTATTACGCCCATTTAAACCTAAGTAAAGTATCGATTCGAGGGAGTGCACAGTGCACCCACAATATTCCGACTTTTTTCATGACTTTAAATGAACTGTACATACACAACATTGCCAGATTAAACGCGTAGACACTGTGCGAAACATACATAATTTTTAAAAATTTGCCATTTAACGTAAATTTGACGTCTAAATTTTCAAAATGTGACGTGTATCAGGGTAAGAAATGCATCTGCACCATGATTGATGATGAGCCCCGTCAACATCGATGATCATCAAATGTTTGCAATGGTGCGCACCAATCATCAGGTGTTCACTAGGAATCTACTTTGAGGATCCAATTTGATCGTCTGAAGAGGCCTCATCCAAAGCTCCGAAACAAATAATCGAAATAATTCCAGGTCATCTATCGATTAAAATCTCCATTTTTCAAATAGTAAATTGAAACTTGTATTTTTCTGGACATGATTTTTGTTTCATTCAGAAATGTTTTATCCTGCCAACATTTCCTTGCAAAACCCGCATTTTTTCTGGCCTATCTCAAACTTCAAAATTAATAAATTAAGTTCATTTTTCAAGTATTCTTCCATTTTATTATTCATAATTAATAATTTTATGTTTATTGTTTATTAATTTGCCGTAGTCAAATGTATAATGTACGAAAAAGTCCGTAACTCAAATCATAGTCTCACTGTGCGTCGCGGTCACTCCGGCCTTCCTCTCTCTCGCTCGGCTTTCGAGAGGATCACTCTTCAGAGCCAATTCACTCAATTGCTCAGAAGAAAAGCTTATTGTAGGGTTGTTACTTTTGTTCTTAGCGCGTGAAAATTAAGTCAGAAAAGGAACAAGTTATGAGGCCCTCGCCCATGCCCTAATGGCTCGACCACATACGAACGCTATAAAAATGCGTATTATCTTAAGCTCCCCCCCCCCCCCGCGTGTGTCTAGGAAATGCAGTTTTTATAATTTCAAAATTATTCAATTTATAGTCGATCTTTAGGTGGTAGAACAGACTGTTTTAGAGAAGCGTTTTTTTCGTATTGGTTGACGTTAGGAGGCTGCTGATTCCATAAACAAACGCCGATTCAATGTATATTTTTCCCTTAAGGTTAATTTCAAGGCAGCAGGACTTTTTGCTGATGATGCCGGTAATTTTCATAGAAATTGCTTCGTTAAAAGTTTAAAGTTACCGTTCATGCACAAGTATCGAACATCGATCGAGTGATAAATCAGTCGGAGCGTTATGAAAACCCAAGAATTTTGACGCCAATCGCAGGTCTATATCGTTTTTCGAATTTGATATACAATTATAAAACTTCATGAATCAAACTTTAACATTCGATATCAGAGCTGCCGTTTTGCCTAAAACTACTGGCATTTTTCAATTCACTGATGATTTCTCCGGCAGAGAAAAGATTACACAGTTCGGTTCATTGTGCGACTGTATACCGCACGAAAATACTATAATATGTAATATTGTCTAAATTGGTGCAATCGCTGTTAAATTATATTAAAATATCCGCAAGTTTTTTTAAAAATCATTGACGACTCCACCGGTTGAGAAAAGATTGCAGATTCGAGTATTTTCATGCGTTTCAGTCATATAGACTGAACTGAACTATATGTGATATTTTCTTAACCGGTGGAATCATAGGTGAATTGTACGCAAAACGACAGTTCTGCTCGATATATCTCGGTACGTCGGAATTTTGAGATGACTCGACCCCCCACCCACCCAAGTGACAGAAACCTTCCGTAAAGGGGAGGTTTTCTCTGCTACACTCTGTAAAATGCCAGAAAACTTCCTATATTTTGACTTAGGTTATAGGCATCTGCAATGCTCGACTTTATTGAGATAAATATTGCGGGTGGCCTGCCATTCTCACGTCATATTCATCATGTATCACGAGGTATCATGTATCTCATGTTTTATTCATTCTTATTCAAGGTTGCATCCGTGCTCATAATACATTCACATTGACATCCGCAGAAATAAGGCGTTGGATGCAGCAAGAACACATCCCCTGTTCAAAATACACCGAGAAGCGTTGTTGTTGCATCCAGCGCCTTAAACGAGGCCAATACACAATGAGTTGCAGACTTCTATGTAATATCTGCAGAAGCCCTTGCCTTCTCCGAACTCAAGAATAACAACTTTTTCTTTCCCTCTTCTTCGTTTTCCGTTGCATCTGAAAAAGTTTTGTTGTGAGCATAAAAACTTTACGCCCCGAGATAACCTCATCCAATAAAATGTAGGAGATGTAACGATGCACTCATAGATTGGATCTAATTTTCGTTCGGGAGCAAGTGACTTGGTTAGGGGAGAAGAGGGGGGTTAGGAGGCGATGATTTAGATGTCACATCTACACGTCTTCCTCCTCAAGCTAGAATTAGGGTGCAGTACTTCAAACTTAAAAACTTGAGAACAATCGACGAACGATAGGGTAGCTGAACTCGAACAAAAAATTAAAAGCTCTGAGGAAAGAATGAAAGAAAACAATAGAGATGTTCCTTTGTGGCTATTTTTCGCTCTCATCGCCTCAAAAAATGTTCTTGCAAAATCTAACTTTTTCAACAACTGACTATTCGTGGTAAGACGATATATCATCGTATTGATTGGCGTCCAGAGCGATCTCTGACAAAACGATCAAATTCTGGCTCGATGTAGTTTTACCATCACTTTAGCCGCACTTTTAAAAGGGAAGTTTGCGCGCAGCCTACCTATTACTTCCAATATCTTCGGCAAATTTTCAATTTCCATTTCCTCAAATCAAATCAAAACTAGCCGGCAACTTCGAACACTTGATATTAAAGCGTTCCTAGATCAGTGGCGGATCCAGACCTCGCGAACGGGGGGGGGGGCGAATTTTGGATTTTCGCCCCTCAATGACCCCCTTTTCTTGTTTTCGCTATTGCTTTTCCCCTTCCTCTCCCCTCTTTTCCCACTTTTTGGGCCGAACGAGGGGGGCGATTGCCCCCTTTGCCCCCCCCCCCCCCCTGTATCCGCCAATGTCCTAGATGAAAAGCCAATGCTCAGATTTATTTTAGTTCATTTTTACTATGTATTTTAAGGAGTACCGTTCAAAAATTCCAAAGATTCTTCAGTACGTATACATTTCTAAAACGAGCTCTCGAGAAAAGTTTGCAACAGACCTACTTTACCTACTTTACCTTTTTTTTATAGATTGGTTAATGATTATAATTAATTAATTAAAAAAAAAAAAAAAAAAAAAAAAATAGACCCACACGGCACACGGCACACATCTTTGATTCTCAGGTAAAACAAAATTGAGCTCGAGCACGGTTTTGCTCAGTAAGATTTTCTCGTGGTTTTACATAGAAATCTACCCTCCATTCTATTCACAACTTGCAGCTGCTTTATGGTCTGAAATCGTAAAAAAGTGGCAAAAAATCGAGGAGTAATTTTTTTGTTAATTTACCATTCATAAGCTTTCAAGACTAATTTTAATGACAGAGATCACTTTTAACATGTGATTTAAACAGGGACTTGAACCGCTGAGAAAATTTCGGTTTGGTTCGGTTTGGTTCGGTTCCCGGTTCAAGCTTCCATAAAAAACCGGTTCGCTGCAATTTCAGGATCGGTTCCGACCGGTCCAAATAAGTGCGAACCGGAGTTGTGAACCGGAGTAGTGAACCGGTTCAGTTCCATTGATGCGATTTTTTTAACATTTTCTTATAGACATGTAATTTTCATAGATAAGTGCAAATAGAACAAACTATGAAACGATTTGAAATATTACCTGTTTAATAAGAAGTGAGTTGGACTGTGAAAAGAACCAGAAGCGAATAATAAACTTTTGAACAAATGAATTTTTTCTTAAAATTAAAAGAATAACATTAGATTCTATCTTTACTGAAATGATTTTTATGGCGATTTCACGATAACGGAAATTGTATGTCGCTAGGCCGGCCAGGGGCTTTTGACCATATATGTGAACGCTAAAAAGTTAAACAGAATTATAATTTCGAGGGACGGAAAAATAGGTCAGGAAAAAATTGTCATCGCCGTGGAATACATCTTACTTTTTCAGGCGGAATCTGTATACTTTAGTCACTGTCGGCAAGAGCGAATCTTATTGTTAGGTTAAAAGGGAAATTTTTCTAAGAAAAAAAGTAAAAATACCTTCGCTTTGCAGTTAAATTCATTTTTGGCGAACCGGTTCAAACCGCTTTTCATTTGTGATGATCCGGTTCGAACAGAAATTTTAAAAGTTGGTTCCAGGTTCGGTTCGCGGTTCGACAACTTTAGGAAAAAATGGTTCGCGGTTCGGAGCGGTTTTCGGTTCAAGGTTAGGTTCGGTTCAAATCCCTGGATTTAAACCTATAAATATCACTGAAAAGTTTTAAATAAAAGTTTGAAAGGTCGAAATTATTATATTATTATTATTATTATTATAGTTATTTTTGATGACTTTTTCCGCTGGATTTTTGTCACTTCTTTTCGATCTTAGAGTCTAAGACTTAGATCACAGTGCGCTGAAGCAACAAGTATAGTATAGTTTTACAACATACCTATATTTATTGTATAATGATGTACTGAAAGGGTTAGTACTTGGAATGAGGGTACTCACCTTTGACGGGGCGTCATTGTGAACGGAAGCGATGATGATGACCTCTTTGGGCCTGTTGGGTATGATAGGCATAGGGAGGGGGATATCCCCGTTTGCCGCGATCGCTTTGAGCGAGGTGGCGTAGAGCTTGTGACCAACCGAGTGGTGACAGATGGCCACGGTGAGGCTGGGGATGAGATAGACGACGATCATGAGGACGGCGATGTAGGCGTGTCGAAGCGTCCTCGTCGGCCAAATCTCCTCGCATCGGAAGTTCTGCTCCGAAACGATCGTCACGTGACGGGCCCAAAGGATCGGAGCCGAAACGAGGATGGCCCCGAGCCAGATGGCCGCTATCATGAAGCGAACGAAGCGGCCCTGATTCTGGGCCCTTGAGATGATGCGCGGGTGCTTGATGGACGTGTATCGGTCCAACGAGAGCATCATGAGCGACAGGGTGCTCGCTGCCACCGGGATCGTCTGCGAACATTCAGAAAATGAGGAGGAAAACAGAATTAGAACTTTTTGAAGTGAGCAATGACAAACATAATTCCTAAATGAATAACACACGGGAAGAACGATAAAGGATGAGAGCCGATAAAGCCGGTTTTAGGCCCCAGAAAATAAATGGTCAAAATTTAAATTGGTTTAAAAGTTAAAATAAAATAGCTAAAACCCTAAAGCCCCTAAAGTCCCTAAAGTACCCTAAAGTCATACATTTTTCGGTTTGAATGGTTTTCACGGATTATTTGAACTTGGCGTATTTTACTGCCTCCAAGTGGGTCTGCTTTGTTTTTTCAAGGGAAAAGCCCTATTTTTTTGTTAAATTATTGAATATTTAGATGTGAGCCGGGCATAGTTCGGTTTTATCCTGTAGATATGCGTTATTAGGCTACTAAAAATGGGTGACATACTTAAAGATAGTCACCGAACTATGTCCGGCTCGTACTGAAATATCAACTTTTCTGATTTCGTGAAAATGGAAAACTTGAACGAATTTGATTGTTGATATTCGTGCGACCGTGCGTAGTATTAGTTAAGTATATTGCAACATGTCCACCTATAAAACCATGAAATACGTTTTACAGGTTGCCAAGATGCCCACTAGCTTTGAGGTGGTAAAATACGCCATTGCAGTTCAAATAATAATCCGTGAATACCATTCAAACCTGAAAATGTATGTCTTTAGGACTAAGTTAGAGTCATCATTTTATTCGAACTTTTAGAACCAATTTAAATTTTGACCATTCCTGGGAGAAAATTAAACATACTTGGAATAAAGGGCCCATAGAAGTCGCGTCTAGTTTTGCATGGAAGTCCCAGTCCAACCATTATCCTTGTCTTTTGAAAGGACCACACCTGTATGTTCCATGGGCTCTTATTTCTGCTACTACCTCAATTCCATACGAACCACCCCAAAAATCATTAACAGAGCCTCATGTTCGGCTGCGGATACAATTCAATGCTCGGGTGGTCAGAACTGAATTAAATTTTGACGACTCCTCCTTTCGAATTGAGGACTCCAAGTGGATCCAGCTGACCTCAATCACGGGGTCATACGCGGTGACAAAACGAACCTTTCACAGTCACACGCATTATAATCGGGGCGATCTCCGCGGAAGCCAGACTCAAAGGTCCAAGAGACAGGAGGCGCGCTCTTACCAAGCTTCTCGCACTGCAATGCAGTTCAGATTTCTCCCCTTCGAGCACACCCGATGTTTTATGTGCCCTTTTCCCGGGAAAGCGTCGCGTCTTGTTGCGCCTCGATCCATTCCCGTGTCTTGACAGTTGGGATCTTATAATCGCAGAGGTTTCCCTCCCTTGTGTTTGTGTCACTGTGTATTTGCAGCCGAGATAGGTATACTTCACGGGCTACACAACACCGTACCGCGCGGAGGAGGCCGTGACTATAAATGATATCGCGCCGAACCATTATTAATTGAATGTCAATAGATTTAGCGCTCACCCGCGAGTGCGGGGGTTTGAAGTGACTTGCGAAGACTGAAGGGCTTCTGTCTGTGTTTTTGGCCTCTCTCTCTCTCTCTCTGTCGCGGTCGTCGCGTCGCGCGCGCACAGGTTCGAAATTCAAGTTTCGCTCCATCAGAGGGAAGATGAGGCCACTGCGTTGCCAGCTTGTAGAGAAATAAATTTTTCTTCGTTTTGAGGCATCACGGAAAAAAATGAAATGACTAAAAAATCTATTTAGTTTTGTAAAATCAGTAAAATGAAGCAAATGCTAATTTTACTATACAGGTATTTTTGATATAGAACCTACTATTCTAATGGTTGATTTTTGCGATTTGAACTGTAAATTTTGCTTAAGTTTATCAATTTTCCAATCTGGATTGTAAATTTTAAAATCCAAAACACTGTGACTTTTGCAATTTGCATGACTGTCATGGCGTGACATTTACACTAATCGCAAATGTTTTGGATTGTAAAATTTACAAACCAAATTGTAAAAATAATCAAATTTATGCAAAAATCACAATCCAAAACGTAAAGATAGCTACATGTATTGTAAATTTTGTCAAAAATGCGACTGGTAAAATTAGCATTCGCTTAATTCTGCTAATTTTACAAATCTATTTTTCCGTGTATTTCCAGAAAGAAGATTCCATAAAAGAACGGGTTAGCTATTTCTAAAGGATTAGCTTTGTTATTTAAAGAGCGCAGATGTGTGAAGAGCGCCCTTTTAGTTTTATGAGCAACTTTTCCAGAAATGGCCTCAATGGAGCTTTTGCAAGATTTTTCTGAGGCAAGTGGTAAAATTCTGCTAAAATAACTATGATACCATTTTTGCTACTTATGAACAGTGTTGCCAGATGTACAGCTTATTGCCGTATATCACTATAACAGCGTTGCCGTTTTGCGAGGTTCCCGCGGACTTAACTCAATGTAATTTTTTTAAATTTCGTGCCAAATTCGGCAAAACTGCCGTTTTGAAAAGAAAAAAAAGAAAAGAAAAAAAGAAAAAATAGAAAAAAAGCGACTTCGGTGCCATTTTTCTGACCGCGCGATTCAAATTTAGATTTCACATCTTGAAAAGGAAAGTGAACAACGTAATTGATGATGTTAATCCATTCTATAGTCACAATATTAAAATGTAAAGATAAAAATTACATTTCATTGTTCAAATAAATAAAGTATTGCTTCAGATGAACTTCCCCTTCAAACCTAACCACAAACAACAATGCAATATACACGGTGTAAATAGGAAACAAGATGGCGATGAAGTCGCTTTTTCCCACGTGGCCACGCCCTCTGAGTCGAGTGTTGTCCATTGTCCATACCTGTTCTCCATATACCTTGATTCTGATTGTTATTCCGTGACGCATTAATTGTTAGAGGGTCAGTCATCGAATATCAACCGATCACCACAAAAAAATGTGGCAACGTAGGAAACGCAAAGACAAGGGCAAACAACGGTTAAAATTGAGTGAGAGGAGGAGGAGGGGGCGTGAAGAAGAAGAATATGATGGGGAGGGGGAGGAGAGAGATAAATGTCTACTTAAAGATAAATTCATGAATATTGATTATCCCTGCGTCGAGGGCTAGGGGGTCCTCCGAACTGGAGCCCCTTCGATTATCACAAAAACCGAGCCACGCGGGTGGTAGAAGGAAAAAAAATAAATGAAAATACCTGTAAATAAATAAAAAATAAACGAATGAATACATTTTCGTTGACGAACTCTCAAGGCGAAAAAAAGGAATGATATACAAAGATTCGTATCATAAATATATACCTAAATATAAGCAGAGGATAATAAAGGGAGGAGGCTCGTTTATTTTAGTCCCGACCACGCGAGGCGAGAGAGAGAGAGAGAGAGAGAGAGAGAGAGAGAGAGAGAGAGAGAGAGAGAGAGAGAATATTATGGGGACGTGAAAATTCGTTTTCATTTCATTCGTCGTGACTTTTCTCCTCTTCTTTTATTCTCATTGTATATATGATGATGATGGGCTCGGTAACCGGTGAGCAAACAGGATGGGGAAAAAAAAAGATATCTTCAAGGATTTCCTCCCCTCTTTATTATCGCTGACACTGATTGTTGATGAGATCCTCACACACACAATTGTGACAATACTCACCAGGCACCAGGAATAGACATGCTATAAATAAAACGTTGAGATGATGGTGTTTGGAAAAATTATGGTTCGGTGAAAGCGAATTGAGCTGTGAGCTAAAGTAGGCAACATATTGCTGTTGAAGTTGTTGTTCTAGGAAACTTGGCAGTCATGCATCAGCTGTTTTTTCATTTGATTTTATCTGGCCAATTCTTTTAAATTTTTACTAACCTAAATATAACAGAGATCTTTTTGGCCCTTTTCCGTTTAAAGTTTTTCTCTATTCCTGTATTTTTAATAAATCCATCGATTGGAATACTTTGAACATAAAGTTGCTGATGTTGCAAAAAATATTACTAAACTAGAGATTTGTTTTATTGAATTAGCATTTTGTAATATGAAACTTTTGAAAAGTAAAGTGATTCCCGGTTTAGAAAATTTTGTTTACAAATTTTACAATAAGTAATGTATTTTTTTCTGAGGGGTGAAAAACTTCAAAAAGGGACACCGATCGCAAGATTCGTGTTGGGTTTCAATTAGTCTATGATTCAATAGTTTTTCGTTTTGTTTTTCGTTTTTTTGGGACAAAGAACCAAACTAACGAGAGGAGAGAGAAACACAGAGAGAGAGAGAGATAGAGAGAGAGAGAGAGAGAGAGAGAGAGAGAGAGAGAGAGAGAGAGAGAGGGAGAGAGAAATTGATTCTGCATTCGAACAAGACACGCGTTGACTGAACGTGTTGCGTCGACCCAGAATGAAGGCGCCTGCGCCTAGAGCACTCGCTCCTAATGTGTATCCCACAGTATATTATCCAATCCTTACACCAATGATCGCCGAACGAACACTATAGTCCAATGGGTTGGGAAACTGCAGTGCTGCCGTTTTGAGTATAGTTTATACACACATTTTCCCATATTTAATTGAATTTCCCGCCATACTTGGCAACACTGGGACATTGGTTACACAGAGAAGAAAAGTTCCGAAAAAGAAAAAAAAAAGACGTTGTGAGGAGCTGTCGAGGCGTATCCAGGAGTTTCTATTTCTCTCTCTGTTCATTTGAGCACACGGGTAAGAAAAGGACCGAGATATGGGGATGAAGTCACGTGATATAGCCCTTTCCTTCATCTTTTTCTAACGCATACGTTTATTCGAGCGAAGAGAGAGAGAGAAAGACAAATTGAGACGGAGCGGATTAAGGGGCAGCGCTATTTTTATTCATTAAAATGATGGACTATGTTTTGCTTTCCGTCTCTCATCCGGTTCGCGGAGCGCGTGAAAACGCCGCGCATCCTTTTTATTTTTCTCTCTTCCGTTGTCTTTCTCTCTCTCTCACTCTCGCCGTTCATTTGAACACACGTGTTAGAAAAGGATAACATGATGAACTATATCCCTCATTTCCGACCTTTTCTAACAATCGCATTCAAATAGGAGGAGAGAGAGAGAGAACGTCAAATTTCAGGGTCCGCCTATGATTTTCCACGCACCAATTACTAAATTTTCCGAGTTCGAATGAAAATAAGCATAAAAATGCAAGCAGCGCGAGGCCAACCATCTTTAGCTCTCCAATTATATATACTGCGAAACACGAGGCGAGAATAGGAAATATTGGTGGGAAATTGAAAAGAAAATACCGAGGATATACCCTTTATTTTTCTGCCTATTCACAACATTTTTTTCCCTCTACAGCTGTAACTTATTCCTTGTAAAATTTTCACGGCTTGGAGCATTTCTGTACTATTATTCTTCGACTAACTGACTGAATCAAGTGCCAAGTCATGGTCTGCTCTTTCGCAGTAACATTTATCAGCAGGAAAATTATTCTACCGTATAGAATGTATTGTTGGTTTTCCCCTCCGGTTCCTTCTCAAAATTGCTTTGTTTGACCGGTTTTGTGATTTTCAGCTAATTATACTCGCAGCTGATTTGCAAAAGGGTTTGAAAATTGGGTCTACTGCAACTTCTAGTAATTTTTTGAGAGTCAGATGTTCTTGGGTGGTTACCACGCCAAACTTAAGAATGTCCCAATGATGATTATGCCAATTTGAATTTTGCTGTTTAAATCTGCACTTGTTTGGTTTAAAACCTCGGTAGCAATTGATGCGATATTCGGCAGAAGAGCCTACAATTGACAGTTTTAAATGAAGAGCGGGAAATTTATATTCTAGGAATCTAACTGGCTTAAATGCATTTTTCAAGCGTGAAACTGATTTAGGTTTGGTCGATTTATTTTGAATTCCCCGCTTTTCCCTAAAACAGTACGTCTATATGGAGTGCTCATCGGGTCTGCTCTTTCCATGAAATCTCTACGTGATCACAAGGCTATTCTCTTTGGAAGAGCATACTGGATGTTTCACGGTTTTTTTTTATCGGATGGACATTCCTTCATCTGATCACCGCTATGCCGCGCGCGCCAACTTTCTACACCCCCCCAACTTTCTACACACTCCCCCCCCCCGTTTGACTCTCTAAAGTCCTGTTACCGTGGGAGCCCCCCCCCCCCCCCCCCAAAGATGTGATTTACATTGATGTCTTAGTCATAGATTGCGGATCATTCGACTTGAAAAAGTTGGAACGGTCGTTGCTGAGGCTGCATGAGGGAGAGCTGAAAGACAAAAGGAGAGCTCACGTGGGGGTATTATGGAGAAATCAGGGGGGGGGCGGAGGGGCGATGACTAGGAAAAGAGGGGGGGTATTGTGTGTAATCCGTCAAGCGCGATGATAGACGATGAAGAGGGCGCTCTTTTGAGCCTGAGGTTTTTAAGTCCGCTTCACTGCACTACGCGACACGTCCACAACGCAACACTATACGCGACGGATCGATGTCTCTCTGCGCTGAAACATACTCCGTGTAAGTGTAAGTATGATTGTCATACCAAAGAGTCTCGACTGATGAACCGAGCGAGGGCGGAGAACGAGAAGCGAGAATAGAAATGGTATGTCGACGATTTTAGAATCTCGGTTAGTATGTGTACTATACAATATATAAGGTCATTAGGTCACACTGCTGGGTAACTTTAGCAATTGGTATTTCCCTCGCACAGTAAACGGTATTTTTCGGTTTTGCTTTCTACTCTTCGAAAACCAACTCTAATGTGGTAAGCGAAATTTTTACTTCGCGACTCGTGAAGGCCTATTTGTTTGAATTTTTGTCCAAACCATGCAATAACGCAAAACAACGCTCATGGGAGGAACCAGGAACCAATTTGGAAACCAATTTTGACGGTTTGGAAACCATGCATTCTTTTCACTAGAACGAATGAGAAACAATCGATTCTTAAGGGGGCCATGACCCTTTTACTAATCGATTGTCATTGTCATCGATACATTCAAATGGGAAGAAACCAAAGATGCCAGATTGCTGGATCTGACTTTGACAACGTTGGTCCGCAGAGAGACATAACGTGATACAAATAACAATTTTATTCCAGCAATGTGGAATAGTATTTTGAAGTCAGCAAGAGTGAAAAAAAATAGACGCAACATTAAGAAAATTTAACCTTTTATGGGCCTGCCCAGGTTTACTCGTTTTTCTCATTGTTTCACTCTTCATCGCGGATAAACGCGACTATCGATGAAAACACTTACAAGATAAGGTTTCTTCGGTCGCCTTCAATTTCCCGTATAGGCAATTCCAACTCCCCCAAGCACGAATAGTTAACTACCTTTCCTTTTATGATAAAAGTTTTATGAACGGAAAAGTGCGATGTTTTCGAACTCACCTATAATTCTAGAGGGTTAAAACGTCCAGTTCATGTCATTTCACATACGAATTAACCAACAGCGCAAATATTTGTCCTGTGGACAAGAAATTTTCAAATGGTGATCGATGCTCATCGTCCACCGTTCGCAAATAAACGGAGATTCAAGCGCATTTGATTTCAAAACTTTGAAATGAGAACCTTGCGGCTACGCATCTTGATTGGAAATTAGTGCGTCCACTGCCTCGAATCGATATTTTTCATTGGTTTAAATTGGAATATTGCAACATTGCTAGATTGCACTCGATGCCACTGGGCTCGACAATTCACTCGTCACATAATTATTGCAATCCGCTGTCATCAGCGTCCCAACACCTTTCTCCCTCAAAAGAAATCAACGGGGTTACTATTCTTCCTCTCCCTCTCTCCCTCCCTCTCGTGACCAAAATTGTACATTCTGACTCAACTTGTGGTTTCTTACATAAAATGAATCTAAAACGCATGTTCGTAAAACAGTTAAAAAAAAAAGGACTTCGTACACGCTTTTTGCGACCAAATTGAGAGTGGGTTAGTTAATAACTAACACATAAGTATAGGAACGTTTTACAAACGTTTCTGCAGACTGACGTCATCACTAAAACCGTCTATTGATGTCGACGGACGAAACGGTGCAATTTGCTGATATTGACGTCACAGTAAAAACGGTTTATTTATCATCGATGAAATAAGACTCCGCGATCAATTTAGACAAATCAGGGCTGTGTCTTCAAAGGGCGAGATGAAAGAGAAAAGTGCTCTTTTTCATGTCAGTAGAGGCGTATGAATATCGGACAGCATATAATCTTTCCCGCAACCTCGAACTTTAGGAAACTATGCTGGCCTCAAAATGCAGTCTCTGACAGCTTACACTATAATCGAGGAAGATGTAGATAGAGGGAGAGGGGAACAGAGAGAGGGAGTGGGAGAGAGAGGGAGGAAGAGAGAGAGAAGGAGAGAGAGAAGTAGAGAGCGTGGGATAGATAGAAGAGAGAGAGAGGAGGAAAATTTATATTTATTTGAAGACTGAAGGAACAAGTAAAGTATTGAATTATGGTCGATAACTAGACGCGATATGATATTAGGCGTGATAGATGATACAGTCAATTTTTCTTCGGAGCCGAAAATCTTTCAGTCCTTCGAGCGCGTGATAATAGAACTTGCCAAGTCTCTAGAGTGTAATAATTAATCATTGAAGTACAAAATATAAACCCATTCAAGAGTATAAAAGGCTCGCCTCATCCGCGGTTTTAAGATCCATCGCAGGTATTCACAATTTACTCCTCTTTCTCCAAGAGTTTGACAGGATGAATGGTTTATTTTTGGAACGTGAGAAGGCGGTTTTGAAACATTACATTGCAATGTAGCTCGATGAATAATACACCATAAACTGAAAGTGTAGATACAAAAAAAAAAAATATATTTCGGCATATTTGAAAATAGAACAACAGAATGTCTATAGCTGTCCCATTACATCTGCACCGAAAAAAATCTCTTTATAATAAGTAGCTTATTAAAAAAAAATCATAATTCATAGTATTTTGATAAAATATTTTATCAGAAAGTAATACAATCAGAACAGTGGCGTAGCATGCAATTTTGCAACGTCGCAATGTGATCATTTAAACCTATGTAAAAGGCCTAACTATACAGCCTATAGTCCTTCCATTCTCAGAAAAGTTGGGGTGGGGGTGGGGTTTACCCAATAATAGGGGGTCCTCGGTCTCCATCATTTATTTTGCCCCAGGACCCCAAGAGGTGCAATTACTACCCGCCTGGCCGTAGTGGCCGAACCGCATAGAGGAACTTTGGACAACAAAAAATTATAGAGCAATTCACGCACCCCAAAAACCGCCAAATTCTTCTTTTGTAATAGTTTTGTAAGAGGTAGATGGGATGGGGGGCAACGATATTTGATTTGTTAGCTCTCCTACGTTTTTTCCCCACGCGTCGCCTATTCCTGAGTTCGTTGTAAAGGATTGCTTCGCCGACCTATCAACGCTCGATTAGGTACTGCAAACCACTTTGCACGTGCGACAGATAGGCTCGGATCCAGAAGAGGCTCATAGTATGCGGTCTTCTCTGTAGGGGGCTCTAATGACGTATCCGCTCAAAAATGCTCCGATGGATCCCTCTCGTGGAAGACACGTGTGCATATAGGAAATCCGTCGGTGGAGAGACGCCGCTGCTATTCCATCGCCGTCGCTCGAAGCTCAAGGACACACACTTAATTTTCGCGCCAAAACTAGGGCAAGTTCTCTTTTCTCTCTCTCTCTCTCTCTCTCTCTCTCTCTCTCTCTCTCTCTCTCTCTCTCTCTCTCTCTCTCTCTCTCTCTCTCTCTCTCTCTTCACACATCTTACAATCCTCTTCACACACAAATGATGTGTCGGGAGTTCCTGGCGGCGGCCGAGACCTAGACCGACAGTGAAGAATAAGAGAGTGAGAGGGAGAGGATGGTGATAAAGAGAGCGGTTGGAGAAGGGAGAAAGGGTGGGGGGTGGTGAAGCCTCAAATTGAGTTGATGGAAATACACTCGCGTTTTCTCAATACTTGTCACTCTCTCTTCTTCACATTCACGACACACAACACAAACACAAGCACAGCGAGGGCGCATATATATTTGTGGCGAGGGGATACACAAGGAGGCGCCCGATGAAAAATGAATAGTTTGTTTTTCTGACCTACAAATGTAAATGAAACCCAATGCGCTTTACGCTGCTACTCCACAAGTCGCACGCTGGGATAAACCACGTAGATATTTGGACATTGAGAGTGGCAAAGCAGGCGGCGTAAATTGGCCGATGGGTTTGTTTGAAAAAAATTTCTCAGCACGCTCCTGCAAACAACAAGGCCTCTTCTACATACATCATTTTCAAATAATCGCAAACTAACGGAAAGTTGAGGTCTAAACGATCAATATGTTGAGAACCTTGACAAGAATGCACCTTAAAAATGTCTATAATGCCCAAAATAATCTTTAAAAACGCTCTGGTAAAAGAGTTCCATGAATTCCCACGACAAAAATTCCGTGGGCATTATTACAGTGGGTAATTATTATTTTCCCATGAAATTACAAGGGAAATTTTATGGAATCCCGTGATCGGCCCACGGAACTCCATGAAATTTTATGGAAATATAATAATTTGCCCACGAAATGGTCATGGAAATTTATGGAACACTTTCATCAGGGCGTAAAAAGGTGCGATTAGCAAAGACAGTGAAAGATTACACCGTTAATGTCGTTGAAAGCTGTTATAGTGCATTTTTTCCATGTAGGTACGATTCGTCGATTCTGTATTCCACAACTCTCCTACCATTGAGTATTTATTCAATGCTTTTCTCACACACTGGCAACCACGTGAAAGAAGATACAAGTTTATTTTTATGTCTTTCTCCGTCTTAAATTTGTACGAGGTAAAAAGAATCAGCATCTAAGAATTTTCCAACTTCCCTCTTTTTGTCCATTGAAACACACGTGTTAGAAGAGGACGGGGATAAGGACTAGACTCGCGTGATAGCACCTCTCTCTATCTTTTTCTAAAACATCCATTCTTATGAACAAATAAGGAGAACAAACAAGGAGAAAGGCCTAATGGTTTCTGGATGTGCCACCGTGCTGGGACATCAATCCGCAATGCGCGTTCGGTCAAGGTGTAAACAATAATTATTCTTTTATAAGGGGGTACTGGTACTCATAGTAGCAATTCAGAAAAAGATACGACACAACAATGCGACGTACCGTGGTCCAATTAATTGAGCATTGCTGCGTGTTATGAAAGAAAAAGCAAATATCGTTTCCGCAATTGGGGGTGTTATACACTTTTGCTAAGCGCTTTCATAGTTGATTCTGGTGCAAAATCCTTTACAAATAACGATAGCAGAACTCATTCAAAATCTATTCCTATACTCAAATAAACGATTTTATTTGCGCGAGCGTAATGGTGGCGTAGGGCAGTAATAATGGGAGATTTCAATTTAATTTCGTCACTCTATCTCTGTACTGACGAGGAGGATTCACAGAGTAATTAGTCACCATAGTATAGTGATCCACATCTGATGAATACGTGACACTCGGTGACCACTGACCACCGCAGTGTTGGGGGAAAGTCGTCTCTTATTGGTCACTTCTTGATAGAGTTACAGTATTAATAAATGGGAATCTCCCATTATTACTGCCTTACGCCATCACCGTCACACTCGCGCAAATATAAGCGTTTATTTAAGTATAGGGGTAGATTTCGGAAGTTTTTAGTGCTGCCGTCGTAATTTTTTTGAGGTTTTTACACCAGAATCGACTTTTGAATCGCTTATTGCAAAAATGTGCAACAGCCTTATTGAGGCTTTTTCAGGAAAAATGGCCCTAAAAAAACAAGGTGCGCTCTTCAGACCAGCGTCTTTATTCAATCGCTTGCTGATTTCTCAAAAAGCTTTTTGTTTGCAAGTTTTGGTTAAAATATTAACGTTTGGCTTCTCATTTTATTTATTTTTTCAGTCAAAACACAGTGTTATGCCGCGATATAAGTCGGAGGACCAGACGCAAGACCCAAGTTAATTTCTGACGGAAACTTGAACCCTCCTTCAAAAGCATCAAAGATATTGTGGGTAGATATTTCGCTGAATTATTCATCCAATTAAATGCATTTGTGTCGAAAGTAATCCCCGCAATGAGAGATCTCTTGATTCTTGAAACATTGAAGCTTTGAATGATTCCTAAAACTACTCGCATCCGTCTTGAGTCTTGGTATGAATTGGTTCGCGCTATTCAAAGAAAATTGTATAATTGAATCCTGAAACAATGATGATATGCTCTATCTTGATCTTCAAACCATGCATTTAATTATATTAGCAAGCTCTATGAATTTACCGACACATCAAAAGTATGAATTTATGAAAAAAAAGTCACAATCCTCTCTAGATAAATCTTTTCAAAGTTTATTCTGACAAGTGGACTCTGGTTTTGTTTGCTGCCGTTATGTGCAACTTGCTGCTTCAACATACCAAATTTCACTTTTTCAAGACGAAACTGTGCTACCATATGGTTGTACCTTCAAATTAAACAGTGAATCGGGTTACGGGGATTTCAAAAGCACTTCGGGATGGCAGACAAACCGGAACCCGCAGAACCAGTACATTTTTTGGAACCAGAACCGGAGCCAGAATAATGACATTCAACTGAGGAACCAGCGGGCCGATCTTTGAATTCATTAGATAAAACGACTGGTAGACTGGATAAATGGGGGGCTGCTATTGGTCCTTTTAAAGAGTATATCAAAGAAAAAGAGCTATTTAACCAAGTATCCCTCAGCTCCATTCGATAAACTATCAGCTTTTATCGGCTTGTTTCAAGCATCCGATAGCTTATCGAATGTAGCAGAGGGATACTTGGTTAAATAGCTCTTTCTGTTTTATACACTCTTTAAAAGGACTAATAGCAGCCGAGGGGCTGCTAGTCTTAGTGGATAAATGGGGATTTATCCAGTCTACCAGCATTTTTATCTAATGATTTCAAAAATCGGCCCGCAGAACCAGAATGACGCTGCTCGGAACCGGGTTCTGAATCGGTTCAAACCAGCTTAGTTTAATGATGCATCTTACTCTTTCGGTCAATTTAAATTTAAATTTAAAAATTTAAAGAGACAATCTCATTAAACGTTCAAAACTTAAAATTCACATTCATAATTATAATTGGCTATTATTAATCAAAAGTTCGTTTCGAAATTGAGGCATTTTTCGGTAAATGGGCGTATGGCGAAAAAACGACTTTCGAGAAAAACGCGTTTGAAAGTTTAAAACGTTATAACTTCTAAACTACTGCAGATTTTTCAAAATTTGAAAGACTGACTTGTAGAACAAACATTCAAGAAGAACTCTACTTAATTTCAAGTTTTTAGAGTGAAAATTAGTTGAGCAGTGAAAGTTCAAAGTTGAAGCGTTATACGCCCTTTTACCGAAAAACGTTTTTTTTCTCTCCCAGCCTATCCGACAAGTATTGTTTGGGTTAGATTTGGGTCACAAACTTGAAGAAAAGGAAATTGTAAGGAGGAGGGATGGTAATAAGGCCCTTTTGGGCTCATTTTTGGCCAAAAAGGAGGGTTTTATTGTTGTCATCGGAGACGGAGCCAAAAACGCAAAAAACCCACACACTGACAGATCCACACACACACTGACATATCCACACACACACTGACATATCCACACACACACACTGACATATCCACACACACCCAGACATATCCACTGAGCTCTTATCAATATCAGATACATATGCGATGTGAGTACAGATATCGCGAGCGCGAGCCCCTGAGAGTACCGCTCGTAAGAGGCACTGTAGCCCATAAGTTTCTGAATTCAGCCGAGGTGGGTCCATTCGAACGATTGATTCGTGGTTATTTTCCGTTCAACATATGAATAACTTTATATCACCTGTTAGGTCACATCGTCAGGATTTCAAAAACGAGTTCTCCAAAAAAAGGGCGTAAATCGCCATACGCCCATTTACCGAAAAATGCCTCAATTAACATTAAAACGGGGTGTTAAAGAGAACACGTTCTGTCACTTACTATCAAATCTTAAAGTTGCATTTTCACATTACGACGCATTAGATGCCAGCTTTGAATTTGAAAGCTTCAAAATTACTTTTTGGGTTCCAAAATTAAGGTTTGTTTTGTTTCTTTTTTTGTGATTGAAGGGTTTAAGATGCAACCCTATTGTGACAGTAATCTCATAATTTTTTCTTACGCCTAGTATGCATCACAACAAACACTTTCAGACTATTTCAGGCATATTAATCTGTGCAACTTTTTTTTTTTTTTTTTTTTTTTTTTTTACACTGGCATACTTCCTTATATTCTGATGGTTTAATCGGGAGCTCATAAAAGAAAAATTCTGCTTGCATTGCGTTGGAACACGAAACGAACATATTTTTATATTCACTATGCTTGAATACACACGGCGATTTATCTTGAGATGTATTCTCTTTTAAACGTGGTCTGGTTCAGTCTCCCGTCCCCAGCAGTCCTTCGACTTCCATCCCCCAGCTCCCTGTTCCGTGAAAATCCCTTAAAAAAATCATAAGTTTCCACTTTCAGTGAGAACATTATGTCGTCTAAACGACACTCGTACGGTTGTATAATAACATCGTTAAGAAGATGCAGTATCGCAAATACGCGAAACTTGGAATTCCTCTGTCTCTCTTCTACTCCCTCCCACTCTCTCTCACTCTCTCCCACTTCTTCCTACTCTTTTCTTTTCCTCCCCACTCCATTTATCCCCCCCTCTTTTCTCTCTCTCTCTCTCTCTCTCTCTCTCTCTCTCTCTCTCTCTCTCTCTCTCTCTCTCTCCTCGTCCATTTAAACGCACACGTCAGAAAGAGACAGAAACCAAGGTTCTAAAGTCACGCAATGTCCTTTCCTCTCTCTATCCTTTTCTACCATGTGTGTTAAAATGATCATGTATACAATTGGAGAAGGACTATATGTTTCCCGGACCTGCTACTGGTATTGCAACAACACCGGAAGTTACTATTTTTTACGAACAAATTAGACAGTTATCACTTCACATAAATTATTCTTCACTTCAGCGAGAAAATGCCAACCTCTTCAGTGCATTTGGAGCGCGTCCACTTTGAAAATATGGGTACCGTTCGCGCTTTGCCGAACGTGCATGCAATCTGAATACAGTGGCGTCACGTATAAATCAGGGGGTGGTCTTCGAGGGAAGGAGGGGGTCGAGGCTGAGGGGGGGGGGGGGTTGTCGAAGGGACGGAATCATAAGTCGTTCTGTGTTGTTGCGTTGTCTCCTATTCCGTTTTAAGTATATGGATCAAAGAATTATATTCAGCTGAATAACCCCCCCCCCCCCCCATCCCCCAGCACCTTACTCGCCGCAGAATTGTCATCCTTTTCCCTCCCCCTCCCCTTACCCAGATATTTCCCCCTCTCATCTGTTAGTTTTTTTCTGTGGCTGTGGACGTGAAATTGGGGGTACACAGCACAATGAATTGCATAAATATTCAGGCAGATACGGGTGGAGGAGACATCGCTTCTCATTTGAAGTCCTTTCCGAGCTGAAGGATCGCTTTTTTGAGGCATTGGCGCATGGACAGGGTCTCTTCCATCTCTCTCATTTCCCGTTTTGAATGTGAACATAGAAGGATGATTTTCTATCCTTGTCTAGCGTTTCATCAGTGAAAAGAGAGAGATGGAGACTTTCTACCCGTTGCGCTAGTGTTGGAGGAATAAATGTAACTTTGAGGGAAGGCGCGCGCCGCGTCGCAAAGTGGAGTGAAAATGAGAGAAAACAAAAGGGAAATCAAATAAAACCAAAACGGTGTAGTCAAGGGTAACAAGATTTTCTTTAGTGAAAATAATTACAGTAACAGTCCTAAAAAAACATATTTAGAGTCAACTTGCGGTTGACTAAAAACTAAAAAGTCCTGTTGCCAAGGAATTACCCGTAGTATTCATGACTAAACCCACAATGTTTATTTCTTCACGATATTTAAAGAAATGCCCCAGTACGCCCTTCTGTGAGCCGTGTTTTTTATAGCATATTTTATTTTTTTATTGGAAGACACCGCCTGCTTTGACAGGGACTCAAGACCGCTGCGCTATAGGGACAAAAGTTTGAGCTCTTGTTTGTCGGGTTTCCCTATTTTTATTCGGTTTCAGAAACGCAGCGCACCCACGGAAATAAAGTTATGTGGAAAATATGGATAGCAAAAAAACTGTTTGATGTGCAGAATATAATTTCTGTCAAGTTTAAATTTCGATCAATCGATGATGGAGACTCTTGAAAGCGGGCGTATAATGAGGGACAGACGACTAATTTTTCCCCGTAAAGTTAGTATAACACCAAAAAAGTCATTAGGATCGACTGATCCAAATAACAGTTCTTCCAGACAATTCTAAAAAAAAGAAAAAAAGTATCGCTCTTTTGGGGGCTCCATTGAAGCTCCAAATAATTATGTGTATTTGATAATTTCGCATAAATAGGTTCAAATGGGAGGAAAAGGACTATCGATTGCTCACTATATAGCCGTCATTGGATCAGAGCAAGTGAAGACGGCGCAAAACGCAAGGATACATTCAGTAGATTTGAAGCACACTTTATAATCTCGCGTGATGAACAATTCAACAGCCAACACCTCTCTAATTTTGCTACGTATTTATGATATTGCATGTCGTAAATAAACTATAGGAAAATACCATACGAACACTTTCTCACATCAAAATGATTCCGGGGACGGCCCCCAGACCCCCTTTTATTTCTCTGGGGAAGACCTCCACACCCCCAATAATATTCTGGGGGAGACCTTCAGACCCTCCTAAAGGGATATAATTTTACAGTTGGCTGATCGTATAGAATGTTTTTGCAAATCATCAAAAGTCCTGGTAGTCGCGTAGGCGTTAAAATACTACTGATTCATACATATTATACAGACATTAGAGGCATTTTTAATTGCCAGCGGTTGCGCTCAAATCATTATTAGTCACCTATATCTTTACAAAAAGTTCGCAGTTCATTCATATGAAATTATTCAAGTTGGTAAAATTAATTTTTCAAAACTTTTAGGAGTCTATGAGACAGGAGTCTATTTAACACTTAAATTTTGCAAGTCTCAGGAAAGGCAACTGATATTCTTATTTGATTCAATTTTCCTCAATTACTATTAAACTTAACGGCTTTTCCGACGTTTCATCTCGCAAATTACAACAAAATAACAACAACAACCGAGCTTTTCATTTTTGAACCGAGGCAGGACTCTTTCCTCGTGAATAGATTTTGCGAAATTGAAGCGAGCGAATCATGAGAATAAAATATGCTGGAAATAATACAGGTCAAGTTTCCTGAACTTTTACGTCTGCCAATCTTGAAAAAGAAACTTTTCGGGCGGACAGGGCCGCGTCGTAAACTGTGAAAAAAGTTTGGTCGCGCAGTCTGATGGATATTTCAGCCACGTTTCAACAAAGGCTTTGAGCTTGGCCACTCATCTTCTCTTATTCGAGCTCACTCTATTTTCGGAAAATTTGTCGAAACTTCCCAGCGAATCAGTTCATATCGAATTATGCACAGTCGAGAAACTTCTCTCTGATGCGGCACGAAGTTTATATACATAGTTCTGATATGCAAAATATTATTGTCGAAAGAGAATGTAGAGCTTTGCAAGGCGGTGTTTAAAAATAGCCAAGAGCAAATAACATTTATTGATTTCTTACGTCAGTAGACAAAAAATTATACATAGCTGATCTACAATCTGCATACAAATGATTATAATTTATTTCATTATTTTAAAAGCATGAGTATCAAGCTCTGTTGTAATTGTTTCGGTTTCTGAGTCACTGCTTTCTTCGTGAGATTTCTCATCCTCTCGAATTCACGTTCCTAAGCTCGGTTCCAGCATAGAATCGTCTTGCGCTAGGATCACTTGTCTGCTCGATTGGTGACCAATGTCACCAATCCTGTGTCTCCCTAAACCCGCGCGAATTCTCTGTGGAAGGAGCCTTGTGTCTTTCTTAGAAGTTAAGTGATTTTAGAATTCAAAAGCGTTTGAATTATAACTCAGACACTAAAGATATCTTGTTTGATTGTTCTCCCAATAATTCTTAACACAATTATATCCAGGTTCATTGGATTTATCGAGTTAAAATGTGTATAGTACTTTAAAATTTCAAATCCTGTTACTGTTGATTTATTGGTTCTGTTTGAAGTTCTTGACTACTTCTTCTCCGTAAGCTATACGCAACTCCAACGCCATTTCTCTAAAGCCTTGTTTCCAATAAGACGCAAAGCTACGCGTAAGACGCAACGCTATACGAAGTTGAAATACACGCGAACAGATGGGATCGTCCCCAATGCTGCGCAAAACCTTTGCGTCGGAACGCAACGACTGCGACGCGACGCGGCCGAATTGAACATTTCTCAACTCTTGCGTTGCTGCGCTAAGCAGCTCGCTGGCCGCTGCTTGTCGGGTGAACGTTTGATGAGTCCCGAATCAACAAATGCAACAAGTGAAGGAGAAGAACCTCTCAGAATTCGGCTGGAACCGCCATTGCGGTTTGTGAATCTTGCTAGTATTACCGAATAATAACTTTGGAGACAACACAAAAATAAAAACATTCAAAGTAAAAGCGAGAAAACGCACAGTTGTATGTCGAAACTAAGCTATTAACCTAGTGCAGTCGAACATTAAAATGTAAACCAACAGGCTCCATTTCAATGAGCTGTAACTTTGGAGTGGCAGCGGGCTGGTCCACCTTGTGCCACACAGGGTAGAAGGAATCCCGGGAAAAAGCGGGATTTTGGCGGCAGATTCCAAGGTTTGAGGTTAAATTTTGTAGGTCGTTCAATGAGCTATAACGTTAGAGTGGCACATCAAGGAACGTTCCGCTGGTTCATTGTTGTCACCTAGGGCGCCGCCATCTTGCCGTAAAAATCGATTTTGAGGTTAAATTTTGTAGGTTGTTTTCGGTCGTTTCGTAAACAAACTCGGACATCGCCGGAAACGACCTGCAAAAATTAACCTCAAACCTTGGAATCTGCCGTCCACATTCCCGCCAAATTCTGAACGACCTACGAAATTTAACCTCAAACCTTGGAATCTGCCGCCCAAATTCCGCTTTTTCCCGGGATTCCTTCTACCCTGTGTGGCACAAAGTGGACCAGGCCGCTGCCACTCTAAAGTTATAGCTCATTGAGGTCGTTCGAAATTGGGCGGGAATTTGGACGGCAGATTCCAAGGTTTGAGGTTAATTTTTGCAGGTCGTGTCCGGCGATGCCCGAGTTTGTTTACGAAACGACCGGAAACAACCTACAAAATTTAACCTCAAAATCGATTTTTACGGCAAGATGGCGGCGCCCTAGGTGACAACAATGAACCAGCGGAACGTTCTTTGATTTGCCACTCTAAATTTATGGCTCATTGCTCCATTTCGAGTGTTCCACGCGTGCCCTTCGAAATCCTTGATGCTGATTGGGCGATGCTTGTGTTCGTTGGGAACGACTTTTCGTCCTCCGTCACAAAGTTACCAAACGAAAGGAACGCAATGCTTACAGAGTGCGCAAGGCCTTTCGTCTCTTGGGAACCAGGCTTCACACTTCTCGGTCTCGCGACGCGCTGCGCTGACGTGGCTTACATTGTACCGTTTACATTGATACTCATGCTCCATTGCCAATACTTTTAAGTGTTGCAGTTGCAGCGACTTGTTTCCCCCCCCCCCCCCCATTTTTTGTTTTGCTTTTTTGTTTTTTGTTTTTTTGTTTTTTTTTTCTTCTTCAATTTTTTTTTTAATTCCGTTATATTCTTTTCTTTATCTGCAGTTTTTTTTTTTTTTTTTTTTTTTTTTTTTTTTTTTTTTTTCCATTTTTCAACTCCGCTATTGACAGACCCATCTCACAAGTCCCACCCAAATAAAAATGCCAAAATTGATTTGGGCCCTTTCCGAAGAAAACTACCATAATTAATGGACCTTCTTTCTGAACATTGCCGCAGTTGCGAACAATGTTTGGATGAGTTGCCGAAATTCACCAAATTCAAAAATTTCACTCAAAGATTCACCAAAATTTCTGAAAAATACCAGTCTCTGATACGAGAGATTGCGACGAAAATTTTAGCCCAGAATAGCTAATAAATACGTCTTAGAGACACTACATTAAAAAAAAACAAGTCGCAGCTGCAACACTTAAAAGTGTTGGCAAAAGGTGCATGAGTATCAAGCCAGATTTACTATAAGGTCCATATGTATACGTTATCAGTGGCGTGCAGAAGAAACACCGAAAAACTTTTCAGAAATATTGAAATGTCATGGATGGATGTTCTTTAGAATAGTATCAGGCATGATAAGAGCCAATTATTTTATAATTATCATGATTGACTTATTGTTAGTCGCAGCGGGCCAAGTATGGAAACAAAAGGCATCAAAAATCTCTGCGCCATTGCAATACTTTCTCAATTTTTCTAGTTTCATTAGAATGAGAAAGTAAAAATCATGACTCCACTTGAGAAACCGGAATTTAAAAAATCAAGAGTCTAAAATACTCCTGAAAGCGAGTCCTCTCCAGAAAAAAAAATACGGGTTTGACACAAATTTAGTCAAAGTTAGGATTTAGCGCCCCGATAATTTTCATGTTTAGGCCCCTCAGGGGGGCCTATCTCAAAAACTCCGTGAGACGACCCCTAACGTGTGATACATCGATCGAAAGGGAATTAAAAACTGAGCATTTTGGCAGAAATGAGAGGTTCATATCATTTTTCACGTTCGAGATATCGAATTTTGTAAACCGAACTGTTACATTCGATATCTCGAACGTGAAAAATGATATGAACCTCCCATTAGCGCCAAAATGCTCAATTTTTAATACCCTTTCGATCGATGTATCACGCGATAGGGGTCGTCTCACAGAGTTTTTGAGATAGGCCCCCCTGAGGAGCCTAAAAGTTAAAAATTATCGGGGGCGCTAAATCCTAACTTTGACTACATTTGTGTCAAAGCCGTATTTTTTTCTGAAAAGAACTCGCTTTTAGAAGTATTTTAGACTCCTAATGTTTTAAATTCCAGTATCTCAAAGTGGAGTAATGATTTTTTGAAAATAGATCCATATCGAACTTTGACCTTCGATATATCAAAAACGAAAAACGGATCGACCTGCGATTTGCGCCAAAAGTCTTAGAATTGTATGCCCTTTCAAACGATGTATCACAAGATAGGGGGTGCCGTTTGAAAAATTTGAGTTGCGGGTCAGTAACCCTCCTTAAAGGGGGGACCCAAAAATTTTGACCCCCTCAAAAAATAGTTCCTATTAAGTTATAAACACCTCCCAAGTTTGTTTTTTTTATCTGCAGCCGTTCAAAAGTTATAGAGGGGTGACGGGACTTAAGGCCCACCCTGTATACAGGGTGTAACAGATGTATCCCCCCCCCCTGGCCAACTTTTGAACGAGTTGAGATAAAAAGTTGCGATTTGGACCATTCTTCATAATTAACTTTATTTTTTAGGGGTCAAAACCCCCCAGCCCCCCTAGAAGGCCCCCAGGGGGGGCATCTCAAAAATTTTAAACGGCAACCCCTATCTTGTGATACATCGTTTGAAATTGCATAAAATTCTAAGACCTTTGGCACAAAACCAGGCGTCGATATCGTTTTTTGTTTTCGATATATCGAAGGTCAAAGTTCGATTTTGAAAAATCAGAACTTTTATTTGAAAAGTCGGAATTTAAAAAACTAGGGGTCTAAAATATTCTAAAAAGCAAGTCCTTTTAAGAAAAAAATACGGTTCTGCCACAAAAGTGGAAATTTGGTTTTAGAGCCCTCAACAGTTGTCAAAAAAATTGCCCCTCAAGGGTTCTTTCTCGAAAATTCCGAGGCATTTTGGTGCAAACTGCAGGTCGATATCGTTTTTCGTTTCCGACTGATCGAAATTTGACAATAGGTGAAAATCTAACTTTGCCATTCGATATATCAAAAGCCAAACACGATATCGACCAGCGGTTTACACCAAAATGCTCAGTTTGATGCGCTTTTTTGAGTGATGTATCACTCGATAGATGTCGTGCCTCGTAATTTTTGAAAAAGACCCCTTGAGGGGCAATATTTTTGACAACTGTTGGGGCGCTCTAAAACAAAATTTCGACTAAATTAACCGTCTTTTTTTCTTATAAGGACTTGCTTTTTAGAGTATTTTAGACCCCTAGTTTTTTGAATTCCGATTTTTCAAGTGAGAGTTCTGATTTTTTCAAAATCAAACTTTGATCTTAAATATATGGAAAACGAAAAACGATAGCGACGTCTGGCTCATACCAAAAGTCTTAGAATTTTATACCCTCTCAAACGATATATCACAAGATAGGGGTTGCCGTTTGAAATTTTGCCTCAATGGAACCAATATGTCCTTTGAAATGGTTTTTATGATTGTTTTTGTTATTTTATGAGCAGAATGTTTCAGTTCTTTGTGTCACAGATTTTTGACACAAACTTCAATCAAAATCATTCAATCATCAATGATTGACGATATGTTCTCATGTGTCGCTTTAAACAATCATTTTCATTTTTTTTTTTGTTTTTTTGTCCGTTCATACAAATTTTTAAAATTTTTAAACATTTTTAAAGGGGTTTGAATGTAGCAACAAGAAGTGTTTTTTTCTCTTTTAATTAGTGTGAAGATTGTCAAAAGAACTGAGTGCTATTTGATAAAATCCCAATTATTAAAATTATGTATTCATTTAATCCTTTTTCCCCTTTTTTTTCACTTCACAGAGCCTATGTTTCTCTTTGGAATGGTTCTAATGCTTGTTTTAGGTTGCTTCAATAGGAGAATATATCAGTCCTTTTTGTCACAGATTGTTGACCGATTCAAACTCAAATCAAAATTTATTCAGTCATCAACGATTGACGATACATGTTCGTGTGTCGCTTAAAGACGCGTTTTCAGTTTTTTTTTTTTTTTGTCCATTCGTACTAAAATTGAAATTTTAGAGAGTCTTAAGAGATGAATGTTGCAACAAACAGTGCTTTTTTCTCTAGGCGTTACTTTTTGGATTGCTTTTGCTAAAATTCGTCCCAATAACTGAGCGATATTTGAAAAGCCCCAAATTTTTTTTGTTCATTTACTTAATTTTCCCTGTAATTGCTCAATGGAACCTATTTGTCCTTTGAAATGGTTTTTATGATTGTTTTATTTTACTTTATGAGCAGAATGTTTCAGTTCTTTGTGTCACAGATTTTTGACACAAACTTAAATCAAAATCATTCAATTATCAATGATTGACGATATATTCTCATGTGTCGCTTATAACAATTGTTTTCAGTTTTTTTTTTTTTTTTTTGTACGTTCATACTAATTTTGAAATTTTAAACATTTTTAAAGGGGTTAATGTAGTAACAAGAAGTGTTTTTTTCTCTTTTAATTAGTACGAAGATTGTTTATGTTGTTATTCATCAAAAGAACTGAGTGATATTTGATAAAATCCCAATTATTATAATTATTTATTCATTTAATCCATTTTCCCTTTTTTTTCGCTCAACGGAGAATATGTTCCTCTTTAGAATGGTTCTAATGGTTGTTTTAGGTTGCTTTAATAGGAGAATATATCAGTCCTTTTTGTCACAGATTGTTGACCGATTCAAACTTAAATCAAAGTTTATTCAGTCATCAATGATTGACGATACATGTTCGTATGTCGCTTAAAGACGCGTTTTCAGTTTTTTCTATTTTTTTGTCCGTTCGTACTAAAATTGAAATTTTAGAGAGTCTTAAGGGTTGAATGTTGCAACAAACAGTGCTTTTTTCTCTAGCTGTTACTTTTTGGATTGATTTTCCTAAAATTCATCCCAATAACTGAGCGATATTTGAAAAGTCCCAATTATTTTTGTTCATTTAATCAATTTTCCCTGTAATCGCTCAATGAAGCCTGTATTTATAGTATGAAAGCGAGTTTTGGATAATTTACCCTCTGAAAGAATGCCTCTGAGTAATTTCCCTCATGAAAGTGTTTGGATTTATTTTATCTATGAGTGCTTTCAATTGATTTACCACATGAAAGCGCGCATAGGATAAATTTACTGTATGAAAGTGCTTTGGATTCACACAACATTTGAAAACTTACATAGGATTAATTCACCTATGAAAGCGTGGTTTGTAAATTTTCCTATGAGCAAGTACTTCGGATTTTTTGCCTTATGATAGCGCACTGTGGGTTTAATTTACCGTAAGAAAGTGAGCTTTTGGACTAATTTTCCTTCTGGGGAATTCGTCCGATCAATTTTCCTCATGAATGCGCGCTGGGGATTTTTCAAGCCATGAAAGCATGCTTTGTATTCATTTACCCCATGAAAGCACGCTTTGGATTAATGTAATCTCTGAAAGAATGCCTCTGATTAATTTTCCTCATGAACGCACGTTTGGATTTTTTTTACTCATGCGTGCTTTGGATTGATTTACCACATGGCGCATAGGATTAATTTAATCTTTGAATGCGCGCTTTGGATTCATACAACATTTGAAACTTACGATGGATTAATTTACCTGTTAAAGCACTCTTCGGATTAATATTTCATATGAAAGAGTGCTTCCGATTAGTTTTCCTCATGAAAAGGCGCTGGTGGTTAATTCACCCTATGAAAGCATGCTTTTAATTAATTTCCCCTCTGAAAGAATCCATCAGATTCGATTCGTCCAAGTTGATTCGATCGTCCATAATCGGCTGCCAAGGAATTATATCATGGAGAAACAGGTAAATGAAGGACTTATACTGATGTACTTACACGTTGAGACAGAGGAAAATTGCTGAGATCAAAGATGGCCATAGAGGGCTTTCTAGAATCAAACTGTAGCCAATGAATGCTAAATGTTTGAGACGGTTAAAATTTTAGAAATACTCTTTAACAGATAAACAGTGGGGAAACATACTTCGCTGAGTAGGTAGGAGCTTAATGAAAGGGGTAACACTTTTCAGGAAGGATCTCAAGGCTTCTCCAATTCGGAAGAATCGGAAGATCCAGAGAGCACTCTTCGACATGGACAGATATGATGACTAAAGTTAAAGTGGCAAGTTAAATCATGAGCAGAAATAAGAGGCTTATTATCACCTCACATATCAGACATTAATTCAGCATTATTTCAGTAATTTTTGATATAAACAATGACCTAATCAAGGTCCATATACTACAGGTCAGTCACTCCGGTTACGAAAACGCGTCCGTTCTGCGCATCGGGGCGAAAAGGAGCGGGAGTTCAAATTAACGTGTGTTTAAATGGGGGAAAGCACTCATTTTAAGTGTAAAGTTCCGGTAGCACAAGATGATTTCAATCAAACTAACTGTTTGAGAGTCTTAAATAGAGCTTGTAGATTAGTAGGAGCCCATTCATAAGGCTTTAATATTATTTTTTCTATTTTTAAATGATTTTTAAAGATTGGGTACGAATACCGGCAGATCGGCTTCACCCGTGATCCGCTGATTCACTCGTACCTCATTAATTTCTTTACCAAGGGGTGTTATTTTTTGTTTGTACAGTTATTAGACGTCTTAGCCTTCATGTACAAAAATTTTTAAATCAAAATATAAGAAGAAATCACTGGTAATGGCTGCTTGCTTAGCGGTCTGCAGTGTCGCCGCTGAACAAACTGCATATTTAGCAGCCATTAACTGTGATTTCTTCTAATATTTTGAGTTATGATTTCGTGAATATAGAAGTAAAGACGTCTATTAACTGCGTAAACAAAAAAAAACACCCTTTGGTAAAGACATTAATGAGATACGACAGTGAATCAGCGGATCACGGGCGAAGCCGATCTGCCGGTATTCGTACCCCAAACTTTTAAAAAACATTTTAAAAATAGAAAAAAATAATATTAAAGCCTTATGAATGGGCTCCTACTAATCTACAAGCTCTATTTAAGACTCTCAAACCGTTAGTTTGATGAAAATCATCGTGTGCTGCCGGAACTTTACACTTAAAATGAGTGCTTTCCCCCATTTAAACACACGTTAATTTGAACTCCCGCTCCTTTTCGCCCCGATTCAACCGACACCGATGGGAGCGGGGCAGCGGTCTGCCGCGGAGCGAGACGAGGAAGCTGCGCAGTGACTGACCTGTAGTATATGGACCTTGGACCTAATGAAGAATATGCATTACTGTGCATTCCTCATTGCAATGCAACTGCACTGATGTTTTCTGAACGGCAAATATATTCAGTCTGC
Source organism: Trialeurodes vaporariorum (assembly GCA_011764245.1). Taxonomy (NCBI): domain Eukaryota; kingdom Metazoa; phylum Arthropoda; class Insecta; order Hemiptera; family Aleyrodidae; genus Trialeurodes; species Trialeurodes vaporariorum. The sequence continues at coordinate 24,400,707 of VMOF01000369.1, read as the reverse complement.
AAAGCGGTCCATGCCCCACACGAAAGAGAACCAAAAAATCAACAATAACAAGCCTCGAGATTTGAAAAGAGCTAAATACATATTTTTTTGCGAAACCAATAAATCTTTATACCAAAATTAAAATAATAATACGGAGAACTAAAAAACGAAATATCTTTGGTGTCCGAGTCATAATTCAAACGTAATTGCATTCGAAAAATCGCGTAACCTCAAACCTGGACACAAGACTCCCGCCGTAGAAAAATCACACAAGCCTACGAAGGCACAGGATTGGTGGAATTGTGAAAAAAAACGCGCCTAACGAAATACTTCTCGAAACTAGGTCCAAGCCGTGGAACGCTGAACATTAGAGGATGGCATAGTTCATAAGAAAGCATGCGTCTCAGAAACTAAAACAATTTCAATAGTGCATGATACTCATGCACTAAAAAAAAAAAAAAAAAAAAAAAAAAAAAATCATCTCCACGTGATTGAAAAAAGAGCAATTCTTCTAATTTTACAAGAAGGAAAAAAATCATAGTATTAGATTCAGTACAATAACATGTATACACGTGCTTCCCTATTTCAATAACATGTAGATAAGAAACCCACGAGAAATATAAGTGAAGGTTAACCGGTGTAGGGGCTAGGGATTGACGCCTACTATCTAATACATAATGCAGTATTCATTGAACTCAGAACTCACATTAAAATTGAACCGAGCCCTTTATACAAAAAACAAAGCATTCTTGGGCCTTCTTTCTAGCAACCACCTACAAAATCACGGACACTGTTTGAATGAATTGCCGCAGAATGTCGAGAGCTTAAAAATAAGGATTCGTGGGAGTGTAGATGCGACTGATAAAAGCGGTCGGCACAGTGGCGTATGTCCGTAACAGCAAACTTTGAATACGTAAATTATTTAATTCGATTGACTTTGGGGGAAGATACAAATTTACGTAATTTCTTACGTGATATTTATTCATCCATGACGTCACTAAAGTCCCGCGGCGCGGCAGGAGATTCTTTTATTCGATACAAAGGCACTGTTGCCAATTTGGCCCTTATGGCTCAAAAAATCAAGCAACAAATTTCGCAGGTGCTGACAATCCCATGTTTTGTCTATCAATCGTCTGTTCAGAGAGAACAGCCGAAAACCGTCAAAAAACGGCTATTTTCGGAGCCAGCGACAAGTAACGCCATCTATCGGATTAAAATTTCCAGGAGTTTGCCATAGAATCACCTTAAGATGATTCCAGGGTCGATTAGTTCCAACCGTGAACACCACGTCGCGCTGCTCAAAAAGTCAACAGTTTTTTGTTAAATTTGACGAATTCACGCTAAAAACACAAATTTGAGAAACGTCAGCACCTGCGAGCATACTTCAGGAAGATACCCTGAAAGTTTTAGACTAAAACACTCAAAAATAAAGCCGGAAATTATGAAAAACGAAACTTCCCGTAAGCCGCAATGAGTGCGAGTGAGGCAGATAGACGTATCATCACTCGCGCTCACTCTCACTCACTAAGCTTATGGCGAAACGAATTTCATAATTTACGGCTCTAATTTTAAACCAATTTTGCTCATTTTGGGCTCAAAAAATCCATAAAATTTTTTTGCAGGTGCTGACGTTATTGGATTTTGCGTTTTATCTATGGTTTCAGTTTAAAACGCCAAAAACACGACTTTTCCAAAAAGCGACTAGTGGCGCTATCCATCGGATTGAAATCTGGAAAAGTTTCGCCTGGAATCACCTTAATCTAAGCATAGAAATAAAACATCTGCGTATTGCACACAAGCGCGACCAACAAAGCTCCAACAATAAACGATGACAACGGTGAGGAAATGATGAAACAAAAATGCGCCTGCGCCTGCACCGTGTACGACGAGCCAGTGCGTATGTTGTATGTTTTCCAGCATTTCCCCGTTCACCTGTTTCTTTTATTTACATTTAAGTGAATACGTATAGTAGGGCGACCCCTGTTATCTGACACTGACATTTCCAGCTACTGAAAAAAAAAAAAAAGAATCCGCCTAATTTACATTAAAGTGAATGAGAAGCGGGCGCATTTTCGCGTGCAATCAGACAACGGTGTGCGGACTAGCGACAGGCAACCCTCCGTGCCTACCACGTTCTCAGATCAATTTGGGGGAGCGAATTTAACAAGGGTTGCACAGGTAATTTCTTTGAAAGATAACTTTATTGTGTAGGCGTATCGTTGTAAGAATACCTCTTGCTGACAATCCCATGTTTTGTCTATCAATCGTCTGTTCAGAGAGAACAGCCGAAAACCGTCAAAAAACGGCTATTTTCGGAGCCAGCGACAAGTAACGCCATCTATCGGATTAAAATTTCCAGGAGTTTGCCATAGAATCACCTTAATCTAAGCATAGAAATAAAACATCTGCGTCTTGCACATAAGCGCGACCAACAAAGCTCCATCAATAAACGATGACAACGGTGAGGAAATGATGAAACAAAAATGCGCCTGCGCCTGCACCGTGTACGACGAGCCAGTGCGTATGTTGTATGTTTTCCAGCATTTTCCCGTTCACCTGTTTCTTTTATTTACATTTAAGTGAATACATATAGTAGGGCGACCCCTGTTATCTGACACTGACATTTCCAGCTACTGAAAAAAAAAAAAAAGAATCCGCCTAATTTACATTAAAGTGAATGAGAAGCGGGCGCATTTCCGCGTGCAATCAGACAACGGTGTGCGGACGAGCGACAGGCAACCCTCCGTGCCTACCACGTTCTCAGATCAATTTGGGGGAGCGAATTTAACAAGGGTTGCACAGGTAATTTCTTTGAAAGATAACTTTATTGTGTAGGCGTATCGTTGTAAGAATACCTCTTGATTGTCTGCTGAGAAAGCGCCTCTGAACTCGCAACACAAGTTAATTTCGCAAGGTAAACTGATATCGGGGAATAGGCGTCTTTCAAAGCGTTTGGGCAGAACGGGTTCGGATTATTGATGCGATGGGGGTGGAAGTGAGGCTGGCTGAAGATGGGAGAGGTTACCAAGGCACGATATTCAAAACTTACTTGCACGTTTGTTTTTGTAGAGATAGAGGGTGGGTCGGAAGGAGGTAGGGAGGGAGTGAGTGGGTGGGTGAAAGAAAGGAAGAGAGAGAGAGAGAGAGAGAGAGAGAGAGAGAGAGAGAGAGAGAGAGTGAGAGAAATGGTGAGGGGATCCTTAAATGTTCAGCTGTGCTCATTAGAACAGTTTATAAAATAATTATAGTTGCAGTTAAGCAATGGGATCTGTTGCAAACTTTTGCGACAGCAGGATAAAGAGGGTCATTTCTAGTCTACTTTGTAAAGTCACTGGAAATTACAATGACTTGCGGTGGAATCTTCTTGCTCTTTCTCTCTCCAAGTTACATACATCAGGTAATTAGGGTAAGAGAGAGAGAGAGAGAGGGTTAGAAGATGTCACTGCACACCTCTGCTTGAAAATAAACACTGAGAGCATTAAAAAGTCCTAAAGTTGACTTATAAAGTCAACAAGTGCGTTTGAATGAAATTCCATGTTGACTATCATATATCAATCGTACATCGAATCATATGATAGGGGAGTCCCATCTAATTAGTGCGTTACCCTACGATGAATAATTTTCACTAAATATAGAGGAAGTTGCGACTAGATTGAACTCCCCTATCGTGACTCAATATACGGCAGCCATATTGGAATTTTGTTCAAAAGCGTTTACTTCGAGTTTAGGAGTTTATTTTGGAATTTTTTGATGCTCTCAACGTGATTTTTAAGTGACTTAACACGATAACTGAGTATGCATATGTGTGCGGAAGAGGAACTCGAGCGAACTCACATTTTCCTCCATACCCATCAGTCTGTGTATATCTGGTTGACCATAAACTCAGAATTGCGTGGGAAAAAAAAACTGCAGCTCTGTTTTGAGGGGCAATGCTGCGAATTGTAGCACGCGTGTGTGATGTGTCTGTGTGTCATATTCAGACAGTACGTTTTAAAAAAAAAAAAAATTCCAAAGCTTAATCTTTATTAGTGAATAGTTCGTATTTCCCCCCTCTTTTTTGTCAGGTAGGTATAGCCCTATAACTATAACGTTCCGCCATGAAGTTGATATCTCACTTATTGTTTCAGCGCGGTTCACATTTTCGCGATGTGGGGTCAACTCTCTTTATATATACGCTCTTCACTTTGGCGAGTGTCGAGTCGAGCTGTGAAGGACGAATGGAATGGCGGTGGAGAGAGAGAGAGCACCAGCGAGCAATTAAAGATATTAAACGGTCGTCACATAAATCTCAAAGCAGGTGATGAATGTCAGCTTTTTGCGAAAGAAAACTGCGATTAATTACGACAGGGGAGGGGCGCTCTCTTCGCTCTATTTGCGTAAAGCTTTAGTTTTCGCAGACTCGCAGGATCACAGGATCTGTCCGAGGGAAGGAGGGGAGGAGACAGGAGGAATAAAGGGGGTCAGCCCGCGTTGTATTTGGAAAGCCGTTTTAAGCGGCAAACAAACAAATAAACAGGTATTAATGAAAAACGAGTGATGTAAAGGTGAGCAAGGATGAAGTGGGTGGAGAAAACGGATAAGGAAGGAGGAGGGCTGTAAGAAGTAAGGAGGAGGATAATAAAAGCCGTTTTGAGCTCTCCGTAGGTTGCCAAATCGAACTTCAAAGACTGGTACTTCGTCAAAGGGTAAAAGTTAGAAACATTCGATGGGATCTAGCCGGAGGAGGGGAGGGCTTAAGAAAAATGGGATACGGTCTTTTTAGAAAAGGAATTATCACTATACCCTAAGGTAGCAATCCCATGCATATTAGTTTGCTTCAATCTATTTCACATCTCATATAAATTCATTTCATTATTTTATTGAGAAGGAAAGTACAATCGATATTGATGCGGATATTCATGAAGAAGGCATTGCTGAGCTCTTTTAATTGATGATTTAGGCAAAGTTTGTATAAGTATACTGTTGACCAGACGCATTGAATCTAACCGCTGGAATAGATCTGTTGCCAACTTTTGCCACAGCTTCAAGGAGAGTCGAATCTTACGTAAAATCGTGTGAAAATCATATTGCAACTATCGAAATATCTTAAAATTAGCTCGCAAATTCGATAAATACGTCTCACGATACTTATTCAAATATGGTGGTCAAATGAGGGGATCAAAACGGAGAAGTCCCATCTAATAGCGACTTTCTATGCCGAGAAAAGTATGTTGTGTAGTGCCGTTTATTACCGCGAGGAAGCTGCAGCGTATTTATTGAGTTCAAGAGTGGATTTTTTCGATTTTTTTTTTTTCGATGTTTGCAATGTAAATTTCGCGCGGTTTTACGCACGAATCGACCCTCCACATTGCTGTAGCAAAAATTTGCAAAAGATTGAATGTGAGCGCGAGATAATTTGACTTATTTTATTTAGAGAGGGAACCTAATGACAGTATAATATTGACCCATACAAATCAAAATGGTGGTCGATTGTTTTGAGTTCGAAGACGTCATGTCACGGTCGTATTTGGTAAATTGGTGTGTACACACCGTTTTTTATGTAATTTATGAGTTTTAATTTTTATGCGTGTACTACACGCATGGATGACCACTCTAAATTCCAAAAGGCTTTCTCCAGGAGTAAATTTTATTCGTTTTTAATGGTCTCGTCGAATTTTAAATAAAATGCAATAGCCTTTTCATCTACCTACAAACCTTGCAAGAGTTCCACTGTCTATGGGCTCTATGTACTAGTACTAGTGACACGAAAAGCTTGAATGGTCGAGAATCGACAGAGAGCTTAAAGGGCTACTTTGACTAAACGATGCGAGGCGAGAATTGACCACATAATTTATGAAGACTACAAAGATGGTACAATCGTCTCTATAGGTTTCCATGAAGTAGTTCAGTTTCATTTTGTCAATACGGCCAGATAAAAGCGGTCTCTGTTTACGCTAACCTTTCTCAGGATGGCCTGTCATGTTACCGCCCGCCACCACGTTATGTAACACCAGGGCTGCATGCCGTTTTGCGTGAAATTAATGCTATTTTTTAATTCACCGGTTGAGAAAATATTACACAGTTCAGTTCAGCGTATGACTGTAATGAACTAAAATACTCTCATTTGTAATCTTTTCTCAACCGGTGGAGTCGTCGATGACTTTAAAAAACTCGGGGATAATTTAATAAATTAACTGAGTTTCCACCGATTAAGGAAAGATTACAGATCATAGTATTTTCGTGCATTACGCAGTCATACACTGAACTGAACTGTGTAATATTTTCTCAACTGGTGGAATCATCGGTGAATTGAAAAAATAGCATTGATTACATGCAAAACGGCAGCTCTGTGTCACACAGTGAATCATGACATGGCTTTTTCCGGACAAAAAGTGTATGTTTTTTCCTCTTTTAATTAGAGGTAAATTATTGCGTCTTACAGATAGGGTTGAAATTGTTCAGAAAACTCAACGTATTGATCCCATCGTGCGCCGCGCCGCACGGTGGATCGAGTCAATGGGAGGGGTCGGACATCGCGCATCACGCACTTCGTTTCCTCTAAGTATGGACCTTTTTCGAGCATGTAATTCCCCAGAAATTTGTTACCTTATGTATTTTTCGTCGTAGAATCCGTTTTTGATGATATTTTTTGCAATTTATGAGTTTTAAAATGTATTTTGACACATTTTCTCGTCATTAGTGGACACGGTTTGCTCAAAACACACATTGCACGCGTCTAATGCGGTACTGAACGGCTGAAAGAAGCAGATAATAAGATAGTAGGCGGTTTTTGCTGATTCGTGGCGTATTTATTCGTGGGGGGGGGGGGTTACAAGTAGGCGGTTTTTGTAGATTCGTGGCGTATTTATACGAGGGGGGGGGTCACAATTTCCTCACTACTAATGTCACATTATTCCTTTGCTAAACAATTCTTAACTTAATTTTTCGTAACTCCCCCCCCCCACCATTTTTTCGTTATACGCCCACATACGTGGGACAATATAACGATGATTTTTTTTTTTTTTTTTCCAGTCAAACTAAGAATTTTTACTTCCTCGTTTTTCTTTCTGTCCGTGTGGATCTTTTGAAACTCTTTAACTTCAATTTTTCTTGTTACATTATAAATAAAAACACGGAAAAAGGGGAAAAACTTAGGTGCATCTTTTTATTACGACAGATTTTCAAAATCAACAAATAAATTCAATCAGTCTTCTCCATCATCGTCTCTTTCATTGTGTCTTGAGGGCAAACCTTCAGAAGTGCAAGTGCCTCTGGGAGATATTCCTTGGCTTTCTTCTTCTTCTGTTCACAATTCTGAATTCATCAATTTCAAACAAAACATGTGGCACTCATCAGTCAAAGTTTGTTCATCGAACGGAGTTTTATAGTTTTTTATAATGAACGTGACCAGATGATCACAATCATCCAACTACTTTTTATTATTGTAGAGTTCAACAAATAAATTCAATCAGTCTTCTCCATCATCGTCTCTTTCATTGTGTCTTGAGGGTGTCATTAAACAATTGCAAATACGTAAATAACATTATTAAATACATTAAAATTGTCAAAAAAACGGCAAATATAACATATAAATTAAATAAACCAAACACTGAACTTGAAACACCAATTCACCTATTAACTATGGCTGAATGCACGTAGGGAACTGAATTCTTGTTTATTTTCCACCAAGAAATCAAAACTTAGTGAAAATTAGTTATCAATTGAAGACTTATCGAGATTGGAAGATATCTTGTGATGCGCGATCTTTGTGATAGAAGGAAAGCGAGATAAGCTTCAAAACGCGCACGACTTGCTCTCATTCAAACGAGTCGTTTGCTCAAATTAGCGGATATTAGCGGCCAATTTTTGTTGGAATACATTCCTGAGGAGGTGTAGAAAACAACCCAGAAAAGCATTTAGGGGACATATGGGGACATTTTTTTGTAGAGCTTTTTCCCCCTTTTTTTCACAATTTTTTTTACCGAGTTTTCAAAGTATTTTTTCTCCCCTTATAATAATGCCAAAAAATATCAACGACATGTGAAAATGTTCATCAGAGGGAGGAAAATAAGCCAGTGAAATCGAAATTTTGATTTACATTTTCAAAATCTGATGCGAAAGCAAAAGAAAAACTTAAAAATCAAACGGTAAATTTCATATTGCCCACCTTCTCAAGTTTAGGCAACCCGCACGTCAAATGAGGGGGATGAAATGACTTATGAGCCATGGATATAGTCCCTGTAGATGTTTAACTACTAGAAAATCATAAAAAGTTATTGGAAATGTGACCTTTTTTTTTCCTGCCCATGTCCGACCCTCCCCATTGACTCGATCCACCGTGCGCCGCCGCGCCGGTGTGATCAAAATTTCAGCCGTTCAAATGGCTTCATTCATAGCAAAGGTAAAAGCACCGAAGAGGGAGGGGTGGGAGGAAAGGGGGAGGGGGCTGGGAGAGGCAGAGGTATAATGAAGGTTGCCAGATCTACGACTCCAAGGCTTTAATTCGGCTTAAATACACATTTTCCTATCTCTCTTGTCGCCCGTCGAAATGTACAAGTAGAAAGGATAAAAGGAGGTCATCTCGCGCCGATTCTTTTCAGATTTACACAAACTAATAGACAAAGGAATGAATTATAATGTTATTTTCATTTAGCTTTTTCCATATTGTATTAAAAGCAGTGTAGTTCCCATCAGGATGATTCTTGAACTTAAACCGGCAGAAAAAACGAAGGTGCGAAATTCGTCCCTTTCTCGAACCGCTAACTTGGAAACTTGCTGTTCCAAACTTTTTCAACAGCAATCGGGTAATTCTGAGGCAAAAAGCACTTGAAAGTAAATTTGGGAGCTTCAGAAACTTCCAAAACTGACTCACTAAATAAAATGTATTTAAATAAAATTCCAAAATAACAGTAATATATAAGATCTAGTCTTAGAGGGGGATTCCCGATTCCCACCTAATTGTAGCTTCCACGAATCCATTTTCCCAGCACTGAGAAAGCCACAGTTAGATTGTACTCCCCCATTGAGACTCGCTTCATATGGCAGCCATTTTGGAACACAGGTCAATTCAGGAAATTGTCCTTATATTTCTCTCTGCTCATTTGAACGCATGTGTTAGAAAGGGATAAAAGAGGGGGCGAAATGCGAATATCACATTCTACCCCTAAGCTGTCCTTTTCTAACAAACAAGTTCTAATGGGACAAGAGAGAGTGACGGATTCCTGGGTCCGCTATAGTGTATTGGAATTTCGTTTGAACGCATTCATTGAGTTGGTGAGTCAATTTTGGAACTTTCTTACGCTCTCAAAGAAGTTATTCACAAGTTATATTATATCACAGGAGACCCTCTCTATAGTTGCAGCAAAAGTTTGGAACAGACACAATGGGTTTTCAAATACCTTTACCTTTACTTTTACCTTTATCTTTCCCTTTGCCTTTACCCAAAACTTGTCATGGATGCCTAACAATTTTAACCCCAAATCGGGCTACACTGGGCAGAGGTGAGAATATAATTCCTCTCGACGAAGCAACAGAGAAATCCATTCGGTAATTAAGATGTTAGACACGAGCTTCTGTTTGAAGAGAAACGGAGCGAATTACGGAGAGCGAGAGAAAGAGAGAGAGATAGAGAGAGAGAGAGAGAGAGAGAGAGAGAGAGAGAGAGAGAGAGAGAGAGAGAGAGAGAGAGAGAGAGAGAGAGAGAGAGAGAGAGAGAGAGAGAGAGAGAGAGAGAGAGAGAGAGAGAGAGAGAGAGAGAGAGAGAGAGAGAGAGAGAGAGAGAGAGAGAGAGAGAGAGAGAGAGAGAGAGAGAGAGAGAGAGAGAGAGCGAGTGAGAGAGAGAGAGAGAGAGAGAGAGAGAGGAGAGAGAGAGAGAGAGAGAGAGAGAGAGAGAGAGAGAGAGAGAGAGAGAGAGAGAGAGAGGAGAGAGAGAGAGAGAGAGAGAGAGAGAGAGAGAGAGAGAGAGAGAGAGAGCGAGTGAGAGAGAGAGAGAGAGAGAGAGAGAGAGAGAGAGAGAGAGAGAGAGAGAGAGAGAGATGGTGAATGACGGTATAACGGGAGCGATACGAGAGGTGAGAGGTAGAAAGAGACTTGAATGAGCGAGGAAGACGCAGTGGAGGAGGGGGAGGAGGGGAACGCGAAAGGATTAAAAACGTTTCGCGAACTCCACCGTCGCGCGTCGCTTTGCAGATTTAGGTTCCTCCCGTCACGGAAAGCGATTTTCCCGGGCGCGGGAAAATGGTGAGACAGGACCGACCGATGCGACGCGACGCGCGGGCTCGCGAGATTTCGCATGATCAGGATCCTCGCTTTGAGCCCTCTACCTACTCTTCCTGCGTGTTGCGTCGGTTCAAGTTGAAGGCGTTGCGACTGCGAGATAGGAGAGCCTCGGAGAGTCGTGAGCGCGGTATGATGCCAAGGGTCGATGACCTGAGAACACGATATGACTACTTGTTGCTCATCGATGAGATCACACGCTCTGAGCCGAAAGATCAGCAATTTCGGGTAAGAGTATACTGTAACCACCCCCTCCTCTTAACGCTTTCGGTTCGAAAGTAATAAGTCAAATCTGAACCTTTCCAGTACTAAATTAATAAGTCCTTATTCCGTCAAAAAAAGAAGTCAAATCTTTGCTCGCTTATTTGAAATAATTAAATGGGTCGATAAATATTCTTGAGTAATATGTATATCCGTTACATTACATTATTATGTTATCACGTTATTTTTAGAATATCATGTTACATTCGAAGCATTGAAATTAAATTCGTTTAACCATTGCATTTCTCCTATAGAGCTTACTGCTTGTTGCTCATTGATGAGGTTCACTCGCCGCCTGAACTGAAAGATTAAAGATTTCTGGAAAGAGTATCGTACCACTTAAACCCTTTCAGTCCTAAATTATTAAGTCAAATCTTAGCTAATCGCTTATTCAAACCAAATGAGTAGACACTTATTCTTCCATCAAGGTACATACAGGGTCTTTCACTTAACCTGCTAACTATGGTTTTCTTGAACGGGTGACCATTACGAATTTGGGAAAAATCGGTTTTATGGTAATTTGGACCTAAAGTTTCATTTTAAAACGCTGCCACAGTCCAAAACTTGGGTTTTGGGGGGTTTTCAGGGGGGACACCCACTAAATCTTGAAATTTTCAAGTGGAAACCCCAATTTTGTGATACCTCATTTGAAAAGGCGTCAAATTCTAAGCATTTTGGCCTAAACCGAAACTCGATATCTTTTTTCGTGTTCGAGATATTGAAAGTCAAAGTTCGATGTAGGACCAATTTTCGAAAATTCTCAACTCCTACAAAAAGAGTCGTAAAACAAAAAACTGCACATGCAAAAAGCTCTAGTTGATGGGTACTTTCAAGAAAATAATGAGAATTCCGAGTCAAATAAACCGGAAGTCGAATTTTAGGCAAAGAAATCGACATTAGAAATAGATAGCACGAGGGGTCGAGGGTCCCACGAGAGCGAAATGAATAGTTTGAAATGCCACGCGAGTTTTGTCGCAGCACAGCTGATTCGTAACAGATGATTGCATTTGTTGGCTAACCATCGACTTCTGCAACGCCGCACTAAAACCATATACACCAGTTTTATATAGTTTTATGTTATTTAAACCATTTTGCTATTTTGAAGCTTTAACTTTACAATTACTTTGTCGATACAAAAATACACACATCACAAGCACAAAGATTGAAAATTCTCACTCAAAGCTACGGTAGCTTTGAAAAAAAGGGAAATAAAATATTGTGCACCCTCTCCGAAGCACAGAAAAAAAAAAAAAAAATCTTCTAGTAATACCTCGATGTGTGAGACGCGGAAACGGATGGATAAGAGTTGACTTAAAACAAAACTGACGAGAAAAGGCGATTACTTTACCGAAGACACTCCCACTCTCCCCTCCTTCTAGGAAAGTTTCGAACCCATTCTTCGCTGCTCGGTGCTATCGATATATACTTTGTAAGCTGAGTACTGAGTAGAGTAGATAAATAAAAATTAAATCAGAAAACTCAGTGGAAAAAAAGTTTATCTCTATCGATGAAATATGGCGCGAAACTCTTCGAGAGCAAGAGGCAAAGTTTGTCTAAAAAAGTATTTCTCTACCAGGGCTGCCGTTTTGCGGATCTTGAATGAAAAATTCTACAATCCAACGGTGATTCATCAGTTGAAGCAAAGATTACAAATAATAGTTAAGAAGTATAACAATGGCTTATAATACTCAAATCAATGATCTTTCCTTCAACCGTTTAAATCACTGATGTTGTAGAATGACTTCAAAAATCCGCAAAACGGCAGCGCTATCTATAGAACACGGAAAAAAAGACTGGTAGAATTTACCATCTGCATAGCTGATTTTGGAGTCTGCTATCATGTATGGTAAATTTTACCATCATATGGTAAATGCAACGTGCCTTGTGGTAAATTAAGACAACCTGTTGGTACATTTCACCACAAGGTATATGTTGCATTTACCATACTTGATAGCAGACTCCAAAATCAGCTATATGCAGATGGTAGATTCTACCAGTCTCTTTCTTTCCGTGTACTTTTTGATCCTCCCTTCCCTGAGGAAAATATACCCACGCTCACAATCAGTTATTAGTAGCAGAACCGGGCAGGGACAAAAAGGTCCGAGGACCCCTAAATCCCCACCCAGCTGAAGGGTTATCCTCATAGATCCCCATTCATTGTTAACAATTCAGGGTGCCCGACGTCCCCCGACTTCAAGTTGGCGGAGGCCCCTAAATTTTTTCAGCAAGCCATTGGGGCTAGGGCCTCTCCGAATCTCCAGGCAGGGCCTCACCCCCCAGTATAACGAAACTGGGTACTTTGCTCTGGGCCCTTCCCTGGTAAAAATGACGACTATAACCGTTCCAAAAACGACTATAAACATAGTTGGCCAACTTTGGATTATAGTTGGCCAACTATAGATTATAGTCGGCAACTATGTTTATAGTCGTTTTTGGAATAGTCGTATAGTCGTCATTTTTACCAGGGTTCTGACCTTCTCGTTTTAAACGGAAAAGAAGCCCGCGGAGGATATTAAAAATATACTAAACCTATATCTACAAATATCGATACGGTGTCCCTGCGAATAATATAATGGTTTTTTCCTTTTTCTCATGCGCAGTTTAGTTTTTCACCTGTTGATCTCATCCCTAAAACGGTTTATGACCCTTTTGTCCTTCACTCAATGGATCAAACGGCAACAGGTAGGAGGATTTTCCGGATCCATCCGGCAATACCGATGACGCGTTAAGATGACACAGTTGTGGCAAAAGAGAAGCGTGTCGCGTCTCAAGTCTCGCGCCGAGAAGAAGCGTAGAGAGATAGTATCGAACTCATTTACTTAAAAGCTCTACTGACGACAATTTTATTTCAATATAATTTTTCTCCCGCCCGCGCTAGAGCCCGCTGACAGTTGTTTTAACCCAAATAACGCACTCCGGAGTAACATATTTCATATCTACGGCGAAGCTTTACTTACTCTCGACTTGGAAGCTTAACTTTCGTGAGTCGGTCAATAAGAAAAGCTCTCTGTTTTGATTGAAAGAGATGTGACAAAATAAGATTCTCGCCCCCCCCTCAAAAGTTCGCACGGGTTCCTTTGAAATCCCCACTTTTTTTCGTCCGCCAAATATCTTGCAAAGTGACAGGACGTGATAGCGGCGCTATCATAGCGCAAAGTTTACTGTGCAAAAAATAAAAAAATAAAAAAAAAAAATATAAATATATATAAAATCCAATCTTGAACTCTGATTGTTCTTGACGGTACCCGGTCTGTCCGGGGGTGCTCTCGTCTTTGTACTCGGTGCGGGAGCCTTGAGAATCAAACGGTCTGACGTTCCAGATTAGGACCGACGGTTTTATCATCGAGTCAATGCAACGAAGCAATGAAATTACAGCTTTATCGTAGAAGAGGAGTGATGAATATTGATTGCATACACGATTATACATGGAAAAGAATCGATCATAAGGCGGCTAAATTGAACCCTCAAGAAATCAATACTTTAGCATAGGTCTAAATGGGAGAAAAACGATTATAAAATTTTCACGAACTTCGAAGCAGGGATGAGAATCGATTCGGAATTTGGTTCCGGTTCCGGTTTTGGTTCCAACAAGCCAGATATTTAGGTTCCGATTTCGGTTCCGGTTCCGGTGGACCAGATGATTCAGGTTCTGGTTCCGGTTCCGGTCGGCAGGTTCCGGTTCCGGTATCGGTTCCGGTAAAGTTCGACAAATTCAAAACTTCATTGAAAGTAAACAATTGATGTTTACCTGTGAGCTGATTAGTTAAGCTCAAAAGTTTCCGGATATAATTTCCACAGTAGATAGACAGACAGGAAAAGAAATTTAAACAGATCTAAGCAACAAAAGGCTGTATAGGAGGTCAGATGACGATGTAAATAGATTTACTTCATGCCAAAAATTTTGCCACAGATAAAATATCACAGCTGACACGGAACCGATTCAGAACCGATTAGAAACCGGTTCCGGGCTGCGTCATTTCGGTTCTGGTTCTGGTTCCGGTTTTGTTTGAAATTTTCATCCAGGTTCCGGTTCCGGTTCTGGTTTCCCTAAAATCAACCGGTTCCTCGGGTTCCGGTTCCGGGTTCCGAATCGGTTCCCATCCCTGCTTCGAAGCGAGATCAGGTCTACTAGATAATTGGAATCATTATAATGGCTTTCTGAGTGATTTCACGTGAACAAGACTTTATTTTCCGATGATGCCAATAAATCAAATAGGAATGAAACAAAACACTCAACGCTATTGAAAGAATGAATAAGTATTACTGTGAAATACGTTTCTTTTAGTTAGTTCAGATCCTAACAGAAACCTAGTCAGAATCACAGATCCTACTTGTTTTGAATTATATATTGAAATTAAAAAGCTTTCTAAGAGTCATAAATGGTGCGGAATGGCCTTTGACTCTTAGAAAGCAGAGAAAGTTCAACACTTTATTACATTTAATGGTCTGTCATTGTCACATTCTTGCTGGAGGCAACGTCTTTAACGGGAATCATTCGTTTGAAATCGTTAAAGGTTTTAACTATGCAATTTTGTTGATATTTTTGGCGTCAGCAGTGGGTCCTTCGCCGTGAAATCACTCATAATTTAAGAGAAAAATTGCTGGAAATCCGTCGCAGACTGGATAAAATTGAGAGGAAAAAGTTATCAAGGATTGGAGCCAATGCAAGTTGTTTTCTCCCGGAAGAAAGAAAACTTCTAAATAATCGAGTAAGCGGAGACAAATATGCCTAAATCGTTTCAGAAGTGTAGGCGCAACTAGCTAGACCGCTAATCTTTTGAATTTGTCAACATCATTTCTTATGTTACAAACAGAAAATGAATTTGAGTGCTGTCTTTTTACTGAGGAGCTTAAAAGTCAAACGTTTAAAGTCGGAGGCAAGTTTTGTTTTGATTTGAAGGAATAAAAATTGAAAATTCTTCAAAGATTGTGGTCTATATAGTCTACGTGCGCATATACACTTCTAAAACGAGCTCTAGTTAGGATTTACTAGAGTCCCTGTATATCAAAGAGTCTAAACACGTAAAGAAGAAGTCGAAGGAGGCGTCCTTTTTGATTGGTTGGGTTCACCGAGGAGGCGTGTACGTCTCCTCGTAGGGGTGTTCCAACGGTTTGCTTATGGAGAATAGCACAGGACGCCTCCTTGAGCTCCGTGACGGCGTGACAGCCTAAAATGCAGCAGCCAATCAGAATCTATGCACCGTACGGCGAGACTTGGATTTGCAATCCGCGAAGCACCGAATTTGTTCTAGTCCGTGGGGTGGGGGCTAGGAGTATACGCCTATTTTAGAATACCGCACATTGAACCAAAACGGAAATTTTTTTCCGGAAATGATTTTTCTTTTTCATTTTTTTTTATTTGAAAATACTTCAGAGTTGATATTCTTTGGCAAAAATAACGCCATCTATTGACTCATTTTAAGATCTTCAATGAACGATTGTACACATTTTTACAGGGTGTCCCAAAATTCATATCAAACTTTTTACCACGTATTTTTGGGGTCAAAATAAGACTTTTTTGCCTATAAACATGGGTCCGAAATTGTAGTCTTTTCGAGTTACAGTGTTGCAAAGTTTCCGGAAAACAAAGTGAACAATTGTCATAACTCCCTCGTGAATTGTTCTAAATGCTCGAAAAAAGGTATTCGGATGTAATTTTAGGTGCTCTTGCCGATTTTGGCTGTGAAAATGCTGCATGCAAAAATTTGAGGAGGGTATGGGGGGTTTTCTTGATTTTTCTCACTTTTTTTGGCCAAATTATGTGAAAACATGCTTCCGGTTTCATTAAACTCAAAAACGATTAACATTATTCAACATTTCGTAAAAAAAAAAAATATGCATTTTTGGTCCTTACAAGTTTTTTCATTTCGCAAACCATTTCCGAGAAAACCGTCCCTGAAGTTGGAGAAGTCGGCCCCAATAACCGCGCCTTTTCTTTGATTTTGTCAATTCTTGGCCGACTTCTTCAACTTCAGGGACGATTTTCTTGGAAATGGTTTACGAAATGGAAAAACTTGCAAAAAAATGGACCAAATGGATCAAAAATGCATATTATTTTTTTTTTTTTTTTTTTTTTTTTTATTATTTTTTTTTTTTTACGAAATGTTGAATAATGTTAATCGTTTTTGAGTTTAATGAAACCGAAAGCATGTTTTCACATAATATGGCCAAAAAAAGTGAGAAAAATCAAGAAACACCCCCTAACTCTCCTCAAATTTTTGCATACAGCATTTTCACAGCCTAAATCGGCAAGAGCGCCTAAAATATTGCATCAGAGTACCTATTTACTAGCATTTAGAACAATTCACGAGGGAGTTATGACAATTTTTCAGTTTGTTTTCCGGAAACTTTGCAACACTGTAACTCGAAAAGACTACAATTTCGGACCCATGTTTATGGGTAAAAAAGTTTTATTTTGATCTCAAAAATACGTGGTAAAAAGGTTTGCTTTGAATTTTGGGATACCTATCCTGTATTTATCTTGCCATTTTTACTCTTCATAATCTTGATTTATATCTGAGAAATCCATGCTCCGATCCACTGTGTGCCGAATCGTGATAATATGCGATATATCGATGTTTCTGCTATTTAAACCTATGGAAAATAATCGAACATATATAAACAGTCAGTGGCTGCACAGGAAATTGTTGCCGCCATCTTTTTAAGGTCACTACTTTCCAATTTGGGGATTAGATCAATACAATGCTACGTAATAAATAACGCCCCTTTTTACGCAAACGTCATCAAAAGTAATCAGAGAAATACTGATAGCATCAGCAAAGTGGTATACATAAAGGAAAAGCCATGGGAAGTACTCCCTGACCAATCGAAATAATTCTAACAATAGCTTGCACTCGGTTTTCTTTATATAAAGTGCTAAGCCACCCAGTAAAGCTTATCTACGTCAATTTTTAGCCTTTAAGCCATAATCTTAAGCCACTGTGCAAGTGATAGTTCGAAAACAAACTAATCGAATCACATATTCAGTAAAGTGCACGTGTCGTATACGCAGTCCTTTTGTCACGTGATCCTACTTTCTGGTGTTTATTTTGCCGATACCCTCTAATTTGAAGGGGCTGGATACGAAACATTATCTTGCAAATGTCAATTTGGAGTAGCTTTCACTGTCAATAAATTGAGAGTGTGCCAGAAAGAATATTCTCGGGCTTGGTATACGTATTGAAAGGGTTAAATAGATTTGGCATTTTCACACTCGGAAACCCGACAAAGGTACCTTGAATAAATTATGATCTCATGAGGGGAAGCGTGAGGCGAGAAGCTTGTGCACGTCTCGAAACAGTGTTGCTAGATCTCAGAAAAAACCGTATATTTAAAATTTTTACGTTAACTTACACATAAATAGAAGTTTAATGATTTTTCTCCCTAAAATCTGGCAACTCTGTATTTTGGAAGGCTTAGTCGACGCCGCGACGCTACGTGCGCCCACTTGTTGAAAGTCATCCCCGTGCGCCGAGAGCGGCAAGCTAGCTAGGGGTTGCTTTCCTTTCCGCCCGAGGTTGCCAAATTTCGTGTCAAAATCATCAGTATACTTTGTAGCATAAGGGCAATTTTAATGAGTGATCAAACACCCAGGGTGTTACGTATAAAGGACTAATAACAAACATTTTAAAATGAATTCTTGGTAATCGTTTATCAAGCGTTTATAAAATAATGATTTACGTACGAACAATTTGCTAATGGATCTATTGCAAATGTTTGCTGAAGCTACAGAGAGAGAGTTACTCTTCTAAAATCACTTGGAAATGGCGCAGGGACAACCAGAAAGTTCTAAAATTGACAAACAAATTAAATAAATGCGCGTTCAAACAATAATCCAAGATGACTGTCATTGAGTGAGTCACAATGGAGGAGACCCCTCTACTCGCAACTTTCTATGCTGAAAAATGATCCATCACATAGAAAATTGCACTTAGATGGGACTTCCCCATTGTGAATTTGTGACCCGCTCATTTGACCGCCACCTTGAAGTATTTGCTTAAACGCATGAGTCAATTTTGGAACTTTCTGATACTCCAAAACGCTTTTCAATGGTTTTAAAATCAAAATCGATCCTCGTTTTTACTGCGGCGAAAATGTTCAATATAAATTTAGTTGTATTTGAAGCAGAGGATTGAAGGTTCTGCGCTTGAAGAGAGATGATATCACAGAATAATACAATCAGAAGGGAAACTCTCATAAGAGCCAATGGAAACAAGATTTGGAATTTACTGGCACAAACTGGCAACTGTGCCTACTCACTTCTCAAGATGGCGGACATGCTTTTTCAGGCTATACAACCAATCACAACTCGGCCAGTTGCCGAAGATTGCCGAAGATACTCACTTTCGAACATGGCGGCCCGAAGTAAAGAATGTTTCAAAATGAATTAGAGTTTCCCTTCTGATTGTATTATTCTGTGATGATATAATCGAACAAATTCAGAGAGGTTTCTGATACCATTGTCCGAAAGATAAGAACATGTAAAGAATTAAATGGGAGGTGAAACTACTTTATAGAGGGGTTCATAAAGGTTACAAAATATAGTGAATCTATATAACTCCTACTGCGTTAGATTTTTTACAAAAACTTTTGAAATGTGATCTTTTGAGTGCCAGGTTTACGAAATCTTCATGACCCGCTTGATATATGTTGGGTTTCATCACAGCCGGCGTTTTGGTCCACTTTCACATAGCGCTAAGCTTGTGTCACATCTTTTTGAATGGGGCTCTTGCAAACTTTTGCTGCAAGCAAATGAATAATCCAATCTGATGTAAAACCCAGCAAAAATCGCAAAAATCTTCACGGCAAATTCGTAACGGCGATTCAACGCAGGTATCATGGGAGATTCCTGTCTAAAACCCGTTTTCTCTGCGGAAACACTGAGATATGTCTCAATTTAGATGGGAATCTTTCATGATACCTTCGTCTATCCGCCATTCAGCCCGATTCTGAGAGTGAATTTCGTGATTTTTTAGTGTACTCTTCGTCATTTTTACACGTTTTTATGCAAGAATCAACTCTTCAATTCCCTCTAGCAAAAGTTTACAAGAGCCCCATATGTTTAAAAGAAATCATTTGTTTCAACTGCCTTTTTTAACCCGTTTATTCATCATTCAGAACACACGCCTTCAATTTTGATAGTATGCATTCAGCAGTGCATCCGCGCAATTAAATTGCATACTTCAATAAATAAAGGCGTTTTCTAATACGGCAATGAAGGGGGTTGGAACTAAATTGTGACAATGTGACATTTTCAGGTCACTATGTAGTATGAGTAGGATGAGCAAACTTTGGAAGCCATTATTAATCAGGCAACACTGTTTCCGCTCCATTCCCATCCCCGTCCCCGCCCGCGTTCCGTTTCTTGTATTTGCACCAATTTCATTCAATCCCACCCTCCATTCTCGCACCCCTAATGCGGAATCGCATCGTTTTCGCTGTCTCGTGCAATTGATGTCACTGCCATCGTTATTATCGAGTTATTTTTGCTTGACATTAAAAACTCGGGGTGAAAACTGAGAAGAGCAAGGGTGGATGGGTGGACGGTGGGGGGGGGGGGGGGGGGCGAAAAAAGCGGGACGGAACTGCCATGTCTCGTCTGAAATGAAGACGTACAACCTGTTCTTTGAGTCAAATATAATTTCAGTGTATCAGTGTACCAGCCGCAGCTGTCTATGTCAAGTGTTCGGCGTGAACGAAGCTCTTGCAAGGTTTAATTGGTGTAGGCTCAAGGGCGATCAATTTTCTGACGTGAAACGCTACGATAATAACTACGAATCCATAGAAAAATTCAAAAGCTCACCCCTAACAACAAAAAAAAAAAAAAAAAAAAAAAACTTACAAGGGAAGGTTACGGTGGGGCCCCCTCCGTTTGCGCTGAAATTTTGCAGAAGGGTAGGGCTTAGGGTCTTAACAAACGTACTTACGCCCTTTTTCGCCAATGGGCCTTTTTAAAAGTTGCAAAATCACTGCAGCATATATACCGAAAAATTCGCCGAACATTCTTATATGACTCGGTGGCCCAGAGCGCTAAGGTGCAGCGTCGGAACTCTGACGTCCCCGGTTCGAGTCCATCCTCACCCACTTACATTTTGCACACTGTCGCACCTCACTTCAATCGGTTCGAACGACGTATCTACTTTCTCCCCCGCTATTGGTATCACTTACCACTTGAATTTTTCTCTGTAAGATTTACAATCGCCCAGCTTATTTTATTTAAAAAAAAAAAAAAAAATCACTCGTATCCATAATTTGATCTCTACCTATTAAAAGAAAAATAAAATAACATATAAGGATCAAAACGTAATGCCGATGCAAACGGCTGAAAATGAAACAAGTGTACTAGCATAAAAGTATATTTAATAAAAATAGACGAAATTAATGTCATTTTAATGCTGATGGTGAATGAGGGCAATAATTGCAGCATCATTTTCATCTTACTTATCCTGGAACACTTTACTGATGCGTTTATCAGTGACTTTTCGCGATGTTTCCAATGCATTTTTGGAAATAATTGCAATTTTTAAGAAGTTCTTTTGCCACGATGCAATTTAGGATGCGATTTGTTTGTTCTGATTGTTTTTATGGACAAACGTTTGTTTATATATCTTATTGTTTTTTTGTGCGAACGTTTGTTTGTCTCATTGTTTTTATACACGCTCGTTTTCGCTCTTTTTATGTGTTTATGTGTTTGTTTCTTTGCATGAATGCGCGTTTGGTTTTTGGTTTTTATTAATGCGAGCTTTTTTTATTTTTATTTGTTTGCATCGGCATTACGTTTTGATCCTCATATGTTATTTTATTTTTCTTTTAATAGGTAGAGATCAAATTATGGATACGAGTGATTTTTTTTTTTTTTTTAAATAAAATAAGCTGGGCGATTGTAAATCTTACAGAGAAAAATTCAAGTGGTAAGTGATACCAATAGCGGGGGAGAAAGTAGATACGTCGTTCGAACCGATTGAAGTGAGGTGCGACAGTGTGCAAAAAGTAAGTGGCCGAGGATGGACTCTAACCGGGGACGTCAGAGTTCCGACGCTGCATCTTAGCGCTCTGGGCCACCGAGTCACATGAGAATAATGGAGCTGTTGCAAACTTTTGCTACAGGCTTATTAATAGTTGATAAGGGGGTATTACCCTGTAAAAATAACGATTAGCGCACTAAAAAATCACGAAATCCACTCCTAAACTCACAAAATGCTTTTAAACGCGAGACCGTAATGGCGGTCGCGGGCCGCGGTTTTCATTGGGGTTCCCTATCTTCAATCAGCGCCATCTACACGAGGTGTTCTCGCAACACCACACAAGAAGAAGAAGAAGCATACAATTGCCATAAGAAAACCGCGGCCCGCGACCGCCATTACGGTCTCGCATTTAAAAGCATTTTGTGAGTTTAGGAGTGGATTTCGTGATTTTTTATTGCGCTAATCGTTATTTTTACAGGGTATTACCCCTGATTCAACTGTTAATAAGCCTGTAGAAAAAGTTTGCAACAGCTCCATTATCGAATTTTTCGATATATATGCTGCAGTGATTTTGCAACTCTTAAAAAGGCCCATTGGCGAAAAAGGGCGTAAGTACGTTTGTTAGGACCCTAAGCCCTACCCTTCTGCAAACTTTCAGCGCAAACGGAGGGGGCCCCACCGTAACCTTCCCTTGTTAGCTTAATGTTCATAATGTTCAGATGAACCACCCATGCCTTGCGAGCTTTTCGCATCGCAAACAAAAGAACAGTACTTTGAATTTAGAAATCGTCTATACCTAGATTTATTACGCAATGTATCAACTTATCGCTAAATTATTACGACAAACTTTTTCACCGGATGGCATCATCAATGAAACCGTCGCCAGTAGAAACGTGTTGAATCCTTTGAGTTATTTCAGGTGATTCCGCAGGCGAAACCTTTCCAGATTTTAATCCGATGGATAGCGTCACTATAGTCGCTTTTGGGGAAAGTCTTGTTTTTGGCATTTTAAATTGAGTACAAAAAAAATAAAATAAAATGCAAAATACAAGAACGTTAGCACCTGCGTAATTTTTTATGAATTTTTTGTGCCCCCAAACGAGCAAAATTGGTTGAAAATTAAAGGCGTAAATTATGAAAGTCTTCGCCATAATCTTAGAGAGTGTGAGTGAAACCTTGTCTATCTGTCTCAGTCGCACTCATTGAGACTTATGGGCATTGTCGTATTTCATAATTTCCGGCTTTATTTTTGAGTATATTTTACCTTGAAACTTTCAGTGTACCTTCCTGATGAGGTATTTTTGAAGGTACTAAAGTTCCTCAATTAACGTGTGCTCTTTTCTTAAATTCATTACGTATAGCCAAAAATGGTTGACTTTTTGAGCAGCATTGTGGTCTGGAATCGAGAAAAAAAGGCCAAAAATCACTGAAGACAAGTCCTTCAAAATCAACGCTTTAATTTTTTTTAAGCTTAATATACAACTTGCTAGTGATAATGCTAGGTTTAAATTAATAATTGAGGTTGTGTTTTATGTCGTTAAAATAGGTCTTAAAAGTTTCTCAATGACAAATTGATGAGTAATTTACTTCCCGATTTTTGGTCACTTTTTAAGGATATCAGACCATTGTGCGACATGATGTCTATTGTTATTGTTTATACTAATCGATGCTGGGATAACCTTAAAACTAGATGTTTCGCTCTACCAAGCAGATACGGACGAAGAGTAATGAAGGATCAAGGAACTCACCTGGAGAAAGAAGGCAACTTTACAGGTGAAGAGCCCGAAGTTCCAGATCGTGTTGACGGCAGCAACGATGGATATGGGCCCGCTCATGAAGCAGACAAAGAAGTCCGAGATGCACAGATTGAGGAGCAAGAAATTCCTGATAACTTTCTGACTGCAGATGGCGAGAGCGACGAGGGAATTGCCGAAGAGTCCGATCGTGAGGACGAGGATGTATAGAGAGACGAGGCAAGTGATACCGGCGGAAGAGGCGAGCCACTCGGTGATAAGCTGCGTCGTTTGAATGAGGCTCGAGGAATTTCCGCCAGGTGGCGCCGCCGACGACGACGACGAGAGCGACGAGAGTGAGAGAGAGAACTGATGAGGAGACTGCGAGGAGGACGGAGAGAGAAGAGTGGAGGAAACATTTAGATTGAGATTTAGATTTAGATTTAGTAGATTGAGGAGCTGCGGAGAGAAAGAATCAGAATCGTCAGAGTTCAGCCCGGTAGCGGTAGCTGCTGTTGCCCCTGCCGCGTCGAAATCTTTCATTTATACATGGTTCTAAAGTGGGGGCCTGAAACAGAGCAAACAAACAACCAAAATTCAAAATTAAGACAAAATCCAAAAAATCTCCTCTCGGAAAAGTGGAAACAATAGGTCTGTTGTAAAATTTTAAAATTATATCTTAAATCAGGCAAATGCAAAAACTACGCGATTTTCCCATTGGCTCTGAATGGGGATGTTGCAAACTTTTGCTGGAAGCGATTTAACCCTCTAACGGCCGGGTTAGTTCAAAAGAACGCCATTCTTACGTTTATATAGGGAAGGTATAGTTAACTGTTCGTACTCGAGGGAGTTGGAATTGTCTACACAGTACATTGAAGGCGTCCAAAGAAATCTTATCTTGTAAGTGTTATCATCGAGAATCGCCTTTATCTGGAATGAAGACTGAAACCATGTGAAATAACCTAAAGGAGTAAAACGACTATACTCGGGCCTGGCCGGCCTATAAAGGGTTAAGGGTTGATTTAGATGTAAAGACCTGCAAACATAACGATGGTTGCACTAAACACTTACAAAATCCACTCCTAAACTCATAAAATGCTTTTATCAGCGCGAGCATAATGGCACGGCGCGGCGGGCGGAGGACACTAATAAATGGGAGATTATCCTATCTTAATTTCGTCACTCTCTCTATGTTGAAATTGCAGGTTCACAGAGTATATAATTAGACACCAGAGTAGTGATCCACATATCCCATTAATGGTACCGTGAGCGTGACACCTATTGCGGCCACTTCTTGATGGAGTTACAGTATTATTATTAGATGGAGAATATCCAATTATTATAGTGCTCAACGCCGCCATTAAGCTCGCAAATTTTAAAGCATTTTGTGAAATTAAGGGTGAATTTTGTGAGTATTTAGTACATCTATCGATTTTTTTGCAGGTTTCAACATCTGAATCCACCCTTAAATCGCTTACAGCAAAAGTGTGCAACAACAGCTCGTTCATGTACTCAAATTAGTTGCAAAATTCATTAATGTCTCTAAAAATAGAAAAGTGTGCGCTTTAACGGTCAGTCAACTCCCCAGTCCCCATTGGCTGGACTTTGACAGCCTTGCAGCGAAAAATCTCCGAACAAATCAAAGCTTTGATATATTTCAGCGCAAAAGATACTGGATCCAAGCAACTGTCATTTGAAGTGCGTGTTTTGTTGATAGCAAAAATGTAAAACTAATGTAATGTAATGTGTTCAAACTAAAAATACGGACCGTAAATTTTATGAACACTGACAAACAAACCTACTGCTGATGCTGAAATAAAGGAGCTCAAAAAGGAGAAATCTGGCATATTTAGAGGAACAACTTTAGAGCCTCAAAATGTACTATATTTTTTGGAAGCTTATTATTTTCAGTGGGACTCTGAAATTTTACAAAAGGATCTTGCAAATAATTCTTTCCGTTTCTTTCATGACGCGACTCTTAAGTAGCGAAAAACACGATTTCCGATTGATGAAAATTGGTGTTTATTTATATAAGACACAAATGTGAAAATTGGGCGAGTTCAGTGGGTTGTTCAAAGTTTGAGACTCGCAAAATGTACTCAGTTTACAAATAATCTCGTTCAAAAATAAAACTACGTGGCATTTTTAGCAAGAGAGAAGAGAATCATAAAAGAAACTAATTTAGGCAGAAGAAGAAAGAGAAAAAAAACAACGCTGTAATCCGAGGCGATCGAGTTGACAAGTCTACTGATCTCCGATTACCGACTAGATGCAACCAGCATTACTCGTAAAATCAACGCACTCTTTCGTTCCGTTTTTTGTTTTGTTTTCTCAAAATCGAAAAAGGTTCAGGTTACGTGAAATGAGGGTTGTGTCAAATAGGTAATGCAGGACCTATGCGACTGATTGTAGATTAATACAGGCTGGTGCAATTGCCCGTTTCGATCGTTGCCGTTGGGTTGGATGTACAGTCGGGGACAAAAAGAATGTCAGACGTCTCCTTGAAGTAGGCCACTCGCAATACTTGTCTCAATGAATTTAAGCATTGCAGGTTGCCTCTCGTCTGACATTCTTTTTATCTCTGACTGTACAGTCGACGAGTTAAAGAATGTCAGTTGACCCCTTGGACTTCGGTTCAGGTTGGCAATCTGCAAAACGTATCACAATGAATTCAAGTATTGATTGTAGCCTATCTGAGTTAAATTCCAAGGCGTTGGTAAGCACTTTAAAATCTTTCCAGATTTTAAGATTTAAGTCCTCCATTACCGTTGAGAGGTCAGGTATCAATTTACAGTACAGTTTTTATGCACGACCCTAATGGGAGTGGCCATAGTGCATATTGGTTTCGGTCTGGTTTTTGTTTTGCGCTGTTGTGCAGTGTACTCTTCATTTTTGAGCAATGAAATTCATACGAATTCTCTGTTTTAATCTGATGTTTTAGAACTTGTTGGCACCACTGCGTTTCTCATACAGGGTGACAATAAAAAAAAGTCCCCACTCAGAAGTTGGGACAGATTGCCGCTCCAGAAAATGAAAGGGGCTTCTAACCATTTGAGGAACAATTCCTACACAAACCTGCAGAGACAAATAGAGACGGAGCACTAACTGGCTGCCGCAGAGGCACTCTGAATTCTCGCGGATTCAACAAAACAACAGTCAACGTCGCATGGTGTTGAATGGTGAGCACCCTCCTCTTCACTTCCCGCCTATCCCTCTCCGTGTTTTCCGAATGTCACCGTTCAACACCATGCGACGTCGCAAGGCGTTGACTATTGTTTTACATGTTATTTTGTTGAATCCCCGAAAATTCAGAGTGCCTCAAATCTTCCCTATGTATTTTAGCGTAGTGCTCCGTCTCTATTTGTCTCTGCAAACCTGCGATGAAGTTGACTCGAAATTAAAAACACAAGCGAATGAAGTAGTAATAAGGAACATTATATTGAGGCTTGTGTTGAAAATTGAAATTTTGCTGTAAACAAAAGAAGCTCCTTCATTTTCTCGAAACGCAACCCAACCACCCTAAATTCTAGGTGAAGTTTTTTCAAAGTCACACTGCACAAACTGAACTATACTCTGTGCAATTTTTTGGTCAATCTGTGAAATTATCGGTGAATTAAAGAGTGTAATTAAATATACACCAAGCGAGAGCTTTACCAATTTGCAACGTTATATTCTGTCAAGTGAAACCCACGAGGAAGACCGAGCTGTTGAGCTTGCGGTGAACACCCCCGAATTTGGCCTATTTTGTGAGCTTAAATATACAACGTGCAACGCTGCCAGATTGCTCGCGTCGCTACTGACGACGATGAGTGAGCACAAAAATACTGAGTGCTCAGTTTATGTATTCTGTTTCATCATTTTTACGTCGGATTCATTAATAAGACAAATAATAAATAAAGAGTGCATCACCCAGAGAGTAAGCGTTTCTTTGCCATTTAAAACTCCTCGGCAGTAACGTTGAGTCTAAATCTTTTAATCCTTTAAATAATAGATGGCGATAATGTTGACACACAGCACGCCAACTTCAAGCATCCTTAGAGAAAAGAGTACTAAAATTTCTATCAGTATAATTTTCACTAGAGAATAATTTAAAATGCAATTTTTTTTCCAGAGCGTCCATTATTTTTAAGTCTTTGTGATAAACCTCCCATCGTCCTCATCACAACATTTTAACTTATTTTTACAGAATGTGACTAACTTCAAAATGCTTGCATATCACTCGCCATTAAGGTGAATGATGACCTTTTCCTGCAAGTTCCCTATTAAGTTCCATTTATTTTCAACCGCTTCTACTGATCTTCATTCCTTCCGTTTTTCCTTTCTCACTCTAATGAAATTAGAAAAATTGAGAAAGTATTGCGATGGCGCAGAGATTTTCAAGGCATTTTGTTTCGAAAGTTGGCCTCTCACGACTAAGACAATCATGATTTATACAAAATAATGGCCTCTCATCATGTCTAATACCATCCAAACGAACATCCTCCCATCATATTTCCATATTTTTTAACCCTTTCTAACTTAGAGAGATTTATGCAAAAAATTTTGTGGCGTCTGTCCGCCTGTCCGTCAGTCCGTCAGTCTGTCAGTCTGATGTCAGTCCGTAAGTACTTTCCCATAAATTTTGAATCATTGGTCCTTAATGCTTCCAGATTTTGCACAACTGTTACTTTTTAGAATCCCCAGAGGCTCTTTTTTAGTTTTTTTGAAATTCCATCTTTTACGCTTAGTTGTGGAAAAAAATCTTTGAATCTAAGCTCAAAGTCGATGAAGCAAAAGTTCGTGGCTTCAAATCAAAATACAACATTCTTAATGAAGTTTTAAAAGGATGCATTCTGACATCAAGGAAATTAAGTTATCAATCACATCGTTCGTTGAAGTAAATGATAGCGGTCTGCAATGGCCTATTAACTTCAAAGAAGCCTCCACACAAGATACGGCCGCTTTCGTCCTTCCACCACTCCACACCCATTACTCTCCGCATTTATCCATCTCATTGCACAGGCGGGTCCAGGAATTTGTCTTTCTCACTCTTTCCTCGTTAGAACATGTGTGTTAGAAAAGGACAGAGCAGGGGCAGTCACGTGCTTTTCGCCCCCTCTTCTATCCTTTTCTAACACATACGTTTAAATGGCCAGGGAGAGAGAAGGACAAAGTCTTGGATCCGCCAGTGATGTCTCATTGTCAGAGAGAAGATGAATTCGAGGGTTTCCGCGAGAGGAATCGAAGATCTTATTTTTACTCGCTCGAGCGTTCTATCTTCTTGTTGGACCCTTGTCCCTCCCCCTTTTCTTGGGTTTCGGTGAGACGCAGTGCAGCAGAAAACGACAAGCGATTTCGCGCGAGGCCCCTTGATAAATTCAGCCGCTGACTGTTTGACTGCTGAACGCGAACTGAACCGCATCGAAAACCTCGTTTCACGATAAATTTTTAACCTCTCGACAGTTGTCAAGAAGATAATCAATTTCCGCGTGTAAATGCACATGGGAGTGGGAATGGGTAGAGGCGAAGGGGGGAGGAGGGGGAACTTTCGCGGTGGTACGTCGAAGGGCAGGCGGGTGGTGGTCGGCGTAAATAAATGGTCTACAGACGCGGAGGGAGGGATTTCCTCCGTCGCACAGGGCACATCAGGGATTAGGGGCTGCGTTGGCGCAACTTATGAAATCGGAACG
This sequence comes from Trialeurodes vaporariorum, assembly GCA_011764245.1. Classification (NCBI taxonomy): domain Eukaryota; kingdom Metazoa; phylum Arthropoda; class Insecta; order Hemiptera; family Aleyrodidae; genus Trialeurodes; species Trialeurodes vaporariorum. The sequence goes on along the minus strand of VMOF01000369.1, from coordinate 24,371,847 downwards.
TCTTGGGAAAAGGAATAAAGATCAAAACAACCACACAAAAAAAAAGAGTAATTGCCTCGGTAACAGGATTTTTCTCTGATGTCAAAAAAAGTCATTGAAATTGCATCACAAAAACGATCAAAGCTGCTAAGTGGATAAATATTTCTGTAAAATGGTTTTTTTTTGTTTTTTGTTGGCAAGTTCTGAAATAACCGTAACCGCTTCTTTGTTCACTTCTCAAGATGGCGGACGTGCTTTTTCAGGTAATATTTACAATCAGATTTGACGCCCAACCAATCACAACCCGGCTAGAGTACCTATATAAGAGAGAGTATAGCGGTCTGTGAATTCTACGCTGATTGGTTGCGACATTTTAGGCGTTCAAGGAGCTCGATCTTAGGGCCAAATTTCAAGATGGCCGACCAGGTAGATCGTGTAACCGGTGCAACCGTTGAGGTTATCTCGTCGATTTTCTAGCGGGAAACGGTCATCAAACTCACCGTTCACCGACACCGTTCTCATCAACAATGTAACATAACCTCAAACAACACGACCGCCGCCATCTTGAAATTGAGCCCTAAGAGCTCCATGATCGCAGACCGCCATACCTTCCTTATATACAGCTACTCTAAACACGGCCAGTTGCCGAAGACAACATGGCGGACCCAAATATACCTGAAGTAACGAATGTTTCAAAATAAATCAGATTTTCCGTTTTGATTTGCGTATTCTGTGTTTTTATCAATCACGAAACAGCTCATTTAGGGCATTTTCATGAAAATCGCGCCGTCTTCGTGTTGACTACAAGGAGTACCGACATTAGCTCAACGAGCTCTGATGGGCTATTGATTTAACAAAGTCTGCTTCATAAGACGACGTCATCAGCGGCGAATCGTGGAAACCAAAAGAGTTTGCTACCTTGCCAATGTTAATTTGTTGACTCTTTTTGATCTACATGAGCGTCGTGTCGGACTAAGTTTTGGTGAAGTCTTGATTTGCCCTTGTTAATTTACTATTCAAAGTAAGCAAACGCCGGCAATGATGCAACCGACAGACTGAGGGGAGCTAGGGGGAAAAAAAAAAAAAAAAAAAACCTTAACCAACGAATTTTTAAACTTTTCACGCAGGAATTTTGTTATCTCTTCGATCCCTTCAAGATACCGGGGTTTCTAATATTATTTTGACACGCACGGGCAATTAGTGTCCGACGTGGAGGATTTGCAGGTTGGAATTTAATGCATGATTAAATCTATTCCGATTATGAATTTTGGCGCAACACACTTTGATTTGACCTTGAAACACGCTTAGATCCACTGTGCGTTGCACCCGAATTATACGAGAGTAGAAGGGAACCTCACTCGTTCGCTTCAGCCTTAAAAATTGTCCAGGTCGGCTCCGTGGCCTGTATAGTGTATACCCATTAGACTGTCATTTTAGATAAATGTGTGGGAATAACAAGTCAATGTAGGATAAAATAATCTCATAAATGATACATAACAAATAATAATATTTGATATATGTAGTAATTATTTGCACATGTTTTAATTGTTTCCATAGTTTTTTTTTGTTTTGTTTGATTTTTGCTTTTTGTTTTTATTTATTGCGATTGAAAGAGACGTGTTGGGGATTTTTTGCGTTGTAGCACACCGACAATATCCGTACCTCTTTTCCGCTCTTCATCGCGCATTGTGTACATAAGTAGCAGTCAAGAGTTTAGAAACACCTTTCAAAAACATGTTTAATGGATCTCTTTTTTCCATTTTAATTTTTTGTAGGCAATTCAGTAAAAAGTGACTTATTAGACAAAATTTGAGACACATTTCCATGGCTGAAGCATTTATTTTTTTTGAAATTTCAGTTTTCTCACTCATAAGTATTGAAACAAATTATGTTTCATTCTTATTTATTTTTCCAGTGGATACTGTGTAGTCCACAAAGGACATTACCCAAAATCGGCCTTTTTACCCCTGAGAGCGAAATGTGAAATAATTTCAGGGGTGATAGAGGATTAAATCAGCGTTCCGAATCTGGCCTATTTTTTGATTTTGGACGAAGGGAAAGGGGGGGAGGGGGGTCCAAAGTTAGACCCTTCAAATGCCCATAACTTTTGAACGAATAAAGATATGAGAATGTACTTTGCGCGAAAAGATAGATCTTTTAAAGACCTTTCGATTGATGTGTACGATATTTGCCTTATTTTAATTTGTAATCGATTGATCGAAGTTTTTCTGATTTTTTTGAAATCGGGTTTTCCGTTTTTTTAATCGTGGAAGTTTGGCAACGCACGAATCATCACAAATAATTTTCAGGATAAAAGTAGACGCGATTTGCTAAAAAATGGTTCAAACCGCATGTTGGGGAAATGCTTTAAAGCGGAGTTATGAGGGTTCAAAGTTGGCGCTGTCACGAAAAAGGCCGCCCCGAGGGGCGTACTACAGGTGGTAGAAGTTAGCATTATCTGTTCTTCCCGTCCAAATGACTTGAAATTTGGTATTCCCGGGTATTTTTTAACGCTGAATTCAAATTTTGCATCAGTTTTTCAAAATAAAAAAATCCAAGATGGCTGCCGACCAAATTTCCGAAAAAAATTGTCGGCAGCCATCTAGGATTTTTTTATTTTGAAAAACTGATGCAAAATTTGAATTCAACGTTAAAAAATACCCGGGAATACCAAATTTCAAGTCATTTGGACGGGAAGAACAGATAATGCCAACTTCTACCACCTGTAGTACGCCCCTCGGGGCGGCCTTTTTCGTGACAGCGCCAACTTTGAACCCTCATAACTCCGCTTTAAAGCATTTCCCCAACATGCGGTTTGAACCATTTTTTAGCAAATCGCGTCTACTTTTATCTTGAAAATTATTTGTGATGATTCGTGCGTTGCCAAACTTCCACGATTAAAAAAACGGAAAACCCGATTTCAAAAAAATCAGAAAAACTTCGATCAATCGATTACAAATTAAAATAAGGCAAATATCGTACACATCAATCGAAAGGTCTTTAAAAGATCTATCTTTTTGCGCAAAGTACATTCTCATATCTTTATTCGTTCAAAAGTTATGGGCATTTGAAGGGTCTAACTTTGGACCCCCCTCCCCCCCTTTCCCTTCGTCCAAAATCAAAAAATAGGCCAGATTCGGAACGCTGATTTAATCCTCTATCACCCCTGAAATTATTTCACATTTCGCTCTCAGGGGTAAAAAGGCCGATTTTGGGTAATGTCCTTTTGTTTCCATACTCCCGAGTAGAAAAAATTCAATTTTGGGGAAATGGTTGTAGATTATACTAAGGACACGTATATCTGATCAAAAAAACACAAAACAAAACTGTTTACAAAATTCGCCTCGTCTAAGTCGATATTTTTATTTGTTTTTGAGTCATGAGCGTTCTTGCGTTGAAAAACATGCAGAAAACGACCATTTTCGTGTTTTGCTTTTAAACTTTGATCTATCGCAATTTTTGCGTTGATTAAAACAAAAGATATTCAAACCAAAATTATGAGTCGCAGAGTTTGTTTAGTAAGCCACAACTCTTCACAAAATTGCAAAGAATTAATATGGAAAAAATAAGATTCAAAAAACATGTTTTTGAAGAGTGTTATCATACTTTTTGACTGCTAAAGGACAGATAAGGGAATGAAACCATCTTCTTTAATCTATTTTCACGCTATTCAGTCATAGGGAAACACTGAGAGATAGTGTGAGATCTTATCAGGGCTGCCGTTTTGCGTATAATCAATGCTATTTTTCAATTCACCGATGACTCCACCGGTTGAGAAAAGATTACACAGCTCAGTTCAGTGCATGACTGTAATATACTAAAATACTCGCATCTGTAATCTTTTCTCAACCGGTGGAGCCGTCGATGACTTTAAAAAACTTGCGGATATCTTAATTAATCAACGGAGTTTCCACCGATTAAGGAAAGATTGCAGATCAGAGTATTTTCGTGCATTACAGTCATACACTGAACTGAATTGTGTAATCTTTTTTCAACCGGTGGAATCATCAGTGAATAGAAAAATAGCACTGATTATACGCAAAACGGCAGCCTTGGATCTTATGGTTTCGCGCCCACTGCTTTGAAATACCTCACTGTGCGCTTTCCCCCCTTCTCCTTCCGTTTCTCTCCTTCTTCCCCCGTTTCCCTCCTTCGAGTTTATCTGCTCCTTCGCTTCGGTTAACAGATTCTGACTGATTTGTTACAGCCTCCTGCCCCTGTCTTTAACGAACTAATTACATTGCGGCAACTGTCTGGCTCCTTTCGGCTGCTCCTAAATATCCCGCGGCAAGTGATCCGGCAGAATCGTTATATAGAGACATCACATTCTTCTCTTCAGACATTTCCTCAGACTCAAAATATTTGTTAGGGCTTGCTTTGGAAGTGAAGGGTGGACTCAACCGATAGTCTTTGACATTTTACATAGCTACGTCTCATATTTTATGATGGAATTGAAGGAAAACGAAGAGAGCTTTTAAAGCGCTCTTGAGAGATTTCGTATTACACTCAAAAGCGCTTTAAAATCACAATGTCAAATTCTAATGGAAATTGAAATTTCGCCAAAGACTATTGACCAAGATCTGTCTCCACTTCTGAAATGTGTATCGATATTCTCTCGACTATGCCGATGTTTGCGCTCTTTTCATTTCTCTCACTCTCTCTCCTTGACGGGTTTTTCCACCTTTTCTAACTCAATCTTCATGTATGAATCAATTGTGAATGAAGCAAAGGCAACTGCCAAAGCAGTAAAGAGCCACCAACATGATGGAGTAGCGCGTAACCTACAGACAAAATCATATAAACCCATGTAAAAGGTCGATATTGAGAGTGTTCGCTGTGCAATCAATAGTTCGCTATTTTTCGAGGGTTTAAATGGACAGATTGCAACGTTGCTAAGTATTCCATGTTAAAGCACTGGCAACTGGGTCTGCTGAACATTTTTGCTGCGGCACGAATAAGATTGTAATTTTTACGGGTAATGAGTCTGTTGCAAACTTTTTGCACAAAACAAAAACAAACGGATGGACAAACTATAAGAGTCTCCAAATTTCTCTTGTAAAGTCGTAAATGCCGTTTTTGAATCCGTATGATGTTTAAACATTATAATTACACACTAAAATCGATCCTCTTTGTCTTCAATACTCTAGAAAAAGTTTGCATTTTACTAGTTCCAGATTTTTTCTGACAGAATCAAATTCAAAGGGAAACTCTAGATTTTCTCGAATGTAGGGCACCATATGCCTCTTCTGACACTGACGCAACGGCTCTAATGCAAACGCACAAAAAATAAATAATATACCATCGGAAGGAAATGATGCGTCATTCGGTAGCATTCCAAACGCCAGGAATGGAGTGCTAAGCACAGAAAACGATGTCCTAACGGCAATTAGTTAATAGGGAGGGATTCATCATTGGAGGGCAGGAGGGGTCGTTTGAAAGAAAGCATGTAGATAAAATGAAAAACAAAAAACAGGAAACGACAACGTTAGAGATTGGTAGGGAAATGGATGAAAAGGGGGGAGAGAGAAAGAGAGAGAAAAAGAGAGAGAGAGAGAGGGAGAGAGAGAGAGGGAGAGAGAGAGAGAGAGAGAGAAAGAGAGAGAGAGAGAGAAATAGTGCGAGAAAAAACCCTTTCTCCTTCATCGGATGAATTATCGGAGCGGCAAGCTGCGCGCCGTGCCGCGCCGCGACGCAGCCGTTCGTTCAACAGAGAGTGCGTCGAATAAATAATCCACTCTTCTGCCCCCCTCCCCCCTTTCTACCACCCCCTTGAACCCATTGAACCCCCGCCCTTCTCCCCCGTCCCTTTACCATTCGCCGGGAGTCTAATGAATTAGCGTTGCAAATCTTTTCATCGCTTTACATTAATCTGTTTTTCCTAGCGTCACGAGCCGCGAGCTTTGAAAATGCGACGTTTCAAAAGCGCGCGGCGAGGTAGAACAGTAAAGAGAGAGAGAGAGAGAGAGAGAGAGAGAGAGAGAGAGAGAGAGAAAGCAGGTTCGTTCTCCATTTACAGTTGGCGCATAATAGATTGGGCTCCGCTTGTTAGGTTAGGTGTGATGCTTTCGGTGATTAGCATCTATAACATGCCCGCCCCCCCCCCCCCCCCCCCCCATGCCTTGACGTTCGATCGTTGTCGTACGCCCCGACCGAAAGACGGGAGAGATTTCGGTCGCGGATACATAAAGAGAACAACGAAATGAGCGGCGCTATGAATGCGACACGCAACACAAAAAGTCTCCCTTTTTCCGGTCGTATTGTCTGTTAATGAGTTGTTGCGTTGGTCGATGCGACCAATTTACTCAGCTCCGTTCTTGAGCTCGACTTTTTGGAAATTTGCGCACTTCTCTAAAGATGCAGTGACTATTCGAATTCGTGAGTGTGGGACATAAACTTACATGACCCATCTCCCCCCACAGTCAGAGTTTGTGTTATTTATACTTATAGTACTTAATGATATCCTGATATCAGACATATCTAGTAAGAGCTCTATTCACCGCCGAAGAAAAAAAAATGGAAATTGTGACCGTTGAAATTTTCTAGGTTTAGTATTTTACTCAAGAACCATCGTTTTAACCTTAAATATGGAATCGATCGACAGCGAAATCATATATCTTTCTTCGTTTTCCTCTTCTCTCTGAAACATTCCTTCTCATATCTCATTGATAGCTTCCTCTCTGGACAGACGGCTTATAAAACAATTAACCCACGGTCGAGTTCGTTGGAAAATGATTTTTATGACAGTTTGCGGAAATCATTGAAAATCATTTAACTGTCCATCAAAACTAAACGTTGTTAAAAAATAAACGATGTAACTTAATGTTATTTACTTACCGTAGAATCGAATAACCTATTTTTCTTTTCATCAAAATCTGAAACAGAGAAGAATGCAATAAAAAGATGAATATAAATTATTTTAAATAACTTTAAAATACGGTAATTTTAGACTGGACGGATTTTTATGTACTTAAAATGAAACGAAGCAGAGGTATGAAAGATAAAAAGATAACTCCCTCCGCAACCCTAGTGTGTCGCCGGTAGACAATTTTTCAGGGGTGGACAGGCAATCTCCAGATACAGGGATATATCCTCTATTTGTCCTATAACTTTCGTCTAATTTCAGCTCATTTTTTCGATTTTATTTTCATTTTTCTGCAAATAAATTGCATTCCTATCTGGCCGAGAAGAAGAGTGCTCCCCAAATCTTTCTGTGCTTCGCAGGCTAAATTAAGACCCTTAAAAAGAGGAGAGGAAAACAAGCAGGGAAGCTCCGATACATTGCATGTATTGGAAAAGCGTGCCTGTGAATTGTAAACATAAAAATCTGCGCATAAGTTGTTTCATTTGGTCTTCTGCTCTGCTGGGTTTTGCAGAAATAAGTTTTGCATAAAGGCTTACGCATACATGGTTTAAATATATTTATTATAATGTAGTTCATGGGAGAAGATGTGTCAATTTATTGTATATTATTTAAGGTACAGGAAGTGCTGTTGGAGCTTTGATTAAGAAAATATGACAATGTATATGCATTTGAGACGTATATTTGAAAAAAATATTTTTGAGTCGTTGTTTTTGCAGTGACACATTACAATTGGTTCAGTGTTTTGTTCATTTGTGGATTACAGCTGTTTGAAATGCATCAGCAATTCTTAAGGAGACATTGTAGTATGTAACTAACATATGAATTGAATAAATAGATTTATAATATACATGAATGATTCAATAATGAAAATTTGGATGAAATCACTGATTATAGAGTATTTGAAGTTTAAATGATTCGATTCTGCGTTGAATGGATGTAAAAGATTCTATTTATAATTTAATAAAATGAGAAAGAAAAGATAGGTAGGCCATGGTTTTGTTGGTGGAATATGGTGATGAAAGGTAAAAGAAGGTAATTAATAAATGTCTACATATTGATAGAGACGAAATAGAGTCATTCCTTTCAATATCTGAATTTTTAGACACAGTATTGGCCGATTTGGATCTGAAAATTAAACAATTACAATTAATGTCAATAAAAGCAATTCCTGCTATGTTTTCATTAAAGGCTTTACTGTACAGAGAAACCTTATGGTGAATACTCAAGATAAAATTAGGCTGAATCATCTACTTGGAAAAAATGCTATGATTAGCATCCAGTAAAAACATTACAGACGTACATACTAATTGAAGTATTAATAATTTAAGCATCAACTTTGACAACTATAATTAGTGTAGTCCCCTACTTCATTGCGATGCGTCCCTTCAAGCAAACAGAGTTGCTTACCAGAGTTGCAGAGTTTCTAGCCTTTCATTCGATGACATTCTATCAATGAGAAGCAAAAAAAGTTACGCATATAAAAGCTTCCACCCCTCCCCCCTCTCCATACATGTGCTTATTTTAGAAAATTGGCCGTATAGTGGTACCTTTGATGATTATATTTAATTTTTGGATTCTCTCAAAGAGAGCAAGTATAGTCTGGACTCAGCGCATGAGATTTCAATTATTTTACTCATCGGACAGTGATTAAATACTAGAGGACCTGAAGAGAATAAAAGAAGTCTACTACATTTTATATACAAAGTGAGCCAGAGCATCCGTTGCTGGCATTTTTCTCGAAAATTACTGAAACAAATGATTTGAAACAAAACAATCAGACAGAAAATTGACTCCAAATTTTTCATTTCTGATATTTTCATAAGCTCCTGACAACCTCTTAGGGTGTATTCTGGGGGGTTCAAACACATTTTTCAACTTTTCTCGAAAAAACCCTCAATGCAGATGTAAAAATTCATTTATAATCTAAAAGTAGAGAAAAAAATCGTTTTATAAGTTTGAAAAATAGGCGCAACGTAGGAATCTGAACAAAAACCTTCTGTGAAGAAAGCTGATTTTATAAGCTTTCAGAGGGCGCAAACCGCGATGCCGAAAAACATTTCGTTCAAGAGTTATGACCGCGCAAAGTTTCAAATCTAGGCCAAAAATAGGGTTCCGACTTTCGATTCTACAAAAAAATTTGTTGCTCCACCAATAATCGATGAAATTCATTGAAACTTGGTGGAAGCGGGTTTTTTGGGTCGCTGAATTTATTTTTGACATAAGTTTTTCAAAATTCTCAAATCATATATGGCCGCCATAGTTTTTCGTTCAGATTCCTTCATTGCGCCTATTTTTCAAACTCAAAAAACGGATTTTTGGAAACTTCAAAAGTAAAACAAAATGCAAAAAAAGGGTCAAATATTTTTGAACTAAACACTGTAGCACATCAATCGAAAGATCTTTAAAATACGCATCTTTTGGTGCAAAGTTCTCGTCAATATCTATTTTCGTTCAAAAGTTATGGAGCATTGGAGGTTTTGACTTTTACCCCCTGCACTCCCGCTCCCAGTTAACCAAATTCAAAAAACTGCAGATATTCTGAAAGATGATGCTTAGCTCTATCATCCCTGAAAGTTTCATCCATTTTTGAGGGGGGGGGGCACTCCTAATGGTAGCTGGATGGACCCCTTTTCATCAAAACAAATACCATTAATTGAGCCTGTCTCGTCCTCTAAAAAAATAATACAAAAACCATAACTTCGCTTACACTTTCGAACAGGCGTTAATGTTGTAACAATTCCCGAAACTAAAAAATTAAAAGAATACTGATCTAATTTGTTTATTTTAATGAGATCCATTTTCAACCCATAAAAGATTGAATGTTAAAAATTGCGCTAGAAAAAAAAAAAAAAAAAAAAAAAAAAAAAAAAAAAAAAAAATCATCAGCTGATCAAATAAAGGCAAAGAAACGTGACTACTTCATTCCGCGCTGTCTAGCGGGTTCTTCTTGAAGCTTTACTTTTGTGAGAAGGTATCCTATAAGTAAAACCATGATCTGTATCGGTTTTATTTCGCGCCTTCTATTCGAAAATATCAGCTGACTCTAGACATTCACAGAGAAAGATTATCAAATTAGTGAACAGGTGAGCCGCAGTGCAGCCAATGCAGCGAAACAATCACCGGCTGCAAAACAATAATAAAAAAAAAAAAAAACATCACACAACGACTCGTTATCGGCCGCCCGTACGAAAAAACCCCGAATGTACTTTAAAATCAATTATATATTCAATAAACGTAGTAAAATAACCCAAAAACAATGTCCAACATAACAAATTAATCATAAAAACAAACAAAAATTTATTCATCGTAAAACCAACACAGCAGAGTAAAATTACAACAAAGTTGGCAACATAAAACGCAAAATATTACCTCACCGCACTCCACTTACCCCTCAAAAGTGGTGAGTCCGTCGTTTAATTGGAATTATAAAAAAACTAAAGCATTAAAATGAATCCAACTATTTTTGCTGCAAACTTTAGAAGGTACGATTTCATAATTGTACCATTGCAATCCTCAAAACGCAACAGACACGACAGGAAAAAATCACAAAATTCAAAAACAGCCGATTTTCAACTTTAGGCCACTCTGCATAGGAATACACGTGGAAAGCATAGGCTGCCTTATTACATTGTATACATTGTATTATATTGTTAGCAGCAAAACGATCGGAATAAGCGTGCCATGTTCCATGGGCACGCTTAAAAGGTAATATCTTAAGCTTCTAGCCGACGAAAGAGGTTGCGGAGAAAATCTTTCAATCTAACAAAAAGAAGGTTACAAAAGTAATTTTTGTTCTTTAAGTGCCGATTTTTCGCTTTGCAGTGCTACAATGCGATCAATGTCAAATCACAGACCAAAAGTAATTTATATTTGAAGAAATGGATTGTCAGGTAATAAATTGTCACAGAAAGCAAAATATTTATTCAAAATATCTCATCCATGACAGACATGAAAAGTACCGAAAAACGGTATATCGCAAATTAGAAGCTTTTATCGAAATCGAACGAAACCAATTTGGTGGAATCTGATAAGTTATAAACCACCAAAGGCAAAGAGAAATTCATGAAGTCAACTCAAAACCTGTCTACGTCTTAAACTTTATATTTTTGGCTTGAAAAGATTCAAAGATTCGAACAAATGAATAGCGCTCCCCTCGTTTCGACTAAATGCAGTTGCGGCTCTTGTAACTTGGCAACAATGTTATCCCTCCGTTTGATTGTATGTAAAACAATCGATTCAAAAGTAAAGCAGCGTTTTACCGGCAATCGATTGTTACACATAGATCCAAATAGAGCGAATACATTTTTGCCAAATAGCACGAGCTGAAAGGGTGTTAAATGATGTTGGTTTTAGTGAATGAATATACGATGATGTTGGGGCGTTAAATATAAAATGTTACTTTAATTTCACTGTGAAAATATGAAATGATAGTGTCGCAGCACTAAAGGGTAGTGACGCAGCACTAAGGATAGTGACGCAGCACTAAAGGTTTTGGTTCAGGGCTTTGCTGCTCATGAACTAGGTGACTTAAATCTAAGCTTATACCCGGAGGGTTATGAGTAACGAACTTACGTATTTGAAACAAGAAAAGAGAGTGCCCGAGGCAACTGCTTGGTCCTACATGCAAGCTCGGCCGCCCGAATCCCCACCACGAGCTCCGCGAATGCTTGGAGTGGGGAGTCCCGCAACCGCGCTTCCTGTAGAACCGCGCGAAGTTTGAAATTTAGGATGCAGTGCGTGTGCATGGCTAAATCGTATGGAAAAGGTAACCATGCCACGCACTACATCTCCGGGGCAAACAAAATTACAAAGTAATTTCAAAAGGTAACCGTGCTAAAAACATAAAGGTCTACAACGCCCAAAAAATAAAAAAATTGTAAGAAAGGTATAAATGAGGTGCAAGTAATTTAACACTAATAAAAGAGGCGGTATTTCAAAACATTTTGCCAGAAAAAGAGTCATATGTGTAAAATACAGATGTTTCCCCCAGTAGGATCACACAAGATTTCGAGAGCATGACAACTATACGTTGTAAGGTAAACCACCATTGAAGTTTCTGAACACCCTTGAATCCACATGCAGAAACGAATTCTCAGTGGCAACCACGAGTTGCCAGATCTGTCACCAGGATCCTAACTGCAAGGGCGAGCTGAGCATCCGAACGACAGAACCGACAACACGGTGCTGATGGTTGACGGTGGCTGGAGTGCCGTTGTCAGGGCAGATGAACACTCAACAGAGAGCCGTGAATCTATGACAAGGAATTACATGTTGCCAGATTTAGGCCGTCAAAATCAAAAGTTCTAAGTGTGTTAAGAACATCAATGAATACAGAAGAGAATAACGCACAGAGGACGACACGGAATGTCGAAGTATGTGCGAGAAAACCATTGGCAAGAGCATGTGTCCTAGCATAGTAAGAGGGAGCCGAAGTCAAGACAACCGGCCTTATGCAGCGAGGCCCAACGAGACAGGCACTCAAAATGTGTGAATGATGGGTGGAAGTCGAGTCTGGAGCAGATTCAAGGACGCACAGTGGACTTACAAGTGGCGGAACTGTTTCAAAACAATATTGAAACGTTTTTATATGCTGCACCAAACCCAGCATGTCGCTAATGAGGAGAATCCCAGGGAAGATAACAATCTTACTATTAATTAACAATTTTAAAGTCTTCCAAAAAAATGTGGAACGAACAAAATTTCGTTTCATGCAAGGAACATGGCGAAAACCGCGGAAACCGCTAATAGAATGAGAAACTCTCATAATAAGTGACAAAATGAACAGAGAAATTTTAACCAAGAACACAGGTGACAAAACAATTGAAGTAAACGACAAAACAAGTAAAAGTAGTAACATCAGAACCGAACTGAATTGCAAGAAAAGAAAAAAAATTGCAATGGAAAGAAAGAAACAAATTATTGTTTGCGAGATTTTTTTCCTCGCGGACGTTTTTTCGGCTTCTTTTTCCTCTTCTTTTTCGGAACATGTAAGGAACTGGAGCCCGATGGCGTAACGGAAGTGGTAGAATTTCTTAAGGGCTTTTTAGAGTGAACAGACAGGGAACAAGTTTCCCTACCAAGCGAAATCGTTACAAAACTTTTTCCTGTACTTTGAATGGACAATTTACCATTTTGATTTTTAAATGACACATTTTGTTGGCAATTTCTAAATTTAGACTTTTTAGGTGGACGTGGTTTTGCTTCGTGTGGCTTGATTGGGAGGACAGATTGGTGCGCAGATGGTAGCATCGACTCAACGGACAGCTCCTGAGAAGAGGATGCAGGAGCAGTCCCTTGAGTCGAGGAACTAATGGATGCCACTGTCGTGGATGGTTGTACTGGATTTGGTTCTGTAAAGGGAAAATCAGCCTCAAAATGCTTAAAACTAGGTGCAAAATTATAGCAGGTGACGTCATAGGGAGGATGGAATGTTTCTGAGAACGATGGTAATGCAGCATCGGATGATGATAATTGTCCAGGTATGTTTGCTGTAAGTAAGTGAGGAAGAGGGACGATCGGTTGAGAGGAATAAGATGGCTTTGCCGGGTCATATTCTTCAACTATTGCAGTGGGCGTTAAATGTGCGGAGGGAGAATTGAAAAAAATAGATCTAACCGGTGATGCCGGGTCATAAGGCTTGTTGGAATCATCATCCGGTGGCGGAGTGTGATTGGTGACGGGTCCTATGTCCGAGTATCTGCTTAGAAGCAACGCTGCTGGAGTTGTTAGACAGTTTTGTGGGGTGTTGTGCATTAAATGAACCACCCATGGCACAGCCGGTGACGCTTGTGGCTCAATGGCAAGGGAACTTGATAAAAGACTTTGCACTTCTTCTTGCCCACGAATTGGTGAAAACTGTTTAGGGTTTAAGAAGACATCTGGCAACTCGGCTTCCAATAATGGTGAATTCATTGTAACGGAACGCGGAAAGAAACTTTGCACTTCTTCTAGTCCATAAATCGGCGAAATCTGAGGAGGGTTTGTGAATACGTCCGGCATCTCGTTTTGGAATGGAGTTCCCGTAAGCGCCGTCCATTCTTGCTCAAACTGAGACCAAAATGACTTGGTTGGGTCACACATCGCGAAAGACTGAAAGGTTGATGTGAAAGGGACCTAGGGCAAGAAATTTCCACTTGAGAGTCTGAGATAGATCAAAATTGTCAATAAAATGAAGATGGGTCATTCGATTGCAGGTCTGATCGGAAGAAGAAGACAAATCCCACTCAGCCAAATCTTAAATCTGTCAACGATATACAAGTGGTTGGCGTTGGACTCCTTATGACGTCGAACTGGACAGCTTAATACGCTAAATATTGTGATGGTCAAAGAATCACAATCTATTTTATATACTAAGGCATACAAAAATAAAACTTAAGACGTATAACACATGATGCAGGCAGCATCGTGAAACATTTTTTTTGTTTTGTTTTTTTTTTTGTTTTTTTTTTTTTTGTTTGATTTTGAAATATAAATGACATTAAACAGAAATGGTTGAGTATGCCTGCTTGTTGCGGTATAACCAAACATACTCAACTAAGGCGAATCATATACATGGATTTGGTTGTTGTTGGTTCGTACATTATGGTAAAAAAGGGCGCTTCGCCTAATTTTCTTATCATGATTGATCGTCCACTTTCCTCTAGGGAAAGTGAAGCGGTCATCGGCTTTATTGTGTTGCGCAAGGTAAAAGAAAGGTGCGCTTTTAGGACGCGCTCCTGTAACGCGGGTCCAAAAATGGAAAACTGGACTGTAGAAAAATCCGAGTTGTTCATTTTTTCAAGGAAGGTGGCCTCGATTATCTGAATGATTAGTTCAGGCTTCATCTCAATGGTATTTTTTGATTTCTTATGTCTGTAACAGGTATAAAAGTAGTTTTTGTAGTCTAAGTAGACATGTAAACTGGAGGACAGGAAGGAAGCAAAGCCGATTGCACATTTGTAGGAGCATAAGCAGTGTTGCCTTTCTCCGCGAAATCACCGGAGGGCTGGTCTGTTTGTTTCACATGATGGTTATGAATTAAGTAATTCGCGAACGAGTCGCAAATTGCTGCTATTATTTTCCAAGACCACCCGAAGATTTAGTGGAGAAGCTTTCCAAAGAAGACCATATCAAGTAAAGTTTTGACCATTTTAAACACGAAAATAATGCCTATCATTCCTGATGTTATTGTACCTAACTCATGAAAGACACCCCAAACTTTGTGTGTAGTTTTTTCGATGATCTTATTGAGAGAGACCTCATTCAGAAAATTTTCGAATTTTAAATTTTTGTCCTCTTGATGATATCCTAGCGCTTCTCGTATAAGAGCGGTCTGTACTGCGGCACTCTCTAAGGGATAAGATATACGCCTTTGATACGCTTGTAGGTCTTCTTGGGTGTAGATTCCGGCCTTCAATAGGTTTTTTGGGCTCTCATATTTCCAGTTGCCTGAAAATCTCGATTGTAACTCACTGGGCGGTTGTGCGACAGAAATATGTGGGCTAAAAGCATACCAAACACCGTTTATTTCGTGTTTTACAGGGAGCTGGGGTGTACAATCGATTTCTGTTCCTTTTTTTGTCAATATTCTAGTTCTTGGCGCAAGAAACATACTGTTATTATTATAAAAAACAGGTATCTCATTATAGCATATTGATGTTTGTCTCAATTCTACTGGCGTAGGTCTGCATTGCAGTAAGTAAGATACTTCGCCCATTGTTACTGCTGTGAAACCAGGCCCACCCCCTCGTAAAAAACGCGAAATCATTTTGGTGATGTAAGGCAAGAGTCAAATGATGCTCAAGAAGTTGGCGCTCTAACTGACAGTTTGCAATTTTTAATGATGAATAAAGCTGCCGAAGCGACGTGGAAATGTGTTTTTCTAAGAAAACAAATTTGATATTAAAATAGGTTAACAACTCTGCCGTCATTTTGCGAGAAGATTTGGCAAAGGTGAATCCATATTCCGTTTTTGGCAAAACGTAAAATCTTGCATATTCTGTTTGATATGCATCTTGATGACAGATTCTCGTTTTTTTGATAGCCTTGAGACTAAAAGCTATATCCTCTTCGTCTACCAAATACGAAATCGGATCCAAACTTTCCGAATCATTGAACTTTACAGCAGGGCCCTCATATAAGACTGAGAAATGCTTATCATCACACTTGTCTTGGATTTGCGAATCCCAGAACGAGTTACCTCTAACTGGATCAAAGCATGTTCCAGATGTAAAAACGCATTTCACCCCTGTTTTTAAATATATTTCATTTAAGTGTGCATTAAAGGTGGCCTCGCTGTCGTATAATGTGAATTTAATTGTTGCATGCACCACAACATCACTATAAGATCCAAACCAATCAGTATATTCTTCTCCTTCGCATTTTCCGTCTTGCTTCACTGTCCCCTTAAGCAATACACTACGTTCTGAAAACCCGTTAATAGTTAAGTCTGTTACTCCATATTTTGAAAAACTTCTTGTCTCAATCATAGTTTTACATTCTGACATGGATAGTTCTGGATAAAATGTAGCGATAGAGTCTTTGACTGATTGTAAGTCACTGAACATAGAGCATCGTTGCACAAGGCGCAGTACTTCTACTTTACAAGAAATCACTTTAATAGGAATGTCATCATTCTGTTGAACAACTTGAATGGTGACGCTGGAATTTTTTGGCGCTTCCTCAGGAGCGTTGCACTCCTTGACTTCCTTTAAAGATATCTCACTTTGCTGCAGTGGTGGACCCACACAGTCGAAACCAGTTAAAGACGAAGCGAAGCATGTCAAAATCTTCGTGAGGCAAAACCAAAACAAACATAAAAGTAATCTTTGTACGTCCATGGCGATATACATAGGACGGAAACCAGGTACCAATTTCTTTTACTTATTGATCAAAACGAAGCTCTTACCTGTGGGACTCATAGTATTCATTATTTCAAAAGGATTTATGAATGATGGTGTCGACTCCTATTTTCATCACAGCATCCAAGATGGAGCTAGATAAGTAGAAGTCGTTATAATGCAAGCTTAAATCATATTAGAGCAACCGCGTTAGGGTGCTAAACACAAGTTAAAATTGCATTTAATCGCATTAGAGCTACCAATGAGGGTGCTAAACGCAATTTGAAATTACATAAAATCGTATCAGAGCTACCGGTGAGGGTGCTAAACACAATTTGTAATTTTATAAAACCGTATTAGAGCTACCGGTGAGGGTGCTAAACACAATTTTATTTGTAAAAAAAAATCGCATGAGAGCTACCGGTGAGGGTGCTACACACAATTTTCTTTTCACTGTGACACTCATAAAACTTTCGAAACAATTTTTACTAATCCGCAAAAGAGCAGTAAAATATTATTACGCTAAATGCAGATTATGGAGAATTATGATGAAAAAGCAGGGGCGCTGAAATGAAAGTATTTAAATCACGTTCATGAGCAGCCAAACTTTAGAGTTATATATTTTTTTACTATAATATCAATTGCTGGAAACACGATATTTTTTTGAAAATTTATGTCAAAATAACACAGCAGAAAATGCACTGATTTTTTTTTTTTTTTTTTCACTTAACGAGGAAAACAATCGGTTGTATATAATTCACTGTGATTTTTAAAGAATCCATTCACCACGAAATTAAACAATCCGGGATATTTTTAGCGCCTCCACCATTGAAAGGGTGTTAAATGATGTTGGTTTTAGTGAATGAATATACGATGATGTTGGGGCGTTAAATATAAAATGTTACTTTAATTTCACTGTGAAAATATGAAATGATAGTGTCGCAGCACTAAAGGGTAGTGACGCAGCACTAAGGATAGTGACGCAGCACTAAAGGTTTTGGTTCAGGGCTTTGCTGCTCATGAACTAGGTGACTTAAATCTAAGCTTATACCCGGAGGGTTATGAGTAACGAACTTACGTATTTGAAACAAGAAAAGAGAGTGCCCGAGGCAACTGCTTGGTCCTACATGCAAGCTCGGCCGCCCGAATCCCCACCACGAGCTCCGCGAATGCTTGGAGTGGGGAGTCCCGCAACCGCGCTTCCTGTAGAACCGCGCGAAGTTTGAAATTTAGGATGCAGTGCGTGTGCATGGCTAAATCGTATGGAAAAGGTAACCATGCCACGCACTACAGAGCCGCCCCTGACTAAATGACGAATGCTGTGCGTCATTCGTCATTGAGATTCGGAGTGGCTATTCAATGACAAATCAAATTACGGATATGTAAAATCGATTAAACCCCCGGGGGGGGGGCACACAAAAAACGTAATCCAATATTGCACACTGTATGTGCTCTGGGTGATGTTCCTCTTGCCTCCAAAAAAGAGCGATGATCAAAGCCAACTCTACACCGTTTTTGTAATCTCTTTCATTCATTTCGCGATTAAATTAGTCCGTTTATCCATTCACATCCTTTCATTGTGTGCGTTACCACGTTTGCGAGGTAGATAAAAAAGATGGCACAAATGAGGTGACGTGACGTAGAAGTGAGATGTGGGGGGCACGGTTGTAAGATTGTACAGGGAACATTCTCTCCTTCGTTTTAAATCAATGTATAAACAAAAAAATAAAATAATTGCACAACTTGGCAACCGCGAACAACGTGGGTGCACTGTGCACGGCGGCCGACGCCGCCAATGCAACGGAAAATGTTAGAGGGTACGTCATGAAGCTAAGCTGCCTGTTGCATGCTTTATCATAGGGATTGCGTTCCTTTGAAATAACACGACATGCACCCCGTCACTCGGAGCCAAAAGCGAACTCGTATCGCTGGATACGAGGTGAGTTCTCAAGAATCGCCTTCAAAATCCGGTGATACAATTTCAACTCCGTCAAGTGCGAATAGTTATCTACTTGACGAGTTTGAGATTTGTAAAGTTGATATTTTTGGGTTTCGCCTCATATTCACAGTTGCGGTGTGGATGATTTTACAATTTACAGTAAATATGTTATTAGGTTATTCCATGGATGTTTTGCCGAATGGGGTCAAGTGCCAATAGATGGCGCCACTTTTATCGGAGAGTTTACCATGGTTCGTTTCTTTTTAAGCGTGCCGTATATATACGGTACGCTTCTTGTTTTCATTTTCATATCTAATATATAGGTTCAATGCCTTGCTTATGGCAAAACCTTTGGCGGGAAGGTTTGAAAAATTAAAAACGTTTTTTTCTTAAAACTGGTTTCATTAATCGTTAATTTATTACTGCAATCCAGGTCTCGGCGTCTATTTTCTGAAAATTGTAAAAGTTTTGGTATTCCTGTTAATTTCAATAAGTTATTAAGCGTCAAAGTCGAATTCCTTCAAACGAGAATTCCATGCAGGTCCAGCAACCTAAGTCATTTGTGCCAACCTATGAGTCGAAATTCCAAGGCAGGAGGGGGTGGAAACATCCTTCACAGAAACCCTCTTTGCCCCTCGCCTTTGGGCTCCACCGGTCTCAAGATTTCTTCACGGTGCATTAAGCGCATCGTAAAAGTGTCAAAATCTGTTTGACGAGGGTACATAGCAGAGTTGCCAATAGTGGCTAGATTCGTCCACACGTGGACTATTTTGATGAGAATTTAGCCACGCTCTTGCTATTGCGGTTGCGGCTCCTCCGCATCCCTCCCATCCCTATCCACAGCGTAGCTAGTAACCAACTCGAAAACTGTCCACGCGTGGCTATTCCACCCCGTCCAAATCTGGCAACACTGGTACATAGAAAAGAAGCGACGAGGTATTGATGAAGAGCGGGAGGGGTATAGAAAAGAGAGAGGCTCATTCATATCTTTAAGTAGACCTGTTTAGTGATGACGTCACGATCAGAATTGGTGCCAAACAAATGCTCTATCTCGCTCACTCTCGTGGATTTACCAGATCCAAATTTTCGAACGCAAATTCATGCTAGTTAACCAACAGTTTTCTCAAATTTTATTGAACCATTAGATTCCACTTGCCTTAAAGTATCTTTTCACTGTAACATAATTCCTAAAAGATCACAAGCGAATTTACAATCACAGTTATACCGAGATGTTAAGATGTTCTACGTTTTGTCCTTGTCTTACTCACGGTCTCTTATGGGAGTATCACCGCCATGACGCTCAATCATTCTAACTTCTCTTCGTATCGAAGCTATTGTTCGAGGTACAACACATGCCGTGATGGTGCTGATGAGCCTATATCCTAGAATTTTGTGCTCTTAAGAAACTGTGAGTGTGACAAGGGCAAAACATAGGACTTTCTTCGATATAACTGTGATTGTGCATTGATGCGCGATGTTTCAGAAAGTTTGGGTAGCGTTCTCATATTTTATCACTGAGAAAAAAGTGGGTGTTAAAACTGTAAGAATAGAACCATAGATGTATTTTGCCTTATTTCAATCATAAGACCTATCGTTGCTATAATCAGCGCGCTTGAATCTACACGAATTTCGATTGTCTCTATGGAATTTCGATTATTTCTATGGGAAATAAAGCGCGGGAATATATATCCAATCGGAAATTTTTTTGAAACAATCGGAAATTTTTATAAGGGACGTGGAACCCAATGGTGTGATAAACACAACTGGTGTAAAGAACGTGTTGTTTACTAGCACTTGTATTTGAAAATTTGGACCGTGTTTCGTATGGGAAAACCCACGAGAGCGAGTGAGACGGAGCCTTTGTTTGGAACCAATTTTTTTCATGACGTCACACTAAACAGGTCTTTGCATCGGAAACATTTGAAATTCTGGGGGATCGGCAAATTGAAAGCCCCTCAATGAGCGTCGATGGAATCAAGGGATTTTTGAGGACATTTTTGGCGTTTTGTTGAAAAATAGGTGTTTAAAATCCAGAACACAGGGAGCCAGAGGGGTAAAATTCGCATTAATTGCTCTAAAAAGTGAGAGGGGCTGTCACGTGTCTTCCACCCCTGGACAGCTTCCTCGCTGCGGCTATGGAATTGACTCTGGAATAACTTATTTACCTATCCTAAAAAGTTCGTTGCGTGTACAAATTTTTCACTGGAAGCTTCATCAAATTTTGGAAACTATAGGTCCATATGGAACTTTGCTTTTCCAACACGAAAAATGATATCAACCGACGGCAACAGAAAAAAAAATAAATAATATGACAATGCGTTATAGTGAATAATGGCATAGTTTTAACTGTAAACTTTCGATACTTTTCAAGAAAATAAATGGGAGGGGGGGAATTAAAATCCACAAACGTCTTAAACCTCCACATCTACTAATCTATACCCCTAGAATGCTTGATGTGTGAAGGGCACTTGAAATGGTTAGTTCTGTATATTAAAGGATTATTTTTCATGAATTCGCAAGTGTTCCATTTATGCATATTACGTATCTACATCGTGACAATCGCAATAAGTGCTGACAGCACCTAAAACGGAAAAAAATATAAAAAAAATGTTTATTATTTAGAATCACGGCTTTTCCGAATATGACACTTTTTGACTTCAAAAGAACGCAACCTCATTTTTGATCCCTAAGCAAGCCGTTTAAAAGGTGGAGGGATTTAGAAATATCTATTGTCTATAGTTTATGTGGGTAAAAAAGATCGAGCCTTATCAAATAATTTTCTCTTTTCAGCTTTCAATGGGTTTGTTGCAAACTTTTGCTACAGTGCTATAGAGTTTTGATTCTGATGTAAAATTGTCTGAAAATTACATTGGCGGCATCAAATAGTCATAAAATCCACTAATAAACCCAAAAAACGCGTTATAAAGAAAGCCAAAATGGCAGTCGTAAAGCCGAACAATCTGTGCACGCGCACGACGAACATCAGAGATAGGTGACTTATTTTCCCCTTTTTCGTTAAGGGGGGGGGAGGGGGAGAAAATATCTCTACAGTCAAACTGTGATTTTAAAAATGTGCATGGTCAAGATGTTGTCTTTTGTGAAGGGGGCGGGGGGGGAGCAAAATATCAAGAACAGGGTGTTTCAAAACTTGAGTGTCAAACTTATGGAGTGTATTTTTGGGGTCAACATACATATATGTATATAAGACTTTATTTTCCTACATGAGTATGTGCTGCAAATGTTTCTCTTCTGAGCTAGAACCCTCCAAAGTTTTGAAAAAAAAAAACAAACACAAAAAAACAACGCCTTTGACTCATCTCCTTATAGATACATCTGATCTAAATTTATTTTTTACATAATTTCTCACCAAACAAGCTCAATTGGACAGCACTTGTCACAAAAGAACCGAGTGACATTTTTGATAAAATTGAGTTATTGATTGATAGAGCTAGCAATACTGAATCTCGAAGCAGCAAGTGCTTCTTCTATAATAACAACTATTTCCCGTCAAAATTCCAGGTAAAAGTGAGCTGGTGAGTCTCATTGATGTCATTGTCCATATGATGAAATAAAATGAGAACTTGGTTCCTTTGGCTGATTAGGTTAAACCTTAATCCGAGTCACGTAAGGAACCAACTCCGACTTGGTTCCTTTTATAGAATTGGGAACGGACTTAAGTCCGGATTAACGGATTTTAAAATAATCAACAGTGTAAACCAACTCTGCCGTTTGGTTTCTCTTAGAGTTTCGTTTTTCGTGATTAGGCCAAAAAAAAGAAGAAAGGAATTAAGTCACTTTAAACGCTAAAAATTAAGTACCTTTCCTACATAGTAAATTCCACTTTTCCGGTGTTGAAATGCCAAAACACAACACGGTAGTTGAATGAAATCAAAACGTAAGTAATTCCAAGTTTTTTGTTTAAATGCTAGCTTTTCAACTTTGGACTCAATTTTCTCGAGATCAGCTCCATGTTGAATTCTGTCTAATTATTATCATTGCTAGCAAAATCATTAAAGCTGTTCAGACTTTAGTGGCACGCTTTTCCAACACCTGCGTGTTGGAATTTTCCCTGCTTGTTTTTTTTTGAAGTCGATATAGTTTTAGTGTAGATGTGGTGTAGTGTGTGTAGTTGAGGAGTCACTTTCAGGGGTGAATTTCAAGAGAGAAAACAAACAGGTTCCCTTATTAGCATCATTTCACGTTTGAGTCATATAATGCAAACATACTGCAGGAGTTGACCCGTGGATTTATCTTTCAACATTCGCTCCTTGTTTGTGCAAATACAAGCAACCCTGAGCACAAAGAAGTATTTATTTGAAATTGCATTATGATTACTAAAAACCGAGGATAAACTTTCAATTGCTAGAATTTCAATTTATAAAATGTTAATTTAGCCATCATTACTGCTAATTCATAAAAAAATACTGTTGAATTAACAATACAGTTGCTAATGAAGCAAGCAACAAATTTGGCTAGAGCCGCAATATGTTTTGCTTTATAGGTTAGCATTTTATCAAATGCAATTTTTGTTACGAAAAGTGTATTCTAGCACTAGAACGCCCGGACTTATGCTCCTACCTAAAACGCCCAGCGTCCCAAAATTGGGACAATGCTGTAAAGTGCAGAATGATATTTTATATGATATCGATCAAAGTGTTATTTGGACTTATAAACTTTGTGAGACTAATTGTACGAAATTTCTACTTCGTTTTAAGCATTTTTGTTGCCTATCCAGGCAAATGAAGGGGCATTAGTTTACTTTTTTGCTATAATTTTGCTCTTTCGATCCCTAATAAAAGTATACGTAAAACATGAAACCGTGCACTTATATCTATGGCACTACTGTATGTATGCTATGATGAATACCCCCCCCCCCCCTTCACCCATCCCCTCCCCCTCATTTCAGCTTCCCCTTTCACGATATCTTATCGCAAAAAATGCATTTAGATCATCTCACGGTAATTTTACACACAACCTAAAATGACACAAATGGGGCTCTTGCAAACTTTTGCTGTGAGCAAATGAATAATCCGTTCTGATGTATAAACCAGCAGAAATCACAAAAATCACACCCAGATGGTCTAAAATTCAGTAATAAACTCACATAACTGCTATAATGGCAAGTTCGTTATGGCGCGGCGGCTCAACGCAGATATCATGGCAGATTCCTGTCTAATTAGTCACTTTCTCTATGGAAACACAGAGATATGTCTCAATTTAGATGGGGATCTCCCATGATACCTGCGTCTCTCCGCCATTAAGCCCGATTCTGAGAGTGGAGTTTGCGATTTTTAGTGTACACATCGTCATTTTTACAGGTTTATGTGCAAGAATCAACTCTTCAATTCCGTATAGCAAAAGTTTGCAATAGTCCCATTGGTCCTCTAAGGTTCACTTTCCATTCTCAACCTTTCTATTTATAATGAAAAATAATTCTCGCAATTGCGAGGGAGAATTAGAAGAAAGGGAAACAAGATGGGGGAAAATACAAAGCTGACCTTCTTGCGATTGTTTTTTTTTTGTTTTTTTTTTTTTTTTTCGTTTGTTTTTTTATTTGCTTTGTTTTCACAAGATTTTGGTCTACCAGTGTTAGAAACAATGAAAATCGCTTGCAAACTTTTGCTGTGAGCAAATTAATAGTCTATCATGATGTAAAAAGCAGCAAAAATCACGGAAACCACATTGAAAAAGTATAAAATTTAGTAATAATTTCACAGAACTGCGATAAAGGCAAGTTTGTAATGGCGGCTCAACGCAGGTATCATGGGAGATTCCTGTTTATATTGTCACTTTCTCTGCGGAAACACAGAGATGTATTTCAGTTTAGATATAGGACTCTCCCATGATACCTGCGTCGCTCCGCCATTCAGCCCGATTCTGAGAGTGAATTTCGTGATTATTTAGTGTACTCATCATCATTTTTACAGGTTTTTATGCAAGAATCAACTCTTCAATCTCCTATAGCAAAAGTTTGCAAGAGCCCCATTATGCCTAAGAATAAATAATAAAAAGGGAAATGAGCAGACTTTTTTCTAACAGAAAATAGGAGGAATTGAAGGCGCCGGAACTAATGAGGGTAACTAGGAATTTCTTCGGGGCGGTACTCTCAAAGAAGTTCATATTATATCATTCCTGGTTTCTGAACGCTAACATCTCAGAGGCACGTAATAGTGCCAGCAAAAAATATTCTGGCTCAAGGGAGCAAGGTATCTACATAAAATTAGATAAGAGAACAGTGGCTCATTCCTGATCTGTTGGAGAGGAATCGACTCCACTCGCATGCGACTCCCGGCACTGTTCTCTGATGAAAGTTACTGTTTCTGATGAGGGGAGAAGGGGAAAGTATGCTAGTTTGAGGGGGGGGAGGAGAGGGTGATCGGGAGGGAGCCCTCCCTTGATGTTCAAAAACTGTTTGTTTCAGCCATTTATGTTATTGAGACATTTACAAGAAGTTTAATCCTTTTCACTGGCTTGAAACCGCAAAGACAACAGTTTGTCCCAAAAAATGGGACGTGGGCGTTAAAGGTAGAACCGCTTTCTTCTCTTGAAGGAAGGGGGGGATTTCGATGAAACTTGGTGGTCAGGGGGTACTCCTAAAATGATGAAAAGTCATAAAATTTCAGGGTCCTACGTCAAGCTGGAGGCTCGTGAGACATCTTTTAATTTCGATCCGTCCCAAAAATGGGACGTTGTTTATGGATTAGTTTTTGCATTTTTACCAATAATATTCTTTTTCTGTGTGATAACTCTTCCATTATTGTTAAAACTCAATGACGCGGGTGGGGTGGTTGTGTTTGTCACATTGAAAAGATCTATATTAAATGGACCGTCTGTAAAATAAATTCTATTTTATACACAAAAAAGAGAGAGAGAGAGAGAGAGAGAGAGAGAGAGAGAGAGAGAGAGAGAGAGAGAGAGAGAGAGAGAGAGAGAGAGAGAGAGAGAGAGAGAGAGAGAGAGAGAGGGAGGAGAGGAGAGGGAGAGGAGAGGAGAGGAGAGGAGAGAGAGAGAGAGAAAGCGGGAAAAAGGGAAATGAAGAAGTATTACTGTGAGCTGCATCCTTTGTAAGTACGAGTATTTATCCTGTGTTTTATTTAGCTACGATTGTTTTTTCTTGTCAAACTTTGGATACGAGTTTGACCGCCGTTCATACCCGTGATGCTTTTAACACGGCAAACGGATTCATCCAAAAAGCGCTTAAAAATTACTCTCGGTTACGCTTCATCCGAATTGGTTATTTTGACGGCTGAAATCAAGGAAACTTAGATCGTTAGAAGAGCGCTTTGTACTGCATAAAATTCATTGATAAAATGAAGAGATAGGGGAAAAAAAAAGATTAAACCGGATGAGAGAATTAATCAATTGACGCATTATCAAGTTTTCAAAGCAGTCGTAAACTTGCTTTGATGCTTTTGAACTCAAAGCTTTGAAACACGTACGAGAAGTAAGTGTGGTCGTACGTGAACCAGGCCGTAGCTTGCCATATCGAACGGAAAATAGCGCTCTATTTTCGAGTTGCATCTACGTGAAATGAGCACATTTTATAAAGCCTATGTTATCCAAAATCAGACAAAAATGGCTCCTCTTCAGGTTGGGTTTTTTTGGTATCTGATAAGGGCCTTGTGGTAAAACATTAACATGAAAAGGAGCATTTGGAGTCGTCATAATTTTTCACAAAATCTCCAAAATGTTTTAAAATCAATTGTTTATAAGCCTCTACTCTGATTGCCACGTATCGATAAATCGTGAAGACTCATGGAAAAAAAGATCCATCTAAAAATCCAAAATCCATTCGATCCAATACCCAGGATTGTTATAATTTGCGATGGAGTTTTCACGTATAATACTAATTGAAATTTAGAGGTTATAAATTAAACTCATGTTGCCTAATTTATTTTGCCCTTTCAGAAAAAAGTAAGCCTCAACAGAGTGCTTTTGAGTTTTTTTTTTTTTAGGCGCACCGTAGGTACTACGTGCGCCTATTGAAATCGGTCTGCTACTCAATAGAGTATACTACGCCCCCTTGTGGTCAAATGGCAAAATGAGCTTTTTTGATGTCGTGATTTTTAGGTTGTTTCCTATTTTTTTTTTAAAGCCAATTTCATTTGAAAAGTTAATGTTTTCCCAATCACGACTGAATTTCGAGTGTGTTGGAAGTAATTAGATGTTCATTGATTCACGTTTTCTTAAAGTTATTCTACTTCAAAAATTTTTACTAACCTCACTTTCTGATTAGTGATGATTTCAAATTGTCCCGGTATTTATTCTAGGTGATCAAGTGAACCAATCATTTGCCGTTCTGAGTGATTGTTTTTTTTTTTTTTTTTTTCATGTAAATGTAATTATTATAATTAATTATAGCGTTTGGTCAAACGCAAAACGGAGAGTCCAAGCAGCAAGACTTTCACTATCTCAATGCTCAGAATTCTTATTTATCTTTGGTTGAACTGATGACTGTTCAGTGTTCACTTTTAATATTTAAATATTTTTAACGCTAATGATCAGAATTAGAGACTGATTAGGTGTTTTGAGGTTGATCAGTCATGCCTAAAAGTTTCGCACTTAGACTTTTGTAGTAAATTGAGTTTGCGCCTCACAATTTGGTTAAAAGTAAGGTAGCGTCTTTTATGCTGAAATATGAGTCAGCGATCCATTTCTTTCTGAAAATTGTGTTAGCGAGTCAATTTCTTCTGATGGCGCAGAGATTTTCAAGGTATTTTGTTACGATAGTTGGCCTCTCACAACAAAGTCAATCATGATTTAGTCAAAGTAATGGTCTCTCATCATGTCTAATACCATCCATAAGAACATCCTTCCATCATATTTTCATATTTCTTAACCCTCTCTGACTTAGAGAGATTTAGGTAAAAAAATTCTGTGGCGTCTGTCCGTCAGTCCGGTTGTCCGTCACTCCGTACCTAGGCATAACTATTGAACCATTGATCCTTATGCATCCAGATTTTGCACAGTTGTTGCGTTTTAGATTCCCCAGAGGCACTTTTTTTGTTTTTTTGAAATTTTGACTTTTAGGGTAGTTATGGGGAAAAAATGATTCTCATTAAAATCAATGGTAAAATGGAAAAAAATGAATAAAAATGGAATAATTCAAGTTTGGCTCAATCAATTTTGATGAAAGTTAGCAAAAAAAAAATCTACATTCAGCCTACCATAGAATAAACCACTTATAGTTCCTATATTCATTCCTCAAAACTGATTAAAAATCAAAATAAACGCGCTCGAGCCAAAAAATAGAATTATCGTGAGAAATCAATCTTAAAACTTGGAGTCAATCAATAATGGCTCCATGAATTTTGATAAAACTTTGTACACACTATCTTATCAATAAACTTAAACATTTTCCTCTCTGTGTCACCAAAAACAACCAATAAAACCATTTCAAGAGGTAATATAGGTGCGATTGAGCAAAAAATTTGGGAATATGAGCAAATAAAAATATAATCCTATTATTTGGGATGGTTCAGGTTTGGTTCAATCAATTTGGATGAAAGTTAGCAAAAAAAATCTACATTCAGCCTACTATAAAATAAACCACTCATAGTTACAATATTCAACCCTCAAAACCGTTTAAAAAATCAAAATAGGTGCGCTCGAGCCAAAAAATGGAATTATCGTGAGAAATTAAGTAATCTTAAAACTTGGAGTCAATCAATAATGGCTGGATGAATTTTCATGAAACTTTTTACACACAATCTACTATTAAAGTACTAACATACTTTCCTCTCTGTGTCACCAAAAACAACCAATAAAACCATTTCAAGAGGTAATATAGGTGCGATTGAGCAAAAAATTCGGGAATATGAGCAAATAAAATATAATCCTATTATTTGGGATGTTTCAGGTTTGGTTCAATCAATTTCGATGAAAGTTAGCAAAAAAATCTACATTCAGCCTACTATAAAATAAAGCTCTCATAGTTACAATATTCAACCCTCAAAACCGTTTAAAAAATCAAAATAGGTGCGCTCGAGCCAAAAAATGGAATTATCGTGAGAAATTAAGTAATCTTAAAACTTGGAGTCAATCAATAATGGCTGGATGAATTTTCATGAAACTTTTTACACACAATCTACTATCAAAGCACTAACATACTTTCCTCTCTTGATCACCATAAACAACCGATTAGACCTTTTCAAGAGGCTATAGGTGCGATTGAGAAAAAAATATGGGTAAATAAGCAAATAAAAACATAATCTTATTATTTCGGATAATTCCTGTTTGGTCCAATGAATTTTGACAAAATCTGGCAAATAAAATCTACAATTAGTTTACAAAAGAAAGTAGCCCTTACAGTTAGAATATACAACCCTTAAGAGAGTTAAAAAAATCAAAATAGGGTGTTTGTCCAAAAAAAAAAAAATGAAAGTGAGGAATTAATTTTAAACTTGGAGTTAATCATTAATGGGATGGATTTTGACAAAACTTTTCACAAACATAATGTGTTAAAAAAATACACTAAACACTGCACTGTGTGCACTAAAAAATTTTTTTTGGTACAGTCCTCATAAAAACCTTAAGACCGTTTCGAGGGGCAATATAGGTACAATCGAGCAAAAATCTTTTGAAACTATAATTGTAAGCAAATATGAAGACAAACATAATGATTGGAATAAGTAATTCAAGTATGACTCAATTAAGTTCGATGAAATTTGCATCAAAACGTTTGCAACCAGCCTAGGCAGAAATTTCTTTCCAATGTATTACTACAATATACAACCTTTAAGTCTAAAGCTGTTTAAAAGCAATATAGGTTTCATCACACCAAAAAATAGAATATTCAAGGAAAATTAATTTTATAAAGAAAAGTCAATCAAAAAAGGCTGAATGAATTTTGTTGAAATTTTGTTTGCGCAATCTACGACTTACTTAAGTACATCTTTGGAGGGGGGGTTTAAACTATTAAACAAAAAAATTATTTTGAAGATCCACAGTTTGAAAGAAGAAACCAAACACAGTACTCAATGGAGGAAATGCAAGAATCAGTACATTTCGACCTGCTAGGTATAAAAACTAAGGGAAAAAGAAACTCCCAAAAATAGAACAAAGAGCAAATATAATGAATGCAGCTCAAAGAATAAAAACTTATTGGAATCTGGAATTACTCTAGACCCTGTTATAAGCAACACCAGATTAAGGCTCTCAATTAGCCTTCAAATAACAAAATAGGCAACTACTCCTACAGCTTCTCTACAAAATTGCAAACTCTTCGGATTGAAGGCAGAGTTATGTCCGGAGGTGAAAATATTTGAAATTTGGGGGGGGGGTCTCCCCCAGAATTCTTTAGGGGGTTAGGGGGTCTCCTCCAGAATTCTTTAGTGGTGGGGGGAGGGGGGTCTGGGGGTCTTCCTCAGATAAAAATGGTGTGAGAAAGTGTTCATAGGGTATTCCCTACAGTTTATTTTTTATCATTTCGAGATTTGATTGACGTATTTCGGCCATTGTGCACGGACCGAATGCCTGTCACCAGTCGTGGGACGTCATGGGGACATTTAGGAGAGATGTCTTTTGACTCACTGTAACTTCTTCATCTTTTCTTACGTTTTGCCATGGCGTTCTTTGTTTTACTTGGCATCACACTTCACGTTCAAATTTTTTACCGGGCAACCAAAGAACGGTGCCAGCTAATGGAATATGGCAACATTGTTTTTCTCTACTTTAACACATCATGAAAAATAATCGATTCTTGGCGAGGCCAGTCGCCTACCCAAAAATCGATCATTTACATATAAAATCAATAGAGACAAAAACAGTGTTGCCAAATTGATAGAGCCGTCACTGCCAGTTAACCTGCAGACCAATTTTTGCATGGAAATAATGCCTCCAGTGGACTCCAAGATTACTTTCAAGAAACTGCGAGAAACATTTCCGCGGTCTCATGAGCATCTTGGAGCTGATCTAAGCTGTTAAGAGCGTTGAGGTCTGACTGGCTGGACTAATAACCAATGACTCGGCATGGTCCGATTTCTTCTTACTACTGATCACTTTTTCATTTCCCTATTTTGCGGGACATACTATATTGTTGACTACCTTTTTACTAAAGGGGGTTCAAAATTGTTTTATGAGTATTTGATTGTTTATTACGTGCGTTTAGTGATGTGCAGTGGGAAATTCGAAGGAATTGTTCTATGATTGTCCGGAGTGGTCCTACCGCCCCCCCCCCCCACTCGCCGCTTTCAGGTTCGAACTTGAACTTTTGCTGTACAATTTTTTTTTTGAGATGGTGGAAAATTCGGAGGGATTGTTCTAAGATTGTCCGTAGTGGTTCTACACCCCCCCCCCCCCCCCCCCCCCACTCATCGCACACAGGTTCGTACCTAATCTTTTGCTGGACAGTTTTTTTTGAGATGGTGGAATATTCGAAGGGTTTTGTCCTCAGATCGCACGTAGTGGTCCTAACCCCTACCCACTCGCCGCACCCTTGTTTGGACCCGGATTTTTGCTGGACAGATTATTTTTGAGATGATGGAAATGGAATTTGATTTATGAGGGACCAAATTTGCTCAAGGTGCGCCTTCTCTGACACTGTAGTGTCAGAACTATCTGCTTGTTTTTTTTAATAAAATAAATAAAATCCAGCTTAATATGATTCTCCCAAAAAGAGCAGTTTTGAGCGGATATTCCGGCCATTAAACCAAAGGCCATTTCGCGATTATAAAATATACGTCCTCAAAATTACTTTACAGACCGTGCCTCCATTTCATCATTAAACGGCTCCAATATTTAGTAGCAGTTTTAATAGTTAAAAAACAACCATAATAAATCGTGATTATTCGTGATTATGGATCGAATGACTCTAAATATTAACCACCTGAATGTCAAGAAATGTCAAGAACACAGGGAATTTCTCTATTGTGTGTAACCCTCGCTTTGTGAATAATCACCATCCAAATCGCTACACAATATTGGAACCATTCAAGATTGAAATATACACTTCCGTTTTTTTCTGCTTCGTAGTTAAATAAATACGTAAATGAAATATATACCTATGTATTTATAAAAAAAAATAAAAAAAAAAAATAGATTCGGAGTGCATCTATAGTAAAGTAGGGGTGGGAGAAGTAATGCACTCTTGCGTGTTTCTCTCATTTGCCGTGCTGTGTTTGGCTGTGAGCGGTGTACCTTAGTTGTCATGTTAGGTGAACGGTCACCAGCCTCTGCATTGACTCTTATAAGGAATCTGAGGATGTTCCGGCCAAATTTGGCAACATCGGTGTATGCTGTGTGTGGCATCTTGACAAGTTAAGATGCACTTATATTTAATTTATCACATTTTGCCTGCGATCCAAACTCCGCACAAGGGACACATTCAGAATTTTCTGAGCCTCTCGAAGGAAAGAAAAATCAAGGTCATCAAAATTGAAGTCGATTACGAACATACAATTTCTTCGGCGAATAATCGACCAGTTGCAAACATTTGCAACAGCAAAAAACCTTGCACCCTCCTCATGGAAACTCTTTCTGGCACCCAGTAAACTTGTGGTCTGTTGCGCACTTTTGATACAAAATAGATATACATATGTACTACATAGATTCTCTAATTTTCTTCAAAAATTAGATTACCAATGTATCTGAAAGGTCTTGTTGATTTTTCCCTCGTTCTTTTGTGGCTTTACCAGAAAAGTTCTGTTTAGCTCCAGTAAAACCTTCCGTAAAAATTCCATTTACGTAAAACAGATGATTTCAATAGAGCTCTTAGACGGTTTTGCTGTAGGCAAATGGAGTAAAAATTCCAATGTAAAATGCTGCGAAAATAACAAAAAGAACATTAAAAAAGTCTAAAACTCACTCCTCGCAGAGAAAACTTAACTTGAAATTTCGGGTGACCACCCTTGCATGTATGTACCAACCTCGGATTCGGACCCCAAACAAAAGAACATAACCTACGAATTTGAACAATGAGATTAATGAATTTGCTTTCAAAAAGTAAATTTGAAGGAACTAAAGGTCCATTCATACACATGTTGTCACTAGGAGCACGGTGATAACTACATCAAAGTTCTACGTTGCGTAATAAACGAGGAAGACGGCACTTAATTTCATGTCCTGTTCTTTTGTTTGGGGTCCGAATCCAAGGTTGGTGCGTACATGCAATGGTGGTCACCCGAAATTTCAAGTTAAGTTTTCGAATTCTCTGCGAAGAGTGAGTTTTAGACTTTTTAATGGTCTCATCGTTATTTTCGCAGCATTTTACATTGGAATTGATAATCCATTTGCCTACAGCAAAACCGTGCAAGCGCTCCATTTGACCGATTTACGCAAATTTTTGCCCCTGGAAAACTTGCGCAAAACCTTCAGTTTTCGATCCATAGTTTTGCCACTAGGATCATAAAGGGTCATTCTTCGCAAGGTTTGCACTACGTAATTTATTTTTCAATGAATTAAGTTTTTGTTTAGTCATCTCGGAAGGACACGGATGTCATAATACCCTGCGTTTCTTTCAATGTGTCTATAGGTGGCTGTATTCTCCGATATACATCAGGAGAATAAAGCCAAATAAATCCGAGAGAAAAGTTTTTGTTTTTTCGTTTTTTTGTTTTGTTTTTGTTTTTAAGTGAAAAAGCTAGAGACTTGTCGAGTCCAGAAACATGCATGGATCAGTGGCGTAGCGTGCGATTTGGCAACGTTTCAGTTTGTCCATTTAAACCCACGAAAAAGATCGAACTATGGGGTGTTCGGTGAACACCTTCGTATTCGACTTTTTACATGTGTTTAAACACGTTGTTTTTACAACGTTGCCACATTGCACGCTACGCCACTGGCATGGATGCGCTTCGACCCAGTGTGCGCTGTATCATGGCTGCCAGTATACTGTATAACCGTATGTCACGCGTCTTTTCCCATGCCGCGCCGTTTCTCCGCCAGGATTCACCGTCACCGCGCGCCGTGCATGCTCGGGGAGACAAAAGGAGACAGAAGAAGAAGTGGAGCTGGAGAGAACATCTCTCTTGTGATCAGAGTGAGATTTCATTAAAGAGCTGCATCAATTCCTCTTCTCTCATCTCTCCTGCTCTCTCTCTCTCTTCCCCTCTCTCTCTCTCTCTCTCTCTCTCTCTCTCTCTCTCTCTCTCTCTCTCTCTCTCTCCCTCTCTCTCTCTCTCTCTCTCTCTCTCTCTTCGCTACCCCTCCTCCCTTCCCCTTCCCCATTCTCATCCTCCGATCTCTTTTACATGGTGTCCCTTATAATTTAAGACGGTACAGTTTAACTTTCATCTTTGCGTCCTTCAGAAGAAATGAGTAGCGGGGGCAACCCCCCTCCCCCTAACCCCCCTCCCCCTAACCTTTTCCGTTTCGTTACCCTGATCTGATAGCTCAACATGTTTTCAAAATGTTTGAAAAATTGCTTGGCAACAAAAGTATGTCAACATCGAGTATATGCTTTTCCGATTCATCTTTATTTGACACTATAGTATACAATATGAAAGATAGAGCGCTCTTCACTGAGAGAAAAGTTTTCCAGAATTCTAATGAAAAGTTCCCGGAAAAAAAAAATTCAATAACTTTCCGACGAAAGTTCTGGGATTTTCTATAACGGAACTCTAGATTTCTGGACCGAAAGAAGAGGACACAAGAAGTCGAGAATATTTTCAGAGTTGCGGGACTAAACTGATATGATGGTATCACAGAAAACAGCTTTTACAGTTTTAGTATAAATGCGCTTAATCTGTATAGCGGATGCATGAGGGAGGGGTCACGATAATTTCTCACAAACATTCCCCAAGTCAAAATCAAAGCAAAACAAATTTAACACTCAACCTTTCACAAATTAGATACAACCTTGTACAAACGTGGACACAACTTGTACCTTGACATTTTCCGGTTGAGTTTATGAACACCCTATTCAAGTATCAGAGACACTTCATGCTATACCTACTGAAACGTGGAACAGTCTTAGTTTCCGTCGAAACAAAAGCTCCCAGCGCAAAGTCGAAGCTAGTCAAAGTTAACGCGAAGCGACACGCGCAACACCGACAACAAAAGTGTTCGCCGAATCCAATTTTATACAATTCCCAAGCTTCAAACTCCCTCCCTCCCCCTCTTCACCCCTCACCCCCCCCCCCCCCCCCCCCCACCATTCCATCCCAGAGGCCCACCAGCCACCATCCTGTCACCACCGTTGTTGTGAAGTATCGGGCATGGAATCGCGAATTACTGATCAGCCGAATCCTATTGAGAACACAAGCGTTGCCTTTTTTGCTGATTTTCCTCCAACTTTTCTATTTAACTCTATGTAAAATTTTGAATTCTATGTCAAATTCGGCACCACTGTTGAGAACACACCAACTGAGAACAATGAGAGAGGAGGCGAGGAGGAGGGGAAAATGCGGCTCATAAAACTTCTTTGCCTATCCTTCCCGGCGTTACGTTACGTGTACTGTCACTGCTTTGAAAGACACAACAAACTTTCAGATCCCTGAGATGGTTTTGGATTAGGAGATGCAGCGACGTGATACAGGTTGTATCGCTCGCCCGATTTGAATATTGAAAGCTCGGATTAAGGTGATTCCGGCAGAAAGTTGGGGGATCTTTCTACCCCCTAGATGGCACCACACCGTTGGTTTCCGTTTGTGTCCATACACAGCCTGCCCATAAATACGGTCACACAAAAAAACGCATTTTTGGAGAAAACGGCTGAGCAGAGGTATACATAACCATCATATATGTATACATATGTACATGTCGCAGGCAAAGAGCAAGCCACTTATTTACTATCTAGAAAAAAACTCAGATCAAGAGTAATGGTTACTTAGAAAATAGTTGTCTCGAGATTAACTCTAGCTCATTTGAAAGCTAATAAAGTTGACGGAAATGGTGATTTCATCAGATTTGTTTTATTTTGGTTAGTTATTTACCCACGGTGTTTTAAATTAAAGTGTTTTTCAACACTGTATTCAATCGCTTTAAAAGTTCATAAGTAGAGGCCCAGTTGAGAAAAATTTAATCAGTGGATATCAATACGATTGTTAGCTTATTAGCTATTGCACGAGCTGAATCAACTCTTGATATAATTATTTTGTACGTCACCATTACGCTTGAGCTATTTTTTTTTTTTTTTTTTTTTTTTTTTTTTTTTTTTTTTTTTTTTTTTTTAGTAAGTAAGTGGCTTGCTCTTTGCCTAGGCAAATCGCAAGCCGATTGGGATTTGCTTGCGACATACATACATGTATATTCTAATGGGTCATTTCCTTCCTTACCTGCATCTTCATGTGAGGTTATCTTTAATTTTTATTTTGGAATTCAGGCAATGTGTATATTATTTAAAAACGTAAGTATTTCAGTTTCATGCGTTTCAATTGTGATTTTGAACTCGAAAAGTGAAGAAAAAAACCACAGGGCGCACATGGGACCAAATTCTTCACTCAAAATAACAATAAACACACAAAGTGCCTTTAAAACACCCAGGGGATTGAAGAACTTGATGGAGAGCGTGTAAGAGACAAAAGTATACGTATTTCTCTGAATTGCAACCTCCCCTTTTCCAGCGTTCTAGCAGGCAGAGGAGGAACAGTAGCCCTGAAAGGACAGAGAAAGTAAAGGGGAGCCTATTGAAGATACGATGCTGGGACCCGAATCAATTGAGAGGAGAGGATTGGCATTGATGGGTCCAAAACGAGAATAGAGCGTCCACGTCGCCCTCGGCACAATGGGCTGACCTTTAAAAAATTAGGTTGAAAAAAATGCTTCGCCGATAATGATTCAAGGTTAAATCGTCGAAAAATGTGAGTTCCTTTAACCCTTCGAGGTTTTCGTAGTTTAACCTTTTAGCAACCACGCCCGTGCAAGTTTAGCAGTAGCACACGCCTGCGTCGGCGATACAACGCAACCCGAAATACATGTTAAAACAACGCACTTATAATCCTTTCTTTTCCTTCACAAAGCAACATGTTATCTCATGATTGAGGAGGGGTTTGGCTGCGTGTTATGCGGGTTGCGTTTAGTACCCGACGTAGGACGTAAATGAAACTGCTTGAAAAGAAACAACTTTATCAGATACTAATTTGTCAAACAAATAAAAACATTTTCAGGAAATGAAGCTGAAATTCAACCCTTTACTGCAGTGTGGTACAAGGTAACCCCGAGGCACATAATCCATTTCACCTTTTTTGAACTTTTGAAATTGTAGAAACAATTCTTTAAAATTAATTCGGTACTTTTCATATCTCTAAGCAATGCATCAAACAATTCTAGTACTTTTTTACCGTTTTCCCTTTTTATGAAGCATTGCAAATACAACGTATTGTACGCTTATTTCGATCGATTTGCTAGAGGAATACACTAATATACTACACCCATCTGATCACGTGATGAAATTGCGAGTTATCGCTGCGATACGCTCATTAATGTCTTGTTTGATTTTGAAGTAAATTTCATGTTGAAAAAAGTAAGAACACTTTCTGTCCAAAAAAATGTCTCAGATCATACCTACCGATTGCTTCTTTTTTCATATTTTTTAGCGCTACATGAGCACCAGTAAAGTTTGTTGAATTTTTTTAAAAGAATGGTTCAAAAAATATTTTCGATATTAATAGGTGACACACCGAAGGCATCCTGGTTGTCAGCTCACTGAGTACTTCCAATTGCTCAATAAAATACACCAAACTTCAGACCCTTGCAACTGCCTCATTAATTGTGACTCATTAAAAGCTGTATGATAAATAATTCAACTGATTTTTTTTTAAGGAATATATCACTGTCCAATGCGCAAAGTCTTGATAATAATTCTTAAAAATGTCCACGAAATCCCATACTTCAATCTATTGTGTTTAAAATGGGAGGGGAGAGATGATGTAAGTCTGAGAAATCCGTTCGGGTGCGCGCCGTTCCGCTCAGTGGATCGAAACATAAAGTTTCCCGGACATAATTTTACGAATAAAGATCAAGATTAAGTATGAACGCTTAATAGTATGATAACTTAAGAACGAGTGTGATAACGTTTAATTTTAAACGTTAAATAAGTCCAATGACGTTGTTTTTGAAAGAAAACATCTACACTCTAAAATGTTTTGAAAATTAAAAGCAAAAATAAACCAACTTTTTGTGTCCGGAAAAATCCATGTTTTGCTCAATGGGGCTTTTGCAAACTTTTGCTTTGAGCAAATGGATCGTCCATTCTGATGTGAAAACCAGCGAAAATCACGTAAACCACACTGAGAAAGTCTAAAATTCAGTAATAAACCTACATAACTACTTCAAAGGCAAGATCGTAATGGCGGTTCGACGCAGGTATCATGGGAGATTCCTATCTAATATGTCACTTCCTCTACGGAAACACAGAGATATGTCTCACTTTAGATGGGATACAATTTCATGATACCTGCGTCTCTCCTCCATTAAGCTCGATTCTGAGAGTGAGTTTCGTGATTTTTTAGTGTACTCATCGTCATTTTTACAGGTTTTTATGCAAGAATCAACTCTTCAATACCGTGTAGCAAAAGTTCGCAAGAGCCCTATTGTGTGCCGAGACGGTTTTCACCTAAAAATACACACGTCTCTCTCACGCAGCTCCTTTCCTCGCTCTTTCAGGAAGGTATTCGTTCAGTCCCAGTTTTTCCGCGGCCGAAATTCCTCATTATACTTTTCAAGCACTGTTGAATACAAAGTAGGGGGCCCGTTCGCCTTCGCGCGTAAAGCACTCGCACTTCTTGCGCGCCCCCTGTTTCGTTGTCACTCGTAACAACCCCCCCTCCCGGCTCTGTCCCGCGCCCGCTTTAGAAGAGTGTCACGCCACGACGAGCTCTTTACGGAATGAGGTTGAGGCTGTTGGCTGTTGCGTGGGCAATATACTTTTGCCGCCATAAAACTAAAAACAGAGGAAGAAGAAGAAGAAGAAGAAGAAGAAGAAGAAGAAGAAGAATTCGCGCCAAATGTTTACGATTTTGCGAATGTTCGAAGAGTGCCCCATCGCGTCGCGAAGGCTCGATGTTATGATAGCTAGCCCGCGAACTCGCCTTCAAAAGTGGATGATGCAATTTGACAGAGCGATCAAAAGATATATATCAGCCATTTGAAGATTGGGTTATGGCCGGCCGCCATATGTGATACGTTTTATGTTTATGTGAGTGAATGAACGGCGCGAAATTTTCCGAGGCAATTCTACAAGTAAACGATTTATTTCTTATTTCTCTGAAGTCCTAACTTAGCTTCTAGGGTGAACATATAATCATGGCAATAAACATTATTTCTGCAAAGTTGGCAAATTAAATTTAAATTTGAAAACTAAAAGATTTAAGTAGTACCTATACTGCGAAAGAGAGAGACAACTTTTTTCATACGACAAACTAAAGCTTTTGGACGCACATGTACTGTCGAGGCAACTACTATCACATGAGGCAATACGTGCGTAGCTTTTGGCGTGTGTTTTTAGCATATTTTTTGATATGAAGTAGTTGCCCTGATGATAGACGTACGGTCTTACGTCCAAAAAGCTTCTATGTCGTATAGATAAAGTTTTCTTTCTCTTTCACATTATTATGGCTATGAACTATAGAAACTATGAAAAAATGGAAACATTATTTACTATGGCTTAAATTTTCCAAATTTAAACTTTGAGCTTCTAAAAGTCAAGAAAGGGGATAGGGGGAGAAAGACACTCGCTGATTTTTTTTTCTTCAAAACCAGCCTGTAATTATTATAAATATATAGCTAACGCCCCTCCAAAATGTATTTCTAATTTCCCGAAAATTGACCGAAGCGATTTCCCTTAATTTGACATGATGATTTCTAAGGGTATTTCAAGAAGATCCCTGAAAAAATTCGGAAAAGTCATCTGTGAGCGCCGCAAATTGAATTTTAAAATTAGAGGGGGGGAGACTTATTATGTCATCTGTCCCGACTGCCGCGCCGACCCTCGCTCGCTCTACGCTTGGCAGACTTTCATCAGTGCAGTGTGAGTGGTGGAAGGGAAGCTTCGTTTCCTTGCGAATCTCTTGAGGACTGATTCCTTCTTATCATTTACTTTTAATGTTTATCATTTAGATCTCAAAATAAAATTGGGATCATTAAAACTGTTCTAATACTTTGCAGTATGCACTTATTTAATTTTATTGTTACAAATGCATTCCTAGCGCCTCGAGCCTACATGAGTTGTTCGGCTGATTTGACTATGGAAGTTTATAATGTATTCTTCCTTACCTTACATTTACGATGAGAAATCTCAAGTTTAGCATTCTCGAGATTGAAACTTTCTCCGATCAACTTTTTGAGCGGAATATCTTGCATTTTTCACTATAAAGAGCACGTTTATTGCGATATGATTGGGTGGAAAATGTATTCCAACAGGTATTCCACAACTAACTTATACCCATGGGCGCCCGCTAAAATTCAAAACAGTCAAAATTTCGGGAAGAAAAATGAAAGGACCGAAAGAAAATGAAATGTGAATCTAAGGAGTAATATAGTTTACGAACTTTATTATTAATTTATGTTGTAATTTTAACTCACTTTTTGCAAGGAATAGTAGAATTATACATTTACTTACCATTATTATCATCTGTTGTCCGTTTATTCATAAAATCAAACACGTCAAAAAATTATTACTATTCGGATACACCTAAAATGGTTTAATAATTGTACACTATTTGTATGAGGGGAAAAAAGAAAAAAAGAAAAAGGGTCTTCCCTTTTTACTCGGGGGTTGGGGGGTCCCCCTTGACCTTCCATTGGGGTCAAAAAGTTTGCCCCTCCCCCCGGAAATTTTTCTGCGGGCGCCCATGCTTATACCCCAAGATGTAAAGGGCGCCTGATGGAACGCCTAGTATTCAATAATGTCTTTATCCAACTAGTTTGTGTCATTGGAGGTGTAATTAATTTTTCAACGATTTTCTCAATCTTGAACCTATACATTCATACAGTAAGCAACCAGAAAGTTCTACACAAACTATCTGAAGTTACTTGATTCCACGGATCTGTGAGACAAATTCCAATATTCAGGAACAATAGTGCCGAGGGGCGGAATGTTTCCGGAAATATTTGTCTTCCCTTTTCTAATTAAGAAATCTACAATCTTAGCTTATCTCCCTGTTGTACTTACTCTTCAAACACTGTGGAGATGGAGGTCACCGGAAGAGAAGAGAATCATCAACATCAGGTGAGCTTGTTCCTTGGGAATGAACACATGGTTTTAAGAGGATTCCTTAGGAAAAGCAAATCTGATGTTGTAAAGGCCCCATCTAGAAACCGTCGCAATTGTGTAACTCATGGCCCGCCGTGAATTGTAATGTACGTTACAAAGTAGGATTAAGTTATGACGTGATCTGGTCCTCAATAATTGTCTTTTCCTGACATAACCAAGTTCAAATTCGCCAATCTCCGTCTTTTTCTAACACATGCGATTAAACGCGTCTTCCGATTAAACCCGCAGAGTATAGACAATTTTTATCAGCTTGGTAAAGAATTATTTTGCAAAACATAATGATGGTGAATCGATTAAATCAAAGAGGGGTCTAAGTGGGCAACTCTTCTCGCCCCCCCTCCCTATCATTCATCGCGTCGGTCATTGGCAACAGTCTCTCGAGGCGTGTGGTTAAAGTTTTGTCTTCACGTCTCTACGGGTTCAAACTTTTTTCCGAGCCCGCGGCGAATTTGCGCGCGTTTGCTCATATTCCCCCGCTCCCCCCCATACGCTCAACGCCCACCCACACACGTGTATTAGCTTGCCAAGAAATTTAGTATACCCCTCTCACTTCTCCTATAACATTTGAAAATTAGACAGAGATAAACAAGGGGATGGATCCAACTTGTATGCTATTTAAAGGAAAATTAAGAGGGATAGAAGATACCCTGAGAGCGCCACCGCACAGTGGGGCGAGTCAATGGGAGAGGCCGAACAAGGCGTGGTGACTTTAAATACGTAATCTTTGTTATTGCGTATTGTAGAAATTTGAAAGTGATTTCAACGATTTTATCGTAAAAAAATGCTATTCAAGAATCATCCGGCCTTTATGCTTAACATTCAAGTGTGCATATTCAAGAATCACCCTATACAGGGTGTCCCAAAATCGATAGTAAATATTTTTACCACGTATTTTTGGGGCCAAAATAAGACTTTTTTTTCCTATGAACACGTGTCCGAAAATGCCCCCCCTCGGAGCTACAGCCCCCAAAGTTTTTTTAAAAAATCGGTTTTTCTTCGATTCTAGCAACGGATCTCCGTAAAAATGAATGAAAATGGTTTCCAAGGGTAATTTTAGGCGTTCTTTCCGTTTCCGGGGTCGAAAATTCCGAAAGGGTCAAGAAAAGGGGGTTGAGGGGGGTTCAAATTTTAAATTGAATAACTTTTTAGTGCTCCGTAAGAAAATGAGAAAAATAACAAAAGAATCTAATGAAACAAAACAAAAGGAACATTTTTGATCTCTTGTGTTTTTTTCATAAGACACACGGGAAACGAGTAAAATCGATTTTTCGCCGGGAGCGCACAGCCCGATAGCGCTGTTTCAGTGCCGCGTTGCGTTGAGTCGATCGTTGAGTCAGTTGAGTGCACAGAGCAGCGCTATCGGGCTGTGCACTCCCGGCGAAAAATCGATTTTACTCGTTTCCCGTGTGACTTATGAAAAAAACACAAGAGATCAAAAATGTTCCTTTTGTTTTGTTCCATTAGATTCTTTTGTTATTTTCTCATTTTCTTACGGAGCACTAAAAAGTTATTCAATTTAAAATTTGAACCCCCCTCAAACCCCCTTTCTTGACCCTCTCGGAAATTTTCGACCCCGGAATCGGAAAGAACGCCTAAAATTACCCTTGGAAACCAATTTTTATTCATTTTTACAGAGATCCGTTGCTAGAATCGAAGAAAAACCGATTTTTTAAAAAAACTTTGGGGGGCTGTAGCTCCGAGGGGGGCATTTTCGGACACGTGTTCATAGGAAACAAAAGTCTTATTTTGACCCCAAAAATACGTGGTAAAAATATTACTATCAATTTTGGGACACCCTGTATACTTAACATTCAAAGTTGCATATTCAAGAATCACCCTATATACGTAACATTCAAATTTGTGCATATTCAAGAATCATCCTATATACGTAACATTCAAATTTGTGCATATTCAAGAATCACCCTATATACTTAACATTCAAATTTGCATATTCAAGAATCACCCTATATACTTAACATTCAAATTTGTGCATATTCAAGAATCACCCTATATACTTAACATTCAAATTTGCATATTCAAGAATCACCCTATATACTTAACATTCAAATTTGCATATTCAAGAATCACCCTATATACGTAACATTCAAATTTGCATATTCAAGAATCACCCTATATACTTGACATTCAAATTTGCATTTTCAATCGTAATCCATGTTCGACCCCTCACATTGACTCACTCCACTGTGCGCCGCGCCGCGCGCCGCCACTGCCCGTTCCGATGAGAATCGAATGAGCGAAACGATAGGAAAGCATGAATCAAGCTAAGTTGCTCCTTGCGAAGCATGGATATGCATCTTGCATCGCCGGTGCCGTTTCCACCGCCGTGAAACGTCCGCTAAATGTTTTCTCACCCGTAAATTTTCCCAGCGAGATTCGTTTTTTTTTCGACATCTGTGAAGCGCGCTTGGGATTACTTCCCGCGGCGAGTAAGTTCCCTGAACTAGATCTCGAGAGTATCGCGGAACGAGGAACTAAACCTTTGGTGGTTATTTCACTCACACATGCCTATCAGGTCTGGAACTTTGGTTAATTATCTTCGGGATAATGAATGGCCCACCTGTTGAGTTTCCTTCATATACTGAATTTTTCTGTCCCGTGTACTTTTGCTATAGCAATATGACATTGCAATTTGAACGAAAAATGATGTGAAAATAACAATTCGCCTGCATATTGAAAAATTTACAGAAAATTAGTTAATTATACAGGAAAATTAGGTGAATTGAGCTAATTCAAACATTTTCGTTGCACGTTGAGAGGTTTGAAACTGAATCAGACAGGAAGGACGGTATAGTTGCAATGTGGAAGAAAAATAAAACACAAGAATCGGAAGAAAATTGGTAGAACTGAATTGTTTAAAGCGTGGTTTGGTGGTATTTATGGT
Organism: Trialeurodes vaporariorum; assembly: GCA_011764245.1. Lineage (NCBI taxonomy): Eukaryota > Metazoa > Arthropoda > Insecta > Hemiptera > Aleyrodidae > Trialeurodes > Trialeurodes vaporariorum. The sequence continues at coordinate 24,328,200 of VMOF01000369.1, read as the reverse complement.
TGGTTTCATTTAGTATCGGGCTTGGAAATTTTTCTCTATTGCGTCATAGCGCAACTAGCGCTCTATTCAAAGCAAACATTTATTATAACTATTGTTTATTTGAACAAGTTTGATAATTAATTCACTGAGAGATTTCTTTTTTTAATCCAAGGTGTATTTTGGATACTTTAAAGAAACTGCACTGTGAAATATTGTCTTAGGGGGAATGGGGCTCTTACAAACTTTTGCTATAAGCAATAAATAGTCCAATCACATGTAAAGACCAGCAAAAATCACGAAAATCACACTAAGAAAGTCTAAAATTCAGGAATAAACTCACATAACTGATATAACGGCAAGATGGTAATGACGGTTCGACGCAGGTATCATGGGAGATTCCCGTCGATAATGTCACTTTCTTTACGGAAACACACAGATACGTCTCAAGTTAGATAGGAATCTCCCATGATATACCTGCGTCTCCTCGCCAGTAAACCCGATTCATTCTGAGAGTGAATTTCGTGATTTTTTAGTGTACTCATCGTCATTTTTACAGGTTTTTATATGCAAGAATCAACTCTTCAATCCCCTGTAGCAAAAGTTTGCAAAAGCCCCATTCTTTTGACCAAAGGAAAATGTCTGCTGCTTCAAGTAAAAGATTCCTTGTTGTGATAGTGATTCTCCTTCATGAAATCAGAACTTACTTCGCGCAAAGAAAACTGTAACATGTAAACGTGCTTCCTTGTTTTTAAAGAAGTATGATGTCTCTCAGTGTTTATACCAATTGCAATTTGGTTGTGAGTGTGTGAGCATCCATGACTAAAGAGAGTTAATTTAATTTAAAAGCAACCGAAATCATCTTACAAAAATATGCAGGATAATTAGAACAATGTAATACAAGTATTGTTACGTGTAAACGTTTCTAATTTAATAGAGCTTCTATGGAAGCACTAAGCCTATAGAAAATTCACACAAAAAATAAGCTGTAATATTTACCAGTTTTTCATGTATCACATCACGAGGAATTGTTCAAAAAGCCTCCTGAAACAACAGAGATAAAGCGTACGTGAGTTTTCCCCCCATTCCTTTTTTCAAGCATTTATACACAACAACAAAAATATGATGCAGTCGTCTGGAAACGTAGCACAAAGAGCATATAATACTTCCGCAACACAATGACCATGACGTCGACAAGGTTAAAAAAAAAAAAAAAAAAAAAAAAAAAAAAGGAGAAAAAGGAGGGAAAAAACCGACTCAAATGCTGGTATTATCTGTTAATCTGTCTTCTGTGGAAGTTAACGCGGAGCGGAAAAATGTCACAGAAGTTCTGATGACTGCCATTCTGAAGCCACGCCGTGAGAGGACCGACAGGGAATGGAGGCGGAGTTGCCAAATTTAGAGAAAAAAACTGCAACGAATGAAATACAGTTTAGGAACAAATTGAACGGCTCTTTCAAAATGTAAGTTTCCCTAATTTCATAAGAGGTTCCTAGCTGAGATAGAAAAAATCGAAACACTATCATGAAGCAGCATGATTTCTCATCATTCTGCTGCTCGTGTCTCACGCAAAACAATGTGAAAACTCTGGCAGAGATTTTCTAAAAATATAGCTGTATCTTAAACCAAATGTTAAAATTTAAATTAAAAGGTTGGTCGACGACACCCCCCTCCCCATGGCGATTCTGTAACTCTCTCTTTGAGCACTGCTTTGATTTTTCTGCCCTTAAGAAAAAGAAGGTAATTTTTTTGACATAGGTCATTTTTGGAAAGACTTCAATTAGACTCGATTTAGGATAGAGGAGAAAACAGCCAAGCCAACTATTATAAATACGGATGGGGGTGGTTTCATCCCTCTCCTTGTCCAACATACGTGTTTTAATGAGGAAGGACAGGGATGGAGAATCTCTTAATGCACCATCGCAGACTCTCATTTTGTAAAGAAGAAACTTGAGTGGAACAAGAGGACTAAGTATCACTCCCTAAACAAATGTCAGAAGTTCATTCGGTTTTGCCGAATTCATTGACAGTTTCACACTATATACTATAGCGCACGAGTATAATGTCACATGAATGAATGAAAAAGCTGTATCTCAACTGGCAACCCTTTTCATCACGCATCTCGCTAAATGCATACAGCAAAAAAAAAAACAAAAAAAAAAACGGAACTTTCGCCTCTCCCATATAGAGTGAGCAATATTTGCCTGTTTGTTATCCTATCGTAGGTGTGCACTTTTTACTCTGATATTTTTAGTTTGAAACTAGAACAATCCAACCGATAGCCAGCCGTCAACATACTCGGAAGAATAGACATTTAAGGGCAGCAAATCTGCCCAGAGAAAAAAAAAAAGTTCGGTTATTTTGATATGTTTTGTTTTCGCAGTGGTATGCGCTTCGATTGTGTTTATAGCTAAATACTTTTAGACGCGCCATTGTTTTCTTTTTTCACTGCGCACATCGGGTTGTCATGCTGTGAAACTGAATAATACTATGAATTGATAGTGTGGGTTGCTGAAGAGCAACTTGGAGGTTATCGGAGGTTTGTTTACCAGAAATTGAAAATGGCACACGTATCAGTGGCGCACCGAGAACTTCAGTTTAGTGGGGGTTTCACCGCAAATTCCCCATTTTCTGAAGCCTTAGGGGGGGGGGGTTGAAAGCAATTTTGGCCGAAGATGACCTTTTTTAGGGCAAAAATTGATGCTCAGGGGGGGGGGGGGGGGGGGGTTGACCTTAAAACCACCCCCTTCGGTGCGCCACTGACACGTATCCATCCATCCTTAATCTGCATCATTGCATTACGTGATATGCACCAAAGTTGTTCTCTTCCATTAGAATGATTTTTTTTGGACATTGCAAGTTTCAATCGAGAAGTTTTCAGATCAGATCCCTACACTTTGAATCGATTTTAACGGAAAATGAATGGGAAGGGGAATCCCACCGACGAAGATGCAAAGCTCAGGAACGCATAGTCTAAAGTTTGAGCATTCCATGAAAACTTGATCATCAGATATGATGCGGTACCAGGAACGTGGGCCCATAAAACTGAAACATCAGCGGGCCGATCCTTGAAATTCACGACTTTTGGGTAGACTGGATAAGAATGGAAAACGGTGATTGGTGGAGACGAGTCACGTGGTTGCCCACTGCCCAGTCTAATCAAAATACGGAATGGATTAGATTGGTTATCGGGCAGTCTTGGAGTACCCGATAACTTATCTAATCCATTCCTTATTATGATTAGACTGGGCAACCACGTGACTCGTCTCCACCAATCACCGTTTTCCATTCTTATCCAGTCTACCCAAAAGTCGTGAATTTCAAGGATCGGCCCACAGGTGTGATCTTAACCAACTATACAAGGAGATATTAGGGCAGCGTTGAGACGCCGTAAGAAGAACTCACTCCATGTTTCATGAGCTTATATTCCAAACGTCTTACTGCTGCGATGCTTGGTATATATTTCTAACTTTGTCTTGGCTTGTAGAACTGTAGAACTTGACGCTTATCCTTCAGAACTGAATCGATTTTTATTTAAAAGTGTAGAGGTGACCACTCGTGCAGTTTGGCGCAACAGCGTTTATCCACCATTAGAATTAAATAACGTAAAAAAATAGACTCGATAGTGAAGCAGCGCTTCAACTTCAATTGATTATTGCGTACGTAGATTCAAATAGAGGACAAACGTTTTTGCCACACTGATAAAGTTAACTGCACTGAAAAAAATGAAATTACTAAAAGCAATTAAGTTTTGTAAAATCAGTAAAATAAAGCACATGCTAATTTTACTTGTTAATTTCGGTGAATCCTACTAAACTTATGGCTAATTTTACGATTTGAATTGTAAATTTTGCTTAAGTTTTAGTAATTTTTCTATTTGGATAGCAAATTTTTCAATCTAACTAGTACATTTTACAGTCCAAATCATTGTGACTTTTGCATATCACATGGCTGTCTTGGCGTGACAGCTATACAACTTGCAAAAATTAGAATGCTTTGAATTGTTAAATTTACAATCCGATTGGTAAAATTTATGATCCAAATAGTAAAATTAATCAAAATTAAGCAAAATTTACGATCCAAAACGTAAAATTAGCTATGTGTGTAGTAAATTTTACTAAAAATGGCTGGTAAAATTAGCCTTTGCTTTATTTTACTGTTTCACAAATCTATTTTTTTCAGTGTGCGCCAAATAACGAGACATCGCTTTTAGATACTTGCTGAATCAATTTCCGATATTCTGTTTTTCGCACATAAAGCTTTATTTCACAGTTTTTGACGACATTTCCTCAAAAACCTTCTCAAAATACTTATCCTTGCACTCTGATTAGCATCGTACACTCTTATATTTCTTGAAAAGAATTTACTATTCACCAGTGAGGAATTCTGAACTGATAAAACGGTAGCACTCTGGTGGCCGAAAACCGTCATACACGCTGATGATGGTCACCTTTATCTAGGATTTGAACCTCCTACAAGCCCGAGAATATCCTTAATCAAGACTCAGAACAAAGAAATAGTAACTCAAAATTCCGATCGAACATTCTTCAATATGATCAGAAACGAAAGCTGGTAAGTGAAGCGGTGAAGAGGGACTCCGAATTAGAAACACGAAGACACTATAATAATGTGGAACAGTGTAGGACGTGGGCGTGGGGGTCAGTAGTGGTTCGTGAGGGGTGGGAGGGGAGTCAAGCCCCTTTATTTTGGGGAAAAAGGCTCAAAAAAAGGGAAAAACAAAGATCGGAACAACCGAAGCCCCCTCCCACCGATTTTATCAGGGCTCAAGAAAAGTGAGGAGCAAAAAAAAAAAAAAAATAGATTTTTTCAAGTTCCCCTTTTTTTGAACTCACGGACCACCACTGGTGGAGGCTCAAGAAACCGCTAAAACTGGAAACTACGTGGTCTTTGAGTCTCCAGAGAGAGAGAGCTCGTGTAAAAATGAATAAAAAGGAAGAAAAAGAAGAAGAAGAAAAAAAAACGAAAGTGAGTTCGTGTGAAAATGAAAAGGAAAAGCGAAAGCTAGTTCGTGACCACCTGTTGGATTGATCCCGCACAGAAAGAAGGCTTCAAAGCGAGAAACGATAAAACGCGCTCTAACTTTTCTGGTTCCTCCCGTCATCCGTAAATAATTGGAGAGGGTGCGGTGAGGGGGTCGATGCGATCTCGATGAGGGGGGGGGGGGTCGGATGATTTGATTTAAAACTTTGACGATTCAAACATTCCGAAAGAGCATCCACATGGCTGACGGGGATGAAAGATCGATATAAGAAGATAGCTCTTATTTTTTCCCCGGAATGGAATATTACACCAAAAGTCAAGTAAAACCCGGCCAAGATTAAAAAAATGTTTCCCAACTATATTAACGATGGCTCTCTTTTCCACCGCCCAAAGGGCATTGATATTAAAGATAGCCAAGTTTAATTTCCACCGTACTCTCTTCTCTATTCTCTTCAACAGAAAAATTTAATCCTACTTATCTTTAGCAATAATAATGGCTCTCTTTTCAACCGCCCAAAGGGCATGATATTAAAGATAGCCAAGTTTAATTTCCACCATACTCTCTTCTCTATTCTCTTCAACAGAAAAATTAACCCTGTCTACCTTTTGATATTTCGCCTGGTACTCATTCTTAGCGTGCATCGACATTGCATACGTTTGAAAATGAAGGAGTGACAGCACGGAAAGCCGACACCGCTTCGCAGCGCGGCTATGGAGGTTCTTGCCTTATTGTTTGATTAGTCCCTCAGATATTGCTGTTATAACACAGGGGTCTAAGCATCTGCTTAGAACAAATTATTTTTAATTCTGTTCAACGACCCGAGACCAATCAATGCCACGTCCAAATTAAGAGAGAAAAAAATTACCGAAGAAACAATTGAAACGAAGTTTACTTCAAGAAATTGGAAGAAGATTTTGAGGAAGGAAGAAGCCAGAAACTTGGGCCGCGACATGAGGGTATTTCACAGGGAACTTAAAGTCACATTGTGAGAAAAGTAGTTGAGTTGAATGGTGGAAAAAGAGTCGCGGCCCAAGTTTCTGGCTTCTTCCTTCCTCAAAATCTTCTTCCAATTTCTTGAAGTAAACTTCGTTTCAATTGTTTCTTCGGTAATTTTTTCTCTCTCTTAATTTGGACGTGGCATTGATTGGTCTCGGGTCGTTGAACAGAATTAAAAATAATTTGTTCTAAGCAGATGCTTAGACCCCTGTGTTATAACAGCAATATCTGAGGGACTAATCAAACAATAAGGCAAGAACCTCCATAGCCGCGCTGCGAAGCGGTGTCGGCTTTCCGTGCTGTCACTCTTCATTTTCAAACGTATGCAATGTCGATGCACGCTAAGAATGAGTACCAGGCGAAATATCAAAAGGTAGACAGGGTTAAATTTTTCTGTTGAAGAGAATAGAGAAGAGAGTATGGTGGAAATTAAACTTGGCTATCTTAATATCATGCCCTTTGGGCGGTTGAAAAGAGAGCCATTATTATTGCTAAAGATAAGTAGGATTAAATTTTCTGTTGAAGAGAATAGAAAAGAGAGTACGGTGGAAATTAAACTTGGCTATCTTTAATATCAATGCCCTTTGGGCGGTGGAAAAGAGAGCCATCGTTAATATAGTTGGGAAACATTTTTTTAATCTTGGCCGGGTTTTACTTGACTTTTGGTGTAAAGTTTTTTGGAAAAAGATATCACGGTCCGTTTTGGGATACACTACTTGGATCATTCTGCGGCTTGACCATAGAAGCTGTGTTCAGATGCTAATCATGGAGGTTGATTGTAGGTAAAACAGACTGAAATTGAATATTAAGTAAATACCAGTCTCTGATCGCAACTATGCGTAAGAGTTTTTGTTTTTTGTTTGTTTTTTGGCGGGAAAGTTTTTAAAACCTGACCTTTTGAAGGTTCTGTGTGGGATTCTCCCTTACATCACCTAATTTATAGTGGCAAACCCACTTAAACCTCTGTCGTATCGTTTCTATGCCAAAATTGCTAGCCTGGTTGAGTTATCCTTCAGGTTTCAGGTCATTGTTTTGCGTAGATACCTACTTTGATTCACTTCCATTTCTTGTTACACTCCAATTAGAGCAGAGGAAACTATGTGCACAATCACAGTGGACTCAGTGATGGCGTAGCTATGGGCTCCGCCGACCCCGCCGGTGGGGGGGGGGGCGCAATGCATCGGGGAGGGCAAAAATTTTGAGAAGCGAAAGAGGAAGAGCGAAAAGGAGAAAGGAAAGGTAAAGGGAAAAAAAGGAAAATGAAAAAAAGGAAAATAAACTGTAGGGAATACCTTACGAACACTTCCTCAAATCATTTTTTCTGGGGAGACCCCCAGACCCACTAAGGATTTCTGGAGGTGGCCCCCTAACCCCCTAAAGGATTCTGGGGAGCCCCCTAACCCCCTAAAGAATTCTGGGGGTGGCCCCCAGACCCCCTTTAAAATTCTGGGGAGACCCCAGACCCCCCTTTAGAATTCTGGAGGAGACCCCCAGACCCCCTCAGATTTCAAATATTTTCACCTCTGGACATAATTCTGCATTCAATCCGAAGAGTTTGCAATTTTGTAGAGAAGCTGTAGGAATAGTTGCCTACTTTGTAATTTGAAGGCTAATTGAGACCCCTCATTTCTATTTTATGTGCTTATGACAGGGTTTAGAGTAATTCCCCAGTATGTTTTTCTTCTTTGAGCTGTATTCATTCTATTTGTTCTTTGCTCTATTTGTGCATGGGAGTTCGTTTTTTTCCTTAGTTTTTATAGGTGGTCGAAATGTACTGATTCTTGCATTTCCTCCAATCAGTGCAATATTTTGTTCTTCTTTCAAACTGTGGATCTTCAAAATAATTTTTAGTTTAGTAGATTAACCCCCCTCCAAAGATGTACTTAGGTTGTAGATTGTGTAAAAAAATTTCAACAAAATTCACTCAGCCAGTTTTGATCAACTTTTCTTTATAAGTTTAATTTTCCTTGAATATTCTATTTTTTGGTGTGATGAAACCTATATTGCCTTTAAACAGCCTCAGACTTAAGAGTTGTACCTATATTGTAGTTAAACATTGAAAAGAAATATCTGGCTAGGCTGGTTGCAAGCTTTTTGTTGCAATTTTCATCAAACTTAATTGAGTCATACTTGAATTTCTCTTTCCAATGATTATTATGTTTGTTTTTATAATTGCTTAGTTTCAAAAAATATTGCTCGATTGCACCTATATTAGCCCTTGAAATGGTCTTAAAGGTTGATTATGGTGACTATGTATCAGAAAAATATTTAGTATGTTGACAGTATGTTGTGTGCACAAAGTATTATCAAAATCCATCCCATTAATGATTGACTTCAAGTTTTCAAATTAATTCCTCACTTTAATTTTTTTTCCAGGTCCCATCCCCTGTTTTGCTTTTTTAATGCACTTGAGGGCTGTATACTGTAACTATAAGGGGTATTTTCTTTAGGATACTAGTTACAGATTGCATGTGCTAGTTTTTATCAAAATTAATTGAACCAAACCTGAACTATCCCAAATAATAGGATCATATTTATATTTGCTAATTTTCCCAAATATTTCGCTCGATCGCACCTATATTACCTCTTGAAATGGTTTTATCCGTTGTTTTTGGTGACATAGAGAGGAAAATATTTAAGTTTGTCGATAGTAGATTGTGTGTACAAAGTTTTATCAAAATTCATCGAGCCATTATTGATTTACTCCAAGTTTTAAGATTAATTTCTCACGATAATTCCATTTCGTGACTTGAGCGCACCTATTTTGATTTTTTGAACAGTTTCGAGAAATGAATATTGTATTTCTTAATCTCTTTTGAAACCTGATTAGCAGTAAAAGGTGGTTTTGATTCCAAGACTATCATTTCGAAACTCAGTTTTACAGTTAATGCATCGATGAGACTTAGAACAGCGGAAACTACTCTTTATAATTGTAACTTTTACTGTTGGTAGGTATGTACATACCTTGTAGTAAATTTTAATTTCTTATCGTTGTACTTGGACTTCCTGATTACCTGTAGGTACGCACTACTATTCTAAAGAGTGCAGATAGGTACAGTGCGACAAGCACTCGACACAGTATGGAAAGTCTTTGTGTTTGTAGCAACTTATTTGACTAAGCCGTGTCAGGTAGAAAAAACATTTCAGCATTGTTACTGGCGAGGTTAGTAGAAGGGTCCACTGGATTGAAAGCCATTTAGCTAAAAAAAAACAGTGAGAATGAGTCTATAGCCACTGACATTAATTCAACTACGCCTGACAAAAAAATCTGTGCATGAAATTCATGAGTAATATCTGCACAATTTAATTTCCAGGCAGCTTGAGTTTGATTTTTAGTGGAATGCAAGCCTTGACCCACATTTAAGGCTGCGACAACCTTTTCCAGTCAAGCATAAAATAAGTTTATCACCAATGAAGAACCTGGCATGAGAAATAGGTATTGCTAGTTGCTGAGAACAATGTGTGTGTATACTGCAAACAATACCTGTAGTTTTTTGGATTGATTACACGCCCATGGGCATATCATTGAACATATTGATTAATTTAAAATACAGTGAATCATTACTTTCATTTATTTCATTCGTATGTATTTATATTGACAAATGTTGCACCAGAGTAACGCGTCTAGCAATCCCTTGTAGCTCATGCCCACGAAATTTCAACATTTAAATAAGATTGATAAACTTACAGCGGTAATTGACACTGCGTAAGCTATGTAGTATCTATAAATTGAAGAAGTCTGCTGCTTCATGTAAATAAGAAGTTCTTACTTGCAAAGGAATAACTAAATGTAAATTTAAAGTACCGCAAGGTTCTTACCTGCAGTGAAAGCTTGCGATTCTAAAAAAATAGTTACCGCTGTTCTAAGTTTCATTCATAAATTAACTTTAAAAACTCATTTTTATGAATGATAGTCTTGGAATCAACACCATCATTTATTTCAAATCTTGTTTCAAAAGTGAGCAAATTTTAATTGGTACTTATTTACCACAGGGCATATACCTACCAACAGTTAAAGTTTGCAATTCCAAAAAAATAGTTTCCGCTGTTCTGAGTTCCATCGATGAATTAACGTTAAAACTGAGTTTCGCGAACGGTAGTCTAAGACTCAAAACCACCATTTACTGCAAATCAAGTTTCAAAGTTTAAAAATGGGAGGGGAGAGATGATGTAAGTCTGAGAAATCCGTTCGGGGTGCGCGCCGTTCCGCTCAGTGGATCGAAACATAAAGTTCCCGGACATAATTTTCCGAATAAAGATCAAGATTAAGTATGAACGCTTAATAGTATGATAATTAGAACGAGTGTGATAACGTTTAATTTAAACGTTAAATAAGTCCAATGACGTTGTTTTTGAAAGAAAACATCTACACTCTAAAATGTTTTGAAAATAAAAGCAAAAAAAACCAACTTTTTGTGTCCGGAAAAATCCATGTTTTGCTCAATGGGGCTTTTGCAAACTTTTGCTTTGAGCAAATGGATCGTCCATTCTGATGTGAAAACCAGCGAAAATCACGTAAACCACACTGAGAAAGTCTAAAATTCAGTAATAAACCTACATAACTACTTCAAGGCAAGATCGTAATGGCGGTTCGACGCAGGTATCATGGGAGATTCCTATCTAATATGTCACTTCCTCTACGGAAACACAGAGATATGTCTCACTTTAGATGGGATACAATTTCATGATACCTGCGTCTCTCCTCCATTAAGCTCGATTCTGAGAGTGAGTTTCGTGATTTTTTAGTGTACTCATCGTCATTTTTACAGGTTTTTATGCAAGAATCAACTCTTCAATACCGTGTAGCAAAAGTTCGCAAGAGCCCTATTGTGTGCCGAGACGGTTTTCACCTAAAAATACACACGTCTCTCTCACGCAGCTCCTTTCCTCGCTCTTTCAGGAAGGTATTCGTTCAGTCCCAGTTTTTCCGCGGCCGAAATTCCTCATTATACTTTTCAAGCACTGTTGAATACAAAGTAGGGGGCCCGTTCGCCTTCGCGCGTAAAGCACTCGCACTTCTTGCGCGCCCCCTGTTTCGTTGTCACTCGTAACAAACCCCCCCTCCCGGCTCTGTCCCGCGCCCGCTTTAGAAGAGTGTCACGCCACGACGAGCTCTTTACGGAATGAGGTTGAGGCTGTTGGCTGTTGCGTGGGCAATATACTTTTGCCGCCATAAAACTAAAAACAGAGGAAGAAGAAGAAGAAGAAGAAGAAGAAGAAGAAGAAGAAGAATTCGCGCCAAATGTTTACGATTTTGCGAATGTTCGAAGAGTGCCCCATCGCGTCGCGAAGGCTCGATGTTATGATAGCTAGCCCGCGAACTCGCCTTCAAAAGTGGATGATGCAATTTGACAGAGCGATCAAAAGATATATATCAGCCATTTGAAGATTGGGTTATGGCCGGCCGCCATATGTGATACGTTTTATGTTTATGTGAGTGAATGAACGGCGCGAAATTTTCCGAGGCAATTCTACAAGTAAACGATTTATTTCTTATTTCTCTGAAGTCCTAACTTAGCTTCTAGGGTGAACATATAATCATGGCAATAAACATTATTTCTGCAAAGTTGGCAAATTAAATTTAAATTTGAAAACTAAAAGATTTAAGTAGTACCTATACTGCGAAAGAGAGAGACAACTTTTTTCATACGACAAACTAAAGCTTTTGGACGCACATGTACTGTCGAGGCAACTACTATCACATGAGGCAATACGTGCGTAGCTTTTGGCGTGTGTTTTTAGCATATTTTTTGATATGAAGTAGTTGCCCTGATGATAGACGTACGGTCTTACGTCCAAAAAGCTTCTATGTCGTATAGATAAAGTTTTCTTTCTCTTTCACATTATTATGGCTATGAACTATAGAAACTATGAAAAAATGGAAACATTATTTACTATGGCTTAAATTTTCCAAATTTAAACTTTGAGCTTCTAAAAGTCAAGAAAGGGGATAGGGGGAGAAAGACACTCGCTGATTTTTTTTTCTTCAAAACCAGCCTGTAATTATTATAAATATATAGCTAACGCCCCTCCAAAATGTATTTCTAATTTCCCGAAAATTGACCGAAGCGATTTCCCTTAATTTGACATGATGATTTCTAAGGGTATTTCAAGAAGATCCCTGAAAAAATTCGGAAAAGTCATCTGTGAGCGCCGCAAATTGAATTTTAAAATTAGAGGGGGGGAGACTTATTATGTCATCTGTCCCGACTGCCGCGCCGACCCTCGCTCGCTCTACGCTTGGCAGACTTTCATCAGTGCAGTGTGAGTGGTGGAAGGGAAGCTTCGTTTCCTTGCGAATCTCTTGAGGACTGATTCCTTCTTATCATTTACTTTTAATGTTTATCATTTAGATCTCAAAATAAAATTGGGATCATTAAAACTGTTCTAATACTTTGCAGTATGCACTTATTTAATTTTATTGTTACAAATGCATTCCTAGCGCCTCGAGCCTACATGAGTTGTTCGGCTGATTTGACTATGGAAGTTTATAATGTATTCTTCCTTACCTTACATTTACGATGAGAAATCTCAAGTTTAGCATTCTCGAGATTGAAACTTTCTCCGATCAACTTTTTGAGCGGAATATCTTGCATTTTTCACTATAAAGAGCACGTTTATTGCGATATGATTGGGTGGAAAATGTATTCCAACAGGTATTCCACAACTAACTTATACCCATGGGCGCCCGCTAAAATTCAAAACAGTCAAAATTTCGGGAAGAAAAATGAAAGGACCGAAAGAAAATGAAATGTGAATCTAAGGAGTAATATAGTTTACGAACTTTATTATTAATTTATGTTGTAATTTTAACTCACTTTTTGCAAGGAATAGTAGAATTATACATTTACTTACCATTATTATCATCTGTTGTCCGTTTATTCATAAAATCAAACACGTCAAAAAATTATTACTATTCGGATACACCTAAAATGGTTTAATAATTGTACACTATTTGTATGAGGGGAAAAAAGAAAAAAAGAAAAAGGGTCTTCCCTTTTTACTCGGGGGTTGGGGGGTCCCCCTTGACCTTCCATTGGGGTCAAAAAGTTTGCCCCTCCCCCCGGAAATTTTTCTGCGGGCGCCCATGCTTATACCCCAAGATGTAAAGGGCGCCTGATGGAACGCCTAGTATTCAATAATGTCTTTATCCAACTAGTTTGTGTCATTGGAGGTGTAATTAATTTTTCAACGATTTTCTCAATCTTGAACCTATACATTCATACAGTAAGCAACCAGAAAGTTCTACACAAACTATCTGAAGTTACTTGATTCCACGGATCTGTGAGACAAATTCCAATATTCAGGAACAATAGTGCCGAGGGGCGGAATGTTTCCGGAAATATTTGTCTTCCCTTTTCTAATTAAGAAATCTACAATCTTAGCTTATCTCCCTGTTGTACTTACTCTTCAAACACTGTGGAGATGGAGGTCACCGGAAGAGAAGAGAATCATCAACATCAGGTGAGCTTGTTCCTTGGGAATGAACACATGGTTTTAAGAGGATTCCTTAGGAAAAGCAAATCTGATGTTGTAAAGGCCCCATCTAGAAACCGTCGCAATTGTGTAACTCATGGCCCGCCGTGAATTGTAATGTACGTTACAAAGTAGGATTAAGTTATGACGTGATCTGGTCCTCAATAATTGTCTTTTCCTGACATAACCAAGTTCAAATTCGCCAATCTCCGTCTTTTTCTAACACATGCGATTAAACGCGTCTTCCGATTAAACCCGCAGAGTATAGACAATTTTTATCAGCTTGGTAAAGAATTATTTTGCAAAACATAATGATGGTGAATCGATTAAATCAAAGAGGGGTCTAAGTGGGCAACTCTTCTCGCCCCCCCTCCCTATCATTCATCGCGTCGGTCATTGGCAACAGTCTCTCGAGGCGTGTGGTTAAAGTTTTGTCTTCACGTCTCTACGGGTTCAAACTTTTTTCCGAGCCCGCGGCGAATTTGCGCGCGTTTGCTCATATTCCCCCGCTCCCCCCCATACGCTCAACGCCCACCCACACACGTGTATTAGCTTGCCAAGAAATTTAGTATACCCCTCTCACTTCTCCTATAACATTTGAAAATTAGACAGAGATAAACAAGGGGATGGATCCAACTTGTATGCTATTTAAAGGAAAATTAAGAGGGATAGAAGATACCCTGAGAGCGCCACCGCACAGTGGGGCGAGTCAATGGGAGAGGCCGAACAAGGCGTGGTGACTTTAAATACGTAATCTTTGTTATTGCGTATTGTAGAAATTTGAAAGTGATTTCAACGATTTTATCGTAAAAAAATGCTATTCAAGAATCATCCGGCCTTTATGCTTAACATTCAAGTGTGCATATTCAAGAATCACCCTATACAGGGTGTCCCAAAATCGATAGTAAATATTTTTACCACGTATTTTTGGGGCCAAAATAAGACTTTTTTTTCCTATGAACACGTGTCCGAAAATGCCCCCCCTCGGAGCTACAGCCCCCAAAGTTTTTTTAAAAAATCGGTTTTTCTTCGATTCTAGCAACGGATCTCCGTAAAAATGAATGAAAATGGTTTCCAAGGGTAATTTTAGGCGTTCTTTCCGTTTCCGGGGTCGAAAATTCCGAAAGGGTCAAGAAAAGGGGGTTGAGGGGGGTTCAAATTTTAAATTGAATAACTTTTTAGTGCTCCGTAAGAAAATGAGAAAAATAACAAAAGAATCTAATGAAACAAAACAAAAGGAACATTTTTGATCTCTTGTGTTTTTTTCATAAGACACACGGGAAACGAGTAAAATCGATTTTTCGCCGGGAGCGCACAGCCCGATAGCGCTGTTTCAGTGCCGCGTTGCGTTGAGTCGATCGTTGAGTCAGTTGAGTGCACAGAGCAGCGCTATCGGGCTGTGCACTCCCGGCGAAAAATCGATTTTACTCGTTTCCCGTGTGACTTATGAAAAAAACACAAGAGATCAAAAATGTTCCTTTTGTTTTGTTCCATTAGATTCTTTTGTTATTTTCTCATTTTCTTACGGAGCACTAAAAAGTTATTCAATTTAAAATTTGAACCCCCCTCAAACCCCCTTTCTTGACCCTCTCGGAAATTTTCGACCCCGGAATCGGAAAGAACGCCTAAAATTACCCTTGGAAACCAATTTTTATTCATTTTTACAGAGATCCGTTGCTAGAATCGAAGAAAAACCGATTTTTTAAAAAAACTTTGGGGGGCTGTAGCTCCGAGGGGGGCATTTTCGGACACGTGTTCATAGGAAACAAAAGTCTTATTTTGACCCCAAAAATACGTGGTAAAAATATTACTATCAATTTTGGGACACCCTGTATACTTAACATTCAAAGTTGCATATTCAAGAATCACCCTATATACGTAACATTCAAATTTGTGCATATTCAAGAATCATCCTATATACGTAACATTCAAATTTGTGCATATTCAAGAATCACCCTATATACTTAACATTCAAATTTGCATATTCAAGAATCACCCTATATACTTAACATTCAAATTTGTGCATATTCAAGAATCACCCTATTACACAGGTCGAGCCGAGTGGTGTGATGAAGCAGTTGTTTTTCCCCTTCAATTTTCTTATTTTAGCTTAATGCAGTTTGTTTAAAATGGATCCCAAGCTTATTAACGGAAGGACATACACCAATTTCATAAAGTAAACCAAAGACTTTGCCACAGATGCACAAGACATTACGAAATTTAGCGGTTCACAGCTAACAATAATTACCTCGGTACACGACATAGTGACATCGATGGCTCCTTTTGATCAATTATGAAACCCCCTACCCCCTCCCCCCTTCTAAAACTTGTTCACAATTTACTGTATCAACTAAAAGTCTAAACGTGACGTATGTAAAACTCGTGGTTTGTCACAGCACGCCACTGCTTCAAACGTTTTAGCCTCATTTCGTGTTTTTAGCCTTATTGTTCCCGTTTTAGCTTTGTTTCCACTACTACGTATTTATTCTGAAGGTAAATTTTGTCAATTTTTCCTTTGGCTAATTGAGGCATTTCCCAAATTCCGAGTCATGTAGACTGTAGAGGCACGTGCAAAAGTAGGGTCAGTCTGGAAGCAGTAAGCTAGCGGACAGATGCGGACGGTCGTGTTCAGCTCATGGACGGATGCAGGAATTTGTGTTTCTCTCTCTTCTCCCATTTGAGCGCGTGCATTAGAAAAGGACGGAGATAGGGGCTAAAGTCACGTGATCTATCCTTCTATCCTTTCCTATACAAGTGTTCAAATGAAAGGAGAAAGAGAAAGACAAATGACTGAATCCACCCATGGTTCCAGCTAAGACTTTTGGACTGAATTCTGCAAATTAATTTAACGCGCTGAGGAGCGTGTGCCCCAAGCTCTTTCTGCCTTTGCCGCCCTTGGTTTCGAAAGGATTGAATTAATTTGGAATCACGAGTGAGTCTATCCCTTTCTCTCTTTGTCTGGCGAAGAGCCTATCTCTCTCTCTCTCTCTCTCTCTCTCTCTCTCTCTCTCTCTCTCTCTCTCTCTCTCTCTCTCTCTCTCTCTCTCTCTCTCTCTCTCTCTCTCTCTCTCTCTTCTCTCTCTCTCTCTCTCTCTCCTCTCTCTCTCTCTCTCTCTCTCTCTCTCTCTCTCTCTCTCTCTCTCTATCTCTATCTGGCCTAGTTGTCTTGCTCCCAGCCTACTGTGTGTTGCGTATTGCGTCTATACAGGAGCCGAGGAGGCTCGCTTCAAAGTTAATTAAGCGCCCATAAACTAAAGCAGGTTGGAGGAGCGTGAGCATTCTTTTCTCAACAAAAATTGAGTTGCTCTGCGTGAAGAGGACCTGAAAAACTTCAGGCGTGCTCATCAAAAGAACTCCTCATTTGGATAGCAAAGCTAATTTCTAAGTAAGAGAACACCTGGTGTTTTGAGGGCCCTCCTCTTGACCCAAAGCTAGATTACCTTAGATATGACCTCCTCGCGCCCTTTCGTTTGCAAAACGACGAGACAAAAAACTCGCTCATATATTTCCACTCACTACGAGTTCAGGCAATCGCGATGAACAACCCCCAACCCCCTGACCCCCTCCTTTCCTTCAACCCAACGCGGAAGTTTCAAATTCAAGGTGTATTTTAAACACGGCTTTTTTTTTTTTTTTTTTTTTTTCATTGCCCACCTGCGCGCAGACATAAACTGTCTTCTTTATACATAAAAAAGTACTAGGAAGTATCAAGTGCTGAAGATGAATCATTCAAGAAAAGGGGCCTTTATTATTCTTTTTATCATACGGCGATTTTCAGATCCGGTTAAGGGTGAAAGTTTTTCTTCATCCGCATCATTCTCTCTCTCTCTCTCTCTCTCTCTCTCTCTCTCTCTCTCTCTCTCTCTCTCTCTCTCTCTCTCTCTCTCTCTTTTCTGCCTGCATTTTTCAGGAGTTTGACCCGATTAATTATTTTCGAGAGTGGTGGAAAAAAGAAGTAAAATCTTGAACGGGGGAGGGGATGGGGAGGTCACGGGTCACGCCCATCACAATACCCCTCTTCTTCCTTCTTCTTCCTCCCTTTTGTTCTTTATTACGTATTCTTGATGATCGAGTGCGTCAACCGCGATGCAGCAACCGGAGTTGATCCTAGCCGTTTAGCGTTTATTCAATTGCTTAACGCATACCAGCTCGCGACCTGTATTATATTTGACATTTTTCGGCATCTTCCTTTAAAAACATGCTATGTCAGAGCTAAAAAACCGGAAAAAAAAATATAAAAAACTGACATTTTTGGGGACAGCAAAACGGGAGGTGCTACAAGATCTATAAATGTGAGTAAAAGTAGCCTAAATTGACTGCAATTTGGTCCGAAGGAAACACAGCCAGTGAGTTGTAAACGACCCCAATAGGCATATAATACGGGTTTAAAAACAATGTTTAATCTATAACTGGAAAGTATTTATGGGACACTCCGGGACGGCGAAAACTCCTAACCTAACCCAACCTAACCTAACCTGTATAGGAAAAGACATCATCAGCACCTTGAGTTCGGTCAAATTTGTTTGTGCAACAGTTGGATCACTGTTGAATTTGAGCATTTCATCAAACTCGGGGAAAACGGCAACCCTGAAAGAGGCAACTCATGTTACACACATTTCCATTCTCTTGACTTGAAGTAGTGAGAGTACCGCTTGTTGCCTCGACGACACTTAGCAGGCGCAAATGCTTTTACTTATGCCACCGATAGAAGGTAAAGTACACATCTTAGACTCTGTCAAATGGTAATCATGTTATGAGAATGTTTCTTCACATGACTTTCCCAGATACTTCTCGTGTAAATTTTGAGGAGAGGAGACGCGGGTGGGTGGGACCCATCGAAGCCCTCGGCTCCTATGGCGTAGCGAGCAATTTGACAACGTTGTATTGCGTGTCCCTTTAAACCCATGAAAAAGATCGAACTAATGCGTGTTTGGTGAACACCTTCGTCTACGAATTTTTACAACGGTTTGAATCAGGGATTTTTTAAACTTTACATAAACACTCTATACTCCGTTGCCAAATTGCACGCTACGCCGCTGCTCGCCCCATTTTGAGATCAATAAAAGGTTTGAATCAACAAACTGGACAGACTTTTTTTGAGGACTCAAAAAAAAAAAAAAAAAAAAAAAAAAAAAAAAAAAAAATTGACTTTGATATGACTCAATGTGTGAGGTATGTATCGATTAAATGCATGCTAATTCCCAGCACAGCTCTCTGCCTCGCTTTTCATAGCTTTTTGGTGTTTGATGCTGGATTACCGACAGCTAACGCATTAATCACATTATAGGTTTGAAATCCTCAGTTTATATATACCCACGTGTACGTACCGGTACGCGCGCTCTTTAGCCATTTCAAGCGTTTAAAATGTGTTGCCAAATTTATATTATAACCTCTGAGTTTATAAATGATAACTTGATGAGATTTTTACCATCCGATTTTTTGGCCACTTTTTGACGACCCAGACCATATAGTGCGCCGCCGACCATCTAAGTGACCGGCAGTTTGCATGACACCTGACTGAAAGTGCTGAATTTTCCATCTTCGACGTTGATTATCTCGCTTCAATTTCGTCTCACTGCAAAATGGAAGGGATAACAAATCTTTTATAATGGTTTTTTTCAATTTGATTATTTCATAAAATATTTAAAACCTTTACCGACGATATGAAATCCATGCCACACCAAATGCTGAAGAGTGTCAGAAAAATACACGCAGATTTACTTTATGATGATTTTAATGAACATTTCCAGGAAAACTATGCCTTGTATCAATTTTGAGTAAAATTTTAGTGATTTAGTTCCAGCCATAGTTTTAAAAAAGTTACTTTTTTCCAAACTTTGAAAAATCGTAGCTCAGAGGGGAGGACATTTTTAGACCCATGCGGGGGAAAATAGGGACATAGCATACAGGGAAAAATAGTCTAATTTTGACTAGAAAAAGTGGATCCATAATTTCCTGACGTTGAACTTGAAACACCCTGTATTGCTGGTACAGAATGTCTCAGAAAACATTATTACTGCAGGTCATAAATATGACCGCACGCACCGTAATCGTATCAAGTCGCTATCGAGTGCGTGTTATTCCTATCTATTTGTTTCCTATTTCCTATTTCCTATTTCCTATCTTTCGAGTTGTCATTCCAACAGAAACTCTTACATCGCCCATAGACTCACCGAGGAAATTCACCGATGAATCCTGAGTTATCGTGCGTACATCGTAGAGATTGAAGGGTTTCAATCGAAATGCCTACTCAAAATGATAAGCGCATAACGCTTTCGATCATCGACTCAATATGATTAGGTCAATTACGATACGATCCTTTGATAATCACCCTTCAGGTGATTCGGAGAATTTATCATATAATTCAATGGACGACAACGCAACTAAAGAGAAAACCTGCTACGATGAGTTTCGTTTATCCCTTCTTTAGATACCCAGACACATTTTAATTTTCCCCCCAAGTTAAAATTGGCAATTATGCAACCGAGTTCTATTAAGAAAAAAAAAAAAGTCTGATTGATCGAAGCCTCGGGGCCTGCTAACATTGTTTCGTCGGTAATCCTTAAAACCCTTAATTTCCATAATCTATAATTGGAACCTTTCAGAGGTAATTTTTAACTAAATCTGGGTCTCAATAACAGATAGAAATTAATTGAAAAATCAATGAATTTTAAGCCTCGAGCAGTATCGTCGCTTTGGCTTCATTTGTCCGGAAAACACTTAAATTGAGGTCTCGCATCATTGATTACGTTCGTTGTTATGATAACAGAACGAGATAAAAGTAAATTAATTGAAACCAGCCGATTGAAAATCACGAGGTGCCGCAGTTGTATTGACACAAACGTGGGAACAGGTGCTAAAATCGTTTCGATATGTGCGACCGCTTTCAATTAAATATATCTCTCCACCGTAGAAGTAAGAGAGTGGATTTTCAAAAAGCTCAAACCATGCAATCATATTTCCTATTTTCGAAATTTTACGAATTAAATCAAATCAAAGACTCAGAATAATTACAGCGCAGAGGTTTAAACTTTTATGCTAATCTACGAGTAGGCAAGTAGAAGGGTAATTAATCTGTCGGAAAGAAACGTTGTAGCTATGCATGCCGATAAAAAGCTTGTAACGTGCCTGTGTGTTTCACATGCAGGCACATCACCCATTCAGTGAATTTTGGTCGATGGGGGGTTTCGGAGATATCAGTGGTCCCGAATAACTATTCCTCAGAAAACTGGGCTTTTCTCTACACAAGAAAGACAAGTATCAGGCTTATGACGTGATACTTGTAGTTCTTGTCTGGACAACAGCTCAGCGAAAATTCGCTGGGAGATGAGCACACTCCACGTTGACAGATGGCGCGGCTTCTCAAATACATGTGTATTGTGTATGGCGATAGCTGTGCTGTCTGACGACAGGGAGAAAGTGTGGCATCAGGGTGAGATTCAGCATCTCGCGTCCCGTGTGCATATTGTCTACTGGGAAAATCAGTTTCCGTGTAAAAATCTGATTGGTCGTGATGGGCATGTACGCGCGGGGTGAGAGAGGCTGAAATGAAGCCTCATGCAAATCTTCGAAATTTTCTGAAGTCTGCAGTCGCGTGTAAGGGCTCCGCGAGGGATTCGCGTTTTGGTTTTTTATCTGTTTTATTTGGGTTTTTTGTGGCCGGGGCTCGCCGGCCGGGAGCTTGCGTTGTTTAATGTTTTAATTGGAGTTGTTTTATGTGTATCGAATGTTTGTCCAATACAATAAGTGTGTCTTCTATAATTACCGAAGCGTATCATTATTTTATTTTATTTATATCTACCAAGTTTGAGTTCAGTTTGACACTTCACCGAAAAGTGTCTGGTGGAGCTACCCCCTTCGCTAAGAAAAAATTAAGCGTTACAAGCTTACGCTAGGAATTTGTCTTTGTCTTTCTCATATTCCATTTAAATGCATTGTAACGCCCCCCCCCCCCGAAAGAACAAAGAAAAGGGATTGAGGGAATAGTTAAGTTTATGGATACGCCTTCGATAGTTATGAGAGACGCCAACAAAAGCCTCTTTGATTCTTTTGTTTTTTCAATGAATCTTGTTTATCATATTCGAATAGTGATTCCAGCCGTCTTGGAGTTGGAAAAGCAGCTACATCATTCATGGGATGGACGCCAGAAAGAGAACTGGAAACAGCGAAAGTATTTACCAAAGCAGACAAATCTTTCTGGCAAAAGTGGTCCATACAGGTACATAACCTTGGTCCTGGTTGGTTATGGACCCATAGCTAATTCTCTATACAGAGTTTGGATGTATGTACGGATCCATATTGAAATGCATGAATCTGTAAGGATATCAACACGTATATCCATACGATATTTATACATATCCGTATCCTGTGTAGGATATTGATTATGGACCTTATGGACCTGTATGGGTCATTTTTGCCATGCATGTAGGTTTATTTTACGAAACCCGCGAAACAAATACAAGCAAACTTTCGCTGCTCCATGTTTCGTGACCTTAACCTCCCTCCCTCTGACCCATTCTTGTTTAGAGGAGGCCTTCTTTTCAGTTACGTTTTGAAAATACTCCGCACTTCAGAATGAAACCGGACGTTAGACGTTTGGAGGATTTAAAGAGGATCAGAGACAAGCGCTCAAGGAGGAAAAAAAGAGACGAACGATGGGGAGGGAAGGGGAAGAAGAAGATGGATGGGGTTTTTGGTAGTGGCGCAACCTTGCGGAAAATCTCTAAACTTAACCGAAAAGAAAGCGGTATAGTCCCACCCGCATACCTGGTCTTCTTTTTCGGCCGGAATTAAAGGCGGATACAAAAGACATACAATTTGAACTCGAGGTAAATCTGAGCACTAAAGAGCACCTAAAATTGTTCCAATTATCACCTAAATTAGGCGATATCACCAACAATTCTTGGTGATATCACCTAATTTAGGTGACAATTGGAACAATGTTAGGTGCTCTTTGGTGCCCACTTTTACCAGGGAGACAAGGTACCGACGAAGGCAGACGAAGGTGTTCACCGAACACCCGATTGTTCAATATTTTCCATGGGTTTAAATGGACAAACTGCTACGTTGTCAAATTGCGCGCTACGCCGCTGTTATAGTGGCATGGCAAGGCGATATTCATAAGATTGAAATCTGGAAAAGTTTTGCTTGGAATCACCTTAGTACATTTGAATGGAGCTGTTGCAAACTTTTGCTACAGGCTTATTAATAGTTGTAACCATGTAAAAATAACGATTAGTGCACTAAAAAATCACTAAATCCACTCCTTAACTCACAAGATGTTTTTAAACGCGAGGCCGCCCAAATTTAATGGCAATTGTATGCTTCTTCTTCTTCTTGTGTGGTGTTGCGAGAACACCTCGTGTAGATGGCGCTGATTGAAGATAGAGAAACCCAATGCAAACCGCGGCCCCGGCCGCCATTACGGTCTTGCGTTTAGAAGCATTTTGAGAGTTTAGGAGTGGGTTTCGTGATTTTTTAGTGCGCTAACCGTTATTTTTACAGGGTTCTACCCCATTATCAACAATTAATAAACCTGCAGCAAAAGTTTGCAACAGCTCCATTGCTTTTATGTAGAGCCCACCACCATTCAAATATCCCGCGTTATTAAATTAGTTTTCTCTGCACCTGTGAAAAGTCGCAGTGCTTGCAAGATTTGCGGTTTCAACATTTCCGCATTGATTTGCGCCATATATAGTTTCCTGGTTTCTGAGGGATTACTAGAACCCTTGCAGGTATGCTACAGATTCCCATGAATATTTTACCAGTCTCGGAAAAACGCATCTATCGACTTTTGTCATTTCGAGCGCGTTCAGAAAGTTAGTGAGAGCGAGTGCAGCCTGTTGCCGCTTGCATCAAAAGTTGACTTTTGAGTCCATAAAAATTGTACTGGCATTCCCACCGTACGACTCGACAACATCCTTTGGGCGATATAAGTCGCGAAAATTGAAAAGAGACACGTGAACAAATATGGTAGCGAAATTCGTCGGAACTGAGCAGTGGCAGCGAAGGGATGAATTGGTGGTGAGAGAGGAGTGGGGTGGAGAAAATCGAAATTTCTCCGGGGAACAAATAAATGGTGGGAGCGTAGAAGGAGGATGCGGAAACGTTAAAGTTGGCGCCCTTACGAAAATTGGCTTTCGATTCTCGGATTGCGTGTTCCAGAGGAAGGATTGTCAAGTATTATAAGAAAGAGGGGGTAGGTATCCATTAGGGGTCTCAGAACAGGGCTGCCGATTGGCATGGATCTTAAGAGAGATTTCCCGGTAACAGGACTTTTCGCTGACATCGATTATTAAGTTGTTTGAATGTGCAAACGGCGGATGTGACAAAAACCAGTTTTGAGAAAATGAAGCACTATAAGTTTTCAAAGCTTCATAAGTCCTTCACGACTCCTCATCACTTAAATCTTTCCAGTAAGCTCACGTTTCAAGATATCGATTTGAAAGTTAACACGTATACTCAAATGGGATCTACGGTTTCGAAAAACCGATGAAAGTAAAAAGGGCGGATGTTGACATCCACAATTCGTACAATCAACGACTCAATTGTCTCAGAAATTTCATCATTGAAAAGTTTAAAACTAACTCGCAAATGAAATAGTTCTGTTGAAGAGTTTCTTTTAGCAAGTTCAACAAATTCAAACCGTGACTTCAATGCGATATACATTTCACAACTACCTTTGAAATTGTCAAAACGTCATTTTGCGCCGACGGAGAGCTATCGTGGATATTCTTCTTGGACATCCTTTTTTGAATCTTGAAACTAAGCTAAAAGCTATACGTATTATTTAAACGATTCTTTGAGGGCCGTCGTCGAACTTGCTGAGTAACTTTTACAGAAATATTCATTCCTTTGGCTTCAAACATTTTTATGATGTAATCTCCATGACATTTTTTAGCGTCGGTGAAAATCCCCATTGCTGTAAAAATTACCCACATTACGACATTGCTCAGTGCTTCGTTCATCAATGATTCAATCTTTACAGGGAACTGAAGATGGCGGAGTCGCCTGTGTTTTGCAATTTTTGGTGCTAGATGTGTTAGAAAAGTAAAACTAGCTCTCGACACTCCAGGCTAAAAAATTATCGCATGAACGAAAAATTTGGTTTGAATGTATAATAACATATACTGAGAAGGTTGATGAGCTTCTTTTTATACAGATCTCTACACTACATTCAATTGCAAAAATGTATGTTCTTTAATGGCTTTATGAAGAATGAAGAAATACTAAATAGGTTTGTTAAAAAATGTAATCTGATTTACCATTGCCAATGGTCGACACAGGATTGAATCAACGAAAACGATAAGACTCACATAGAAACAAGTATTGCTAAAAGAAAAAACAAAAAAAAAACCAAAAATCCTCTTAACGGATTTACATAGCTTTAATGGAAGTTTTCATTAGTGAATTGAAAACGGCACAGTTAAGAGCATTTTGGATTTTTTTGACATCCCTTTTAAATACGAGGACGGTGCGTGTGATTGAAACCAAACGGGATTTTATCTACCTTAGGTCAAAAATAAAATGACTCAACAAAGTTTAGAACACTCTCTGGGGCTGCTTACAATAAGCTCAAGAGTAAGCTACTTTCCACTGACTTGAAATGTATTTAATAGATAATTTGTTGCAGTGAATAAATTAAACAATGCTACAGTCACATATTTACGATGTAACAAAACGCTGCAAACCACATTTGATTACGCTCTCTTCATGTGCACTGGAGAAAGTTTTCTGTTTAATATATATAAGTACACGGAAAAAACAGTTGGCGGTACTACCGAAAACTTAGACGTCTCCTGTAACCGGCAACTTTTGACGGTCATGCCACCAATTTTAGAGGTAATTGACGGGGCGTTAGTACATAATCACCTTCCGACCCGTGATTACGAAAGTCCGTTTCTTTTTTAACAGACCCCTCTTGTATTTATTTATGCGGCATTTAGTGAGAACCAAAGCAACATTAACGACAAAATAAGCCTCCATTGAAAATTAACGGGGTTAAGAAAATGAAACAGAAAATTCAAAAAGAATTATTCGTTTCAGGAGAAAAAAATAAGTTTTGAGTCTCAAAAGTGTGACGAACAAAAGAAAAAAGTAAGTGAAAAGAAGGAAGAAGAAAGAAATAAGAAAGAGCAATAAACAGAAAAAAAGGTTCACTTTAATATACTCTCCGGGATGGAACGTACTCACAACTTGACTATACTTTCAGCGACCATAAATTATTTTCTCTTTGATGTTACTGAATGCGACGTATAGGATCTTTTCCATCAAAAAGAAAAGAAAAAAATGAATCCACAAAGGGCAAATTGAAATTCCTACCAATTTACCCTTGGGCAATAACTCCCCCTCCTCGCCCTCATATCCTCCGTTTAAAGTTAAATTAAATAATTTATTTGAGCTCCCCACTTTTGCCGCTGCCGCGGTCCATAAAAGAGTAAACACTCGTCTTTCTGGAAACTTAATTCCAAGCGAAAGTTTACGGTTGATATTGTTTACGAGTCTTTAAACATATTTAACTTGAGAGCTTCGTTCTTTTCTTCTTTCTGTCACCCGTTCTGACTCTATCTTTACTTTCGATGTTGCCAGATTTGCCTCGCTGTCGTAATTGATGAGGAAATCGGAAAAATAAACTCATGTCGTCCGCGGATGTAATATCCAAATAGGAAATAATAGTTGCAACTGAAGGAAGCGTTCTCACAGCATCGAACCGGGGAGCTGGTGATATTAGAATAATGGAGGGAAATTTTTAATTTTTTTTTTCTCTTACTGGAATGATGAATCTTTAGTAAGATAAGTGATTCCTCCGTGAAAATGAAATTATACTTCTCCCGTTTAACCTGGGTAGTGGGTACTCTAGCTGCATCAGAGTAGCGTTCTGGTAGACACTAGCACACTGGGATATACTGGAAAGGTACTTTAATTTTCGTCTGGAAATCACGTATCTTACTTAATATTCGTTATTTTGGTAAGTAATTTTGATTATAGAAACGGTTGATGTTGATCTACTGATTAATTTGAAAGTTTGCCTTCTATTTTAAGCGTAAACTGTTTCACCAGCTTCTCGGTCCATGAGCAGATAAAAACAAATAATCTTTCTCTCTCTCCTTCCATTTGCACGCGAACATAAGAAAAGGACGGACTAAATGGCTAAAGCCATTTGATGGCACTGATGACCCTCTTTGCTATCCTTTTATAATTCATGTGTTCAAATGGAAGAGGAGGAGATAGACAAATTCCTGTATCAGCTCATGGCTCGGTCCGATGAATTTTAGAACTCTTCTTGAAGGGTACCCTGCGCTGCACCTGCGTATGATCTTATGAGAGTAAGAATGAAGACGGCCGCTGATTTTGCTGGTGAGGATGTTTCCAATCTTTTTCAGTCATACGAAAGTTGAAATGAAATTGATCAAAGCGCAAGTTTGCGATATTCCAAAGTTCATGGCTTACTTTTTAACCATTATGTGGGTGGGGGGGGGTTGCATTTTCACCCGAGGCCGGTGTGTCTTTTCATTATTAGGGTGTGGGGGGAGAATTTTCACCCAAGGCCAGTGTCTTGAAGATAAAAAGCTAAAATTTCAACAAATCACGTCAAGAGCCATGTATTCTTCGACGGGCGTTTTTCGAAACTTTCTACCTTGTTACTTTTAAACTTGTTACAGTTTTTTTTGTTGGATTTTTTGAATTTATGTTAGTACTTGAAAAAGAAAAACAACTCTGAAATTTTCATACAATTTTCTCGCATTTATAGGCATCAAGAAAGTAAATGGGGTAAACATTCACTCCTCCCCCTTCTACTCAACCTATTTTTCTGCAGTTTGCAGGGAAATTTATTTTCGTGAGATCATATAGCTTACTAAGTCTGTACTTTCAGAATATGCACTTTTTTGGGTTTATCTTACACGTACAAGTAAATGTCAAAATTCAAAGAAGTCAAAGAAACGCTTGTTATAGTTTTTTTTGTTGGATTATTTGAACTTATGTTAGTACTTTTCGGGGAATTTCCTCGCGAAACATTTTGAATGTAAACAAGTTGGAAAAAATAGACATACTATTCTTTCTCAGAGGAAACTGGACAATATGGTTTTTACAGATTGGAAAAATATTGAGATATAAGCCATCAACAATAGTTTTAAGTTGAGGTGAAAATTCATCCCCCCCTAGTTATTAGAAAAGGTGTAAAATACCTTCGGCACACGAAGGTCATGAGAAGATTTCAGATTCAAAGAAAGTACGGCTATGGTCACCAATATCGTTCAAAAATCTGACATCGATGTCTGGTTGCCTCTTTCCACCATCTCTCGTAACTTTACTCCGCCCCCCCCCAACAAACCATTTTCCTCCTTCCATCTTTACAACCTCACAACCCACGGAGGAGATGTCATTGAAGAAGTTTCGAGAGACGCGCGGCGCGAAGTCGTGAATAACTAAATCCGTTTCAATAAACTCGAACTTGTTATGAAGGCGGGAGCCAAGTGGCTTGCGTCGAACTAAAGTTCTGAAGTCAAAGGAGCAAAATTTTTAACCGGCCTCCTCTTTTGTATTTTCCCCGACTTGAGGGCCTTTCTCTCCTTTGTTGCGCGGTCACTTTTGAAAGACCCCTCACCATTCTCCCTCCCTCCCTCCCTCCCATCAGTCGAACAATTCATTTTCCTTACCACAGTCTTAGGTTTTTTTCTCTCTCCTTTTTTTTAAAGGGAGTCTGGACGCGCGTTTGACGAACTTTAAGTGCCGACGGCCTATACTTCTAATTAATACGACACTTTGCGTCAAATTACGTAAAAAAATCATATAAAACCTTGATTCTTACGTAAACTGGCGTTAAAGACACCAAGGCCATTACACAGAAAATATGACACCCCAAATTGTAATTTTCTGCTATCTAAAATAAAAGAATCTTTATCCAAACGCTTCAGAATGAAAGATTATGGAGAAATAGAAAAATAATTAGGAATTCAAATGGTACGGGATAAAGGAAATAAAATAATATTTTTTTTTTTTACATTTTAATGTAACGTTTTTCTAGTATCAATAAAACTATTTTTAGTTTTTGAAGCCAAGAATGGAATTTGCTCCTTTAGGAGAAAAATTTTGAATGAATAGAGTGCTTATTTTTCGAACCATATGATGAAAATATAGCATTATGGGTGTAATATATCTTGGAATGACCTACCATAAGAACATCCAACAATATACGTGTAAAAGGAGTTACCTAAAATAAAAATATAAACTGTCTTTCTAAACTTTGTAAATACTTTCAGGGCGTAGTTCTGAATATCGCAAAATAAGGTTTCCTTCTCCCATGAACCTTGAACAGTTCAGGGCCCCGAATTAGAACTCCCTAAGCTTCGAAAACATTTAGAAAAAGCGAAAAATCAGAGATGGCTCATTTCCTGACCCATGTTTATTGGGCAAAAACAATTTTTTGACCTCTAGAATACTCCCTTTAATTTTTCATTAGGTTTTGGAACGTCATGTTTACTTGCAAGAATAACGCTGCATGCATTTAAAATTGTGAAAATTCATTCTTGAATTAAAAAGAAGTAAATGAAAAAGGGCGTAGGTTCTTTTCAGTTCTGTATCTTTAAACCTAGCATGGACTCAGCATGGGCGGCACATTAAAGAAAGATGACCATTTCAGCAGATCAATTAAACAAATGCTACATTGTTTGACAGTCCCGTGATTTATTGATCAAACATCAGTAAAAATTACACTTTTATAAAGAGTATAATCCTTGTTGCAGAAAAATGTTCTACCTTCAGTTAAGTTGAAGATGTCTCGTTCGTTCACGTGATAAACCGGGATGGTAATTTTAAATTCACCTCAAAAATAGTATCAAAAAAAGGAAGATACATGACTGAACTGTGATATTTTGTGGCGGCATCCAAAAGTGACTTCTCGTCTGCAGTTCTCATATTTAAGACTGAATTTTTTGTATCAGACTAAGCATACGCTCATTCGCACGGCGTTATTTTGATATCATAGCTAATTAAAATTGATACCTACTCAAAACCTCAGCAGCAAATTTGAGAACAGAAATATTTGAAATCTTAATCTGACTGGATCGAAATTGGCTTTGGATCCCCGACCAAGTGATATGAGAAAGAAAGGTAAACAATCAAAAATAACCAGGGAGCGCAGATTCTGCTCTTTTTGACGATACGAGACGAGATAGCGGGAATCGACCAATCCCGTTGGTTTAAACGGCGTCACGTGACAGATTTCAAGTCATTCGGTCTGCGTAATGAACGACTCGAACGACTTCAAAATTGTCACGTGACGCCGTTTAAACCAATGGGAATGATCGACTCCCGCCATGCATCTCGTCTCGTTCCGCTCAAAAGAGCAGAATCAGCCCCCAGGAGTCGATTAAAATGGACCGACGAAATTGGGGAAATGGAATTATTTTTAGAGCTGTCTAAATTCTGACTTGAAAGATAAGTACTCGTACAAAACGAACACATCTATTCTTTTATATGTCCACCCATTCACCGTTTTAGAGTTGTAAGGGGGGGGGGATATCCAATCAGGTGATGGGCTACGTCGAAGACCCTTCTAAACGAGTCCTCATGGCTTTTTCTTTTTTTATCCTTTCACGCTCCCAACATTTTCATCGAGTGCATACGCCGCGCCGTATACGCAACTTCAAAATCTTTTCTTGAGTTCTTGAAAACACTTCAAAGACGCTTCGACTCAACAAAGCTCGAGGTGATGCTCTCTAGTGTTTTTCTGAGAAGTTTTACAGAAATCCAGTAACGTTTTCTAGAGGGGGAAGAACCTAATGGAATGTGTGTGTGTGAGAGAGAGAGGGGGGGAGAGAGAGAGAGAGAGAGGGGAGAGAGAGAGAGAAAGAGAGAGAGAGAGAGAGAGAGAGAGAGAGAGAGAGAGAGAGAGAGAGAGAGAGAGAGAGAGAGAGAGAGAGATGAAAGGAGGAGAGGTGAAGGAGAAAACCTGAAGATTTAGGATGAGAGTTGCACCTCGTCCTTCAAATTTATAGGTGACCGAATCTTGAAAGATAAAGGTGGATAAAAAAAGCTTTAGTAAGAAAAGTTACGCGAGAGAACTGAAAATGAGCGTAGTGAGGGGTCGGAGTTCGGGGTGGAATGAAAAGGGGGCGAAGGACAGAAAGAGCCAAATCAGCATTTGCATACGCGTCTAACACCCCCCCCCCCCCCCCCCCCCCCCCCTCGAAACGTGTCAGATCTGATGAGCACGCATTCCAGTTTCGAGAGCTCTTTATAATCTTTACCGGTGATGCGTTGACGATGCGATGTTCAAATATTGCTACACGCTGATAGGAGCCTTCGGAAAAGCGATAAGGTAAGAGCTAAGAAAGGTGCAAAAAGAAATATACTTTCTTTTCTTTTCTCTGCTCACTCTATCGCGTTAAAGATGTCTCCTAAAATGGCCAACGGAGAAGAATTCTAGAATTCATCGGGTGAATTCATCTGGGGAACAAATATTACATAGTAATGTGTTGAAGTATATCTACAGACAAGCACACACACTAACCAGATTAACTCCTCGAGTGAATTCAAGCATACTTTAATTTAATCTTGATTTAAATCGTCGTGCTTTGAGTGCTGTGTGGGTCACCCTTTCAATACATCAAAAGCGCCTTCAAAACATCGGTTATACAATTCCAATGCGTTCAAGTCGCAGTAGTTATCTACTCGATTGACGCGTGAAATATCACGGCGCTGTTTACAGGAGACCGACACATGTTTGATACGGCCGTGGTACTTGTTTTCGATCCCGCTTGCAGCGCATCCTCGCTTCTAAGTGCGAGGACTTTGCCGGAAGAAGGACACATGAAACATAATGCAAGCTCCCTCCTTAAAATCAACTTGAAAATGGACTAGAGAATTTTTAATAAAGAATACACCTGATATGTATCTTGTTTCTCATTTGATCCCGTTGAATCGAATTTTGGCTCGTAAACCATCGGGTGTGTTCTTTGTTAAAAATCTCCATTCAATTTATACGCTGATTCTAATGAAAGAACACGTCCGATATATTTCAAACGTTTCTGAACTTCTACGGAATAAAAAAAAATGTATGGATAATTTAACAAATAAATGAATAAATAAGTATATTACATATATGTCCACCATTGTGTGGGTGAGCAGGTGGGCTGCCGTGTGTGTTAGTTCCTGCGTATTTTATCGCCCTGATTGCCCTGATTGAAAGCTGAGTCGCTATACGCAAAGCACGGTGTGTTTGAGTTAAAGTTATATGAAAAGTCGTTGCACTCTTAAGAACTCTTCAGCATCTTAAAGTACGATATAAACGCTATCTTTTAAGCCCAAAACGAAAATATTCTGTCGAGCTCCTGGAAAAAAAATCGATTTTAAAGTTTTTAGCCATAATTCAGCTAAAAAGGAGGGATATCGATAATGGCCCAAATCGGTCCTACCCTAGAAACGCGCGGTTGTGGTCTCTCTTGCAAGTTGAAAGCATGTAGTTTATGGTACCAAGTCGCGTTTTTCGATTTCTCGATCCTATCATCAAGATATTTGAGCCTAAACATTGGTTTAGAGGCCAAAATTAGCGATTTTTGCGAATTTTTCGATATTTAATCGCATATTTAGATACTTGCTCAAAAAGGAATGCTTTCAGGCGTCAGGTATGTTATTCAACTCTTAAAAACACACATTTTACGTAAATTCGGTCAACATTCGATCTTGCGCTCGTGGTCAATTTTTTTTTTTTCAAAATTCGCAGGTATACCCTAAAAAATCATGAAAATGGATTTGAAACATGAGTGTTTGACAGTGTGACGTCAAAGATCGAAGAATTTTTTCAAAGATATTGAAGGGCATGCATCGCTGCTTGACGGTATGGATTATTATTGCAAATTCGCGCCTCCGGAAAGCGGTGTTGCCAAAGTTAAGCTTTAAAAAATAGGTGTTTTTGTCGATTTGTCGACTTTTGACGACACACAATTACCAATTGTAGGTACAAGCGCCAACTGAAAAGTTACCGAACATTTGGTATGTTATTCTACTCGAAAAAGTACGCATTTTAAGATAATTCATTCATCATTCAACCTTGCGAGTAGGGTCAAGAATACTTTCTTTCAAAATTCTTGAAAATGGACACTGAGGATGAATGTTGATTGTCACATTATAAATCAACAGTTTCTTTAGGAGACTCTGAAAAAGTCATGCCGGTGCTTTCCTCGCAGGCACTACTCCTCAGTTGAAACCCCAGAGAACATGCAGTTTGCCAAAAAAAAAAAAAAAATTGTTGATTCAGTTTATTGTCACATTTGACAATAAACTTTCAGCCCTTCAAGAATAACTTTTTCCAAGAGTATCCATTTTCAAGAATTTTGAAAGAAAGTATTCTTGACCCTACTCGCAAGGTTGAATGATGACTGAATTATCTTAAAATGCGTACTTTTTCGAGTAAAATAACATACCAAATGTTCGGTAACTTTTCAGTTGGCGCTTGTACCTACAATTGGTAATTGTGTGTCGTCAAAAGTCGACAAATCGACAAAAACACCTATTTTTTAAAGCTTAACTTTGGCAACACCGCTTTCCGGAGGCGCGAATTTGCAATAATAATCCATACCGTCAAGCAGCGATGCATGCCCTTCAATATCTTTGAAAAAATTCTTCGATCTTTGACGTCACACTGTCAAACACTCATGTTTCAAATCCATTTTCATGATTTTTTAGGGTATACCTGCGAATTTTGAAAAAAAAAAAATTGACCACGAGCGCAAGATCGAATGTTGACCGAATTTACGTAAAATGTGTGTTTTTAAGAGTTGAATAACATACCTGACGCCTGAAAGCATTCCTTTTTGAGCAAGTATCTAAATATGCGATTAAATATCGAAAAATTCGCAAAAATCGCTAATTTTGGCCTCTAAACCAATGTTTAGGCTCAAATATCTTGATGATAGGATCGAGAAATCGAAAAACGCGACTTGGTACCATAAACTACATGCTTTCAACTTGCAAGAGAGACCACAACCGCGCGTTTCTAGGGTAGGACCGATTTGGGCCATTATCGATATCCCTCCTTTTTAGCTGAATTATGGCTAAAAACTTTAAAATCGATTTTTTTTCCAGGAGCTCGACAGAATATTTTCGTTTTGGGCTTAAAAGATAGCGTTTATATCGTACTTTAAGATGCTGAAGATTTCTTAAGAGTGCAACGACTTTTCATATAACTTTAACTCAAACGCACCGTGAAAGGCGGCTCGTGCAATCAATTTGCAAACACTTTTGTGTTTCTCTCATTTAAAATAATGTGAAACAATCGTCTGGGAGTGTTTCAGTCTCTTCGAGAATCGATTGTTGAAATTGTAATATTGCATGATTGCCAGATCGCATGTGCCGCAATTGTTGCTATGATGTCTTGAAATGGCTTAGTTTTAATTTGATCTTTATGACCTCGTTTACATTTGCTTTAAATAAGCAAAAATAAGTTACTCAATATTAAATAGAAAGAATGGAAAATAAACCGGAAAAAAATGGTCAAAAATAGATTTAGAAACTAAATTTTTTCAGAGTTTTCATTAGTTAGGGGACAATTAGATTATGACTTTTTTATCCACGAAGAGATAAATTGCGAATAAATCGATACAACGGAAAATGAACCAAACAATAATAGATAGTTCGAGAGATTTGAAAATTCAATTTTCCCAAGCGTTTCCACCAGGTAGATGACAATTTCATCGTTCCTATTTTCTGAGAAAATTAATTTGCCTTGTTTACATTTCACTGTATAAACTCTCAACATGATTATGCATTCAGCGTTTCAACTGCGAGTCGCATATTAACGTATCAGCACACGAGGCCGAGTAAATTTAGGATCACTTAAAGTGAGATGGCAATTGTGAGTGCTTCATGTTAATTGCGGCGTTTTCAGGCTCATTAAACAACATGTTTGCTCTTTCGAAGGAGTTCTAATCCAATCACAATGCTGCTGTCTCCGAAATAGCAAATGTCATGTTTTATGGTCTTCATTTTGAATATAGCTTCAATTGTCAAACTACCATGCGAACAATGCTCATCGCTTCTACCATAGGCTGATACAGGAATTTGTCCATCTCTCTTTCTCTTCCAATTTGAACGCTTGCGTTACAAAAAGATGGTGGTAATATGGACTAAAGTCACGCGATACCCCGCTCTGCTATCCTTTTCCAACACATATGTGTTCAAATGGGAAGAGAGAGAAACACACAAATTCCAGTATACACCTATGGTTTCCTGACTGACAATCCTGCACGTACATGTAATGAAAAGGATAAGTACAGTTATTTGCCCCCAAAGGTCTCAGCAGTTTGCTCGCTTATCTTTTCACATTTAAATTCCTTTCTTTGCTTGTTACATTTATTTCACAGATTAGTTCCACGAAAGAGTAAGACGGTTTGGTATTTATTTAAGGAATCCCAAGTGACTTAAAATGTCATCCGGTAATTTTTTATGGAAATGTATTCACATACTTAATATATTAAGTCCAATGAAGTCGAAAAGAAAGCACTCACTAAAATGTTGTCATTACATATTTTAGACGAATTGTTTTAATCACTTTGGGTTTGTTTTTATTGCATTGAATGAGTGACATTTTGTTGTTGCACTATTTAAGAATTTACTAACTATTTCTTTATTTATTTTAGCATTCATACACATATTGAGGCTGTTTTTTTTACAGATAGGGATGTGCCAAGCAGCTGTGCTTTTCTAACCTCCCTTTTTTTTTAAGGAAGTGTTTGACTATTTGAGTATATTTACTCCCTGAAAATCAGATTTTTTCTAAGAAACTTTAAAAATGATTTTCTTCATAAAATTAAAAAAAAAAAAAAATACGTCCCAGCGGTTTGTTGCAAATATACTTAGAACCTATTTCTATTTTTATTTGTCTACATCCTATGCGTCCAAAATTAAAATAACTTAAACAAGCAGGGAAGCTCCGATACATTGCATGTATTGGAAAAGCGTGCCTGTGAATTGTAAACATAAAAATCTGCGCATAAGTTGTTTCATTTGGTCTTCTGCTCTGCTGGGTTTTGCAGAAATAAGTTTTGCATAAAGGCTTACGCATACATGGTTTAAATATATTTATTATAATGTAGTTCATGGGAGAAGATTTGTCAATTTATTGTATATTATTTAAGGCATTAGATTTCAATTATTTTACTCATCGGACAGTGATCGTACAGTATCGTGATACCACTTTGCACTTAAACAATCAGACAGAAAATTGACTCCAAATTTTTCATTTCTGATATTTTCATAAGCTCCTGACAACCTCTTGGGGTGTATTCTGGGGGGTTCAAACACATTTTTCAACTTTTCTCGAAAAAACCCTCAATGCAGATGTAAAAATTCATTTATAATCTAAAAGTAGAGAAAAAAATTCGTTTTTCAAGTTTGAAAAATAGGCGCAACGTAGAAATCTGAACAAAAAACTTCTGTGAAGAAAGCTGATTTTATAAGCTTTCAGATGGCGCAAACCGCGATGCCGAAAAACGTTTCGTTCAAGAGTTATGACCGCGCAAAGTTTCAAATCTAGGCCAAAAATAGGGTTCCGACTTTCGATTCTACAAAAAAATTTGTTGCTCCACCAATAATCGATGAAATTCATTGAAACTTGGTGGAAGCGGGTTTTTTGGGTCGCTGAATTTATTTTTGACATAAGTTTTTCAAAATTCTCAAATCATATATGGCCGCCATAGTTTTTCGTTCAGATTTCTTCATTGCGCCTATTTTTCAAACTCAAAAAACGGATTTTTGGAAACTTCAAAAGTAAAACAAAATGCAAAAAAAGGGTCAAATATTTTTGAACTAAACACTGTAGCACATCAATCGAAAGATCTTTAAAATACGCATCTTTTGGTGCAAAGTTCACGTCAATATCTCTTTTCGTTCAAAAGTTATGGAGCATTGGAGGTTTTGACTTTGACCCCCTGCACTCCCGCTCGCAGTTGACCAAATTCAAAAAACTGCAGATATTCTGAAAGATGATGCTTAGCTCTATCATCCCTGAAAGTTTCATCCATTTTTGAGGGGGGGCACTCCTAATGGTAGCTGGATGGACCCCTTTTCATCAAAACAAATACCATTAATTGAGCCTGTCTCGTCCTCTAAAAAAAATAATACAAAAACCATAACTTCGCTTACACTTTCGAACAGGCGTTAATGTTGTAACAATTCCCGAAACTAAAAAATTAAAAGAATACTGATCTAATTTGTTTATTTTAATGAGATCCATTTTCAACCCATAAAAGATTGATTGTTAAAAATTGCGCTAAAAAAAAAAAAAAAAAAAAAAAAAAAAAACAAGTTGGAACTTGCAACACTGGAACAGTGTTAGCAAAGAGAGCATGAGTGTCGGCCGTAAATCATTGTAAGTGTGGAGTTCCATATTGATAGTACAAAACTGCGACAAATTCAATCGCAACGCTGCATTTGTGTTTGTATAACAGTGATCGCTGTAAAAATAACTTGATAGGTCAAAGTGGGAATGAAAATTTACTTATAGCGTGTTGAAACAGTTGTTCACGAGGCGAGGTGAATACTGTGGTTTTGAAAATCGATTTCGATAGTGATAGTTCCTTTAAAATCGGATGACGCAATACCAATCCTAGCAAGCCGCAAAGTCTAGTTTAGTTATTTGGGACTTTTTTAGATTTCTCTCGCCTGAACCAAAGTCATCAGGAAGGAAATTCTTAATACCAATCCTAGCAAGCCGGAAAGTCTAGTCTAGTTATTTGGGACTTCTATAGAATTTTCCTCGCTTGAACCAAAGTCATCACGATGGAAATTCTTCGTCTTTATGGTTTCAGCTCTTTTTGTCTCAGATTAAAAAATGAATGTTAATATTGATCAAATGTCATCCGACACTCATCAAGGCCCTTAAGGAACGTAATATGAACTTGAAAAAAGCTCATTCGATTTTTAAGGGAGCTTAAACGGTCCATGAGAGACGAAATTCGCGGATACAGAGTATCCACAGCTTATTTCAATGTTCGATCTGACAAGACCGTGCGCCTTTGAAAAATCGATATCTCGATAGTGAATCGATGTATTGCAATTCGGTTTGCACCGATCGAAAGCGCTTGCTTGTGACTGACAACCTCGAAAATTTCAGATCCATCCGAGTTTATTTAATGACCTTACAGGACCTCTCGCGGCCGCAGTTAGACATTTCTTGTCAGAGTTACGCTGAAACGGGGAGTAGTTCCCCCCCTAAGATGATATTTTTTGGCTCGAAACTGCATTGGGCCCTCTCGGGACATCATTGGGACCCGAAAAAAAGCGGAACCGATATAATACGGCACACGACTGGTTCGTGAGAGACGAAATTCGCCTTTTTCCAGCCTCCAGCGCCCCTCTAAGGTCGATCTGACAAGACCGCGCGCCTTTGAAAAATCGATATCTCGAGAACGAATCGATGGATTGCGCACTGCGGTTTGGATTGGGCGGTAGCTTCAGCTTTTAGATAATTCTTGAAAAAAATTCAGATCCATCCAAGTTTTAAACGGATCTTATGGGACCTCCCGCGGCCGCAGTGAGACATTGTACGTGAGACTTACGCTGGAGTTGGGGCCACGCCCCCCCCCCCCCCATATAGACGTTATCGGTCCGACATTTGTCAGGGCCCTTAATGAACTTCATGTGAACTCAAAAAACTCACATATGACTTCTCACGGCGCATGCTAGGTCCATGAGAGTCGAAATTCGCGGATTTTAGAGAATCTTAGATTTCTGACCCTATACCGCGCGCCTTTGAAAAATCGATATCTCGAGAGTAAATCGATGTATCGCAATCCGGTTTGGACCGATCAAAAGAGTAAGCTTACCGGTACTCGCCGTTAAAATTTTGGATCCATCTGATTTCATTTTGAGACCTTACTTGAGTTACTTGGACCCCAGTTGGAATTATTTTTTTGGAGTTACGCTGGCAAGGGGGTCGCTTCCTCTCTTGGAAAACTGTGGAGGGGGCCCTTTGCTGGGGCATACATTCTATTTTTCATTTTTTTTTTTTTTTTTTTTTTTTTTTTTTTTTTTTTTTTTTTAATTTTATATTTGTGTCTAATCTAAGTTGGGGGAGGAGGAGGAGAGTACCTGCAAGTCAACCGGCAATTTACTTCTGATAGTGGCTGCGGGTCGAGGGTGCGGATTGCGGACTTTTAACTTGTTGTGGGGTTTACAGGGTGGCCGTGTCTAAACTTATGAGAAAAGAAGGCAACCACAGACCGGAAGAACGTTCAATTTCTGGTTCAGAGACCATGGACAAAGACATGGGTACCCGCAAAACAATTGCCCGGAGGGGCAACTTTTTGAATGTCAATGGAAGGTCTAGGGGACTTCACTTAGAGACGGGCAAGTCTAGAGAACCCCCCCCCCCCCACTTCCGCCCAAAATAGAAAATAAATCAATTATCCTTCCAAATGGTAGAAATTGTAAGTGATTGTAGCATGTAGTTGTATCAAAAGTAATTCTATTTTTGAAGTGTTTGATATTATGAATAAAGTGACAGCATCAGATGATAGAAATAGTAAAAAGCTAAGTACAACTATTCCTTCTTTATTTTCATTGTCCTGATGAATTCTAAGAGTTAACCTATTTAAATTAACAAAACCAAACTCTTGCCTATACATTCTCTAATCATGTAATTATCGACCAGAGGATTCTGAATTTTCAAGGAAGTTCGCAAAATTCTCGTTGCCAACGGTAGTTGCCAATGTAGACACGTTCATACTAGTAGATTTTAAAACTTCTTTCGGCGAGGGAGATGACGGGTGGGAAGGATGATGTCGTCTGAATCAGGAGGGGGTGGGGTAAAAATCAGGGGAGGTCTAGATCTTGGGGGGAGAGGAATCCTGAAACTGGGGGGCGAGCTGTATAGTGGCAAGGGGTGGTTGGGCACCACTGCTTGGGGGGGCTACTTCCCGCCCTGCCCCCCCTAAATTACGCCCCCTATTAAAATTGTAAAGTAAACTAAGAATAAAGTTTGTTAACTCTTACTCCTTTCGTTATTATTTGATCTTCGAATGTTCCGATTCTTTTTTATTGTAAAGTTTTGATTTTTCTGAATTAGGGGGGGGGGCGCCGCGCCGCCCCTCGGGGAGCGCCCATTGACAGATAAGGGAGAAAGGTAAGTGTGGGAAAGCGCACGGGAATCCGGCGTAGTGTGCCGCAAAAATTACTACCAATGGCGGATCCAGAAAATTCTTTTGGGGGGGGGGGGGGGGGTTCACGCCTATGAATTTTCAAATTCGCAGAGAGGAATTTATGGGATTTTTTCTGTTGAAAAAAGGCAAAGGCTACCGTGAGTTGGGGGGGGGGGGGGCGTGCCTTTCCCGAATCCGCCGCTGATTACCATGTAACACTGGGCCACGATGACCGATGTCGCATAATACCAGGTAGAAGACCCGTGGCGGGCGTGGCATCCGTGATGGCTGTGAAATTGGGATGAAGTAGATGGACACACATCATTCATGCAATCTGCACAACGCGGCAAGCAACTGTTGTAGGCATAGGTGCAGTAGTTCGTGGGGAGGGCAAAGGGGACGGGAGGTCGTCGCAAAACCATGGACGAAGATATAACTAAGGACTGCCGACTGTTGTTAGTCCTGTTTTACTCTCGACCCCAGCGCTCCAAGCAGCGGTCAGCTGAACTACTCTTTCAAGTGAGCGATCCTGGCGATGTGTCCATGCTCACATGCTGTGCTACTGCTAAAACCGTTGTTGGAGTTGGTCTGTTATGGCATGGCTGTCAACTGCTGTCGGCGACCCAATAGTCGAGTCATTCTAGCTCTGAAGTGAGAACAAATTGGAACAAAAGGTTTCTATACATCAAAAAACGCAGAAAAATCAGGAGAATACGACTAGCCTAAGTTCGTCAAAATCGCCCCTGTCCTTCACCCCCAAAAACCCGGAAATGTCCCGGAAATGCTCGGAATTTTCCAAAAATCTTCATGTAGCGCCTGAACTAGTGGTTTTTAGGCCAAAATGTACTGGG
The DNA here is from genome assembly GCA_011764245.1 of Trialeurodes vaporariorum. Lineage (NCBI taxonomy): Eukaryota > Metazoa > Arthropoda > Insecta > Hemiptera > Aleyrodidae > Trialeurodes > Trialeurodes vaporariorum. Next base: position 24,287,761 of record VMOF01000369.1, on the reverse strand, counting down.
CCTAACTTGTAGAGCGTAAAATTTTACATTAGAATCGTGAATTACTTTTTGAAAAAAAAATTCTGAATTTTCGGTAAAACGCCTCAAATAAAAACTTCCATTTTCGGGTTTCGGAAAAAAACACGAAACCGCTGTAAAACTTTTTTTTTCGCTGTTATTGTCTGTTTAATCGAAAAAATGGACTGAAGTAAATTTGTAGAGCACAAAATTTTACATCAGATGCATAACTTAGATTTCAAAAAAAATTAGCGCAGGCTTTTGAAAATTGCCCCAAAACGAAAATGTCGAATTTCAGGGTTTTCAAAAATATTCCGCGATAAAATCTTGGAAACTTGTTCGAACCTCATTACCGCCGTTGGCTTACGTGAGCATGAAAAACGGATGGAAAAAGAAATTTTTCTTCTAGAAGTTTCCCTTAGAAACCCCCCCCGGGCACCCGTTGAGCGAAAAAATAGTTGTTGAGACCATATTATACCTGCGAATCTAGGCTACCAATCGAAATTGTTCCCGGAATCTTGTGAACGCGCAGGATTTGTACGACTGTCGAATAACATAAGATCAGTCGACACCTTAGATTTTGGCTCAGGTATGCTACCTGCAATACTAATCAATTAATTTGAGCACTGTAGGTTGCCTACCTATGTCAAAATCTAAGGCGTCCTCTGAAATCATTTCATTCACCGTCTGTAATCTCTATGAGATTTAGAAACACAGGGAATGTTTTAGGGAAAAAGCACATAAGCTGACACATTGGATCGAATGCAGGCGAATAGCAATGCATGGCAAGACATGCTCGCTGCTCGAATCTCTTCGTCGTGCAGTGTTGCCGTGTCACTGGTAGAAGCCTCATAATTTAACGCAAAAACAACGGATAAGCTACTCTGATTGTGATTTCACAAGCAGTAAAGAATACAGCACGTCTAATCCTGTAAATTACACTTATAGAGTATTTTGGGTTTGATTCTGAGGCTGCTTCCCTTTGATATGGCAGCACTGCTTTGACTGCAGATACGCGGTCCCTTAGACAAGAATTTTCCTGTCATAAGTCCCACTTATTCTCGTGATTTTTCTATGAAAGAATGAGCAGTTGCAGTTGTCACTCGGTCGATGACAGCGAATTTCGGCTCTCGGCTATTCTAAATCGGTAAAAAAGTTCGTAAAGGTCTGAAAATAACCAAAAATTGCTCTACTTGTAATAATGCGTTTCTCTAAGACACGATTGAAGTGTTGTTTCATTTCAATGTTAGTTTTGTGTACTCTTCTTTCTTCATTTTGTTTGTTTTTCATTCGACAATGATTTTCAATGTGTTATTTTTTTTGCGGTGCGTTTGTTAAAAATACGTGTTCAAACGATGGATACCAGTGTAAGTGAAAAATTTGTTTTTTTGTGATTTGCCCCTGCAAGACAAACCAATGCAAGAACTTAGAGAAAAAGGAATGAAGAAAATAGAAGAGGTATGCACACGATCAAAACTAAAAATAAACGTATATCTGTTGGCCAGTTTGCTCATATTCATTGCAGAAAAGACTTCGTTGATGAGAGAGTTGTCTCGCGTAAAGAAAAACAATTCAAAGAAGCTGATGTGTGTACAGTTTCCCCGAAAAAAACAAGGTCACTAGGAACTTTTGACTTTAGAAAAAACTGTTTTCTTTGCGGATATGAAGCATCTTTATAAATGACATAAAAGTTGCTACTTCTCAGGTTTTAACTTCTGGAGAAGAATTTGATGAAAAAATAAAGTCATTGTGTGAAGAGAGAAACGATCGATGGGCAATCGAGGGGGGGGGCGAGGCAGGGGGTTCTAAGGAAAACATCAGCTATGTGCTTTTTCCCTAAAACATTCCCTGTGTTTCTAAATCTCATAGAGATTACAGACGGTGAATGAAATGATTTCAGAGGACGCCTTAGATTTTGACATAGGTAGGCAACCTACAGTGCTCAAATTAATTGATTAGTATTGCAGGTAGCATACCTGAGCCAAAATCTAAGGTGTCGACTGATCTTATGTTATTCGACAGTCGTACAAATCCTGCGCGTTCACAAGATTCCGGGAACAATTTCGATTGGTAGCCTAGATTCGCAGGTATAATATGGTCTCAACAACTATTTTTTCGCTCAACGGGTGCCCGGGGGGGGTTTCTAAGGGAAACTTCTAGAAGAAAAATTTCTTTTTCCATCCGTTTTTCATGCTCACGTAAGCCAACGGCGGTAATGAGGTTCGAACAAGTTTCCAAGATTTTATCGCGGAATATTTTTGAAAACCCTGAAATTCGACATTTTCGTTTTGGGGCAATTTTCAAAAGCCTGCGCTAATTTTTTTTGAAATCTAAGTTATGCATCTGATGTAAAATTTTGTGCTCTACAAATTTACTTCAGTCCATTTTTTCGATTAAACAGACAATAACAGCGAAAAAAAAAGTTTTACAGCGGTTTCGTGTTTTTTTCCGAAACCCGAAAATGGAAGTTTTTATTTGAGGCGTTTTACCGAAAATTCAGAATTTTTTTTTCAAAAAGTAATTCACGATTCTAATGTAAAATTTTACGCTCTACAAGTTAGGTCCAGTACATTTTGGCCTAAAAACCACTAGTTCAGGCGCTACATGAAGATTTTTGGAAAATTCCGAGCATTTCCGGGACATTTCCGGGTTTTTGGGGGTGAAGGACAGGGGCGATTTTGACGAACTTAGGCTAGTCGTATTCTCCTGATTTTTCTGCGTTTTTTGATGTATAGAAACCTTTTGTTCCAATTTGTTCTCACTTACCCCCCATTTTCGCGTAGAATGACTCGACTACAAGAGGATCAGATAACTCAGTATCTCAATGGAAGATCGAAAGCAAGGGAAATTCAGAATCAACTTTGGACAAGGTAACAGAAATCATCAGCAAATTAAAAGAGTCGCCTGATCTCTACTAATAAAACAAATGTCTATGTACTCTTTCTTGTTTGATTCCGTTTTGAGGTTAACTGTGATGTATAGTATTTCAGTCCTTGATTAATCATTTTCGACAATTCAGGAATCTTTCAAGAAATACTCCAGACGTTTGCTTTTTAGCGGATTTTGCTTCCTTTTAATTCGCTGATCATTTGTTCCCTTCGTTCAATCGTGATTCAAATTACCTACACGGTATACATTTGCGGGAAGGCATGGGAGAAAGGGAGCCGGAGCGGCCACCGCTGCAGCGGTTCGCTTTTAGTTGACCCTTATTGCTGCTTGGAGCGCTGCGGTCGCGCTCGAAAACCCGCTAACAGGTTTTAACACGGGCGGAGATAGGGAGTCGGCAGTCCTTAGTTATATCTTCGTCCATGGCTCGGAATGGTCTTAAAATTTTCCTTAGGATTTGATCTAGAACGCAACGTTCTTACATTTTCGAAAAGTTAACTCTAGCTCTCGCAATTAACGATTAAAGGCGGAAAAAGCATGGTTTCTGGACCGCGGAACAGTGACGTTATCTAGCGGATGAGAATCTTACTACAGGTCGCTGAGGATTCACCTTAAAACGCAACGCCGATCGCGTTCCCCAAACGAACTCTTTTAGCGGACCGAAACATCAACAATAACAGGATTGGAAATTTGAAATCATCTAAATGCATTTTAAATCGCAGAATACACGAAACATGGACACAATCCTCTGATATAAAACCCCAATATCTCATACAGAAGATTTCGTTGAAGTCTGATCCAAATTAGTAACGTAATTACATTCCCAAAAATGCTTAACCTCAATCTTGGCCAAAAACTCCCGCCACAAAGAAAAAGCGACAAATTGGGAGGACACCGGATTGGCGGAATCACATGGGTCAATCGGTCCTCGAGGACCCGTTCTCGATACTGAAACCAAGCGATCCCCCGAGCGGACCCCCGAACCATGCCGTTCCTATAAGAAAAGCATTATTGACCTTGTAGAAACGATTTCAATAGAGCATGACACTCATGCTCTAAAATTATTTATCAGCTGATCAAATAAAGGCAAACAAACGTGACTACTTCATTCCGCGCTCTCTAGCGGGTTCTTCTTGAAGCTTTACTTTTGTGAGAAGGTATCCTATAAGTAAAACCATAATCTGTATCGGTTTTATTTCGCGCCTTCTATTCGAAAATATCAGCTGACTCTAGACATTCACAGAGAAAGATTATCAAATTAGTGAACTGGTGAGCCGCAGTGCAGCCAATGCAGCCAAACAATCACCGGCTGCAAAACAATAATAAATAAAAAAAAAAACATCACACAACGACTCGTTATCGGCCGCCCGGACGAAAAAACCCCGAATGTACTTTAAAATCAATTATATATTCAATAAACGTAATAAAATAACACAAAAACAATGTCAAATATGACAAATTAATCATAAAAACAAACAAAAATTTATTCATCGTAAAACCAACACAGCAGAGTAAAATTACAACGAAGTTGGCAACATAAAACGCAAAATATTACCTCATCGCACTCCACTTACCCCTCAAAAGTGGTGAGTCCGTCGTTTTATTGGAATTATAAAAAAACTAAAGCATTAAAATGAATCCAACTATTTTTGCTGCAAACTTTAGAAGGTACGATTTCATAATTGTACCATTGCAGTCCTCAAAACGCAACAGACACGACAGGAAAAAATCACAAAATTCAAAAACAGCCGATTTTCAACTTTAGGCCACTCAGCATAGGAATACACGTGGAAAGCATAGGCTGCCTTATTACATTGTATACATTGTATTATATTGTTAGCAGCAAAACGATCGGAATAAGCGTGCCATGTTCCATGGGCACGCTTAAAACAGTAAAAGTGTAATCTGATAAACTTGACAATTTTCAAAACTCTAAAAATGTGCTTCACATATTTTCATCATCAATCGTGATTCAAAGGTTTCAGTATCAGTTTGAAGGAACTTGTTAGTAACGAGAAAAAAAATAAATAAATAAATAAATAAATAAATAAAATCTGAGGGATAGGTTTTAAAACCATACCTCTACAATTTTGCAAATTTTCATCGAGAATTTCGCTTGGCCGCCCATGTGTTTTTCTGACGGCCGTGGTCGGCGCGTAACCATCTGAGAAAGACATTAAAGCGTTCACCGTTTAAATCAATAACTTCGAGCGGAGAAATAGAAAGAGAGACAGAAAGAAAATTGCGAGCAACGAGGAAAGAAATAACGTTGAGAGAGAGAGAGAGAGAGAGAGAGAGAGAGAGAGAGAGAGAGAGAGAGAGAGAGAGAGAGAGAGAGAGAGAGAGAGAGAGAGAGAGAGAGAGAGAGAGAGAGAGAGAGAGAGAGAGAGAGAGAGAGAGAGAGAGAGAGAGAGAGAGAGAGAGAGAGAGACAGAGAGAGAGGGGAGAGAGAAATAGAAAGAGAGAGAGAAAAAAGCGAAACAAAGGAAAAAAATAAGAAATGGTGAACACGGAAAGGATGGCGAAGGGGAAGGACCGAGCCGAGGGGTTAGGGCTGAGAAACATGTGTTTTCACGTGCGTGCCGTAATAGACGTTGAGCACTCACGTTTACGTGCATTGCGTTACGCATACCCTTCGCGGCGTTTAGTAACGAGCTCAATCATCCTTGCTCCTCCGACGTTGCCGCTCTGCCCACCTTTTTGATCGATGCCGCGAAATCGAACTTTTTCAATTTGAATTAACTTAACTTGAACGACGCGAGAAATCTGAAAGGGCTCAATGGATCATCTGTTGAATTCATTCGATCAGTTTAGGGCAGTAACCCCAGACGGGTTTGCCCAGGTAAGTGCTGTAATAATTTCTTTTTTATTTGAAAATTATGTAAATAAACTCCCTCCGAGCAGGGTTAACTGATCGGTGTAAATTTAAAATAAAATACAAAAAATTCAAAGATGTCTTGGGGTAGTATTCATAGGGGCCTCTACAGACGATCAAATTGTATCCTCGAAGTAGCTCTTAAGCATGGGATGATGCAGGTATTTATCTTTCTCTGTCTACAGCCGTTTAAACGTAAGTGTTAGAAGAGAATGGTTACAGGGAGCCATCACGTGACTCTAGCCCTCAGCCGTTTCCGTCCTTTTCTAACACTTACGTTTGAATGGCTGGAGAGAGAGAAAGATAAATTCGCGCGTGCTTCCAAGAATGATCGATCCGCAAGTTCGAGCGGCGATTATATAGTTTTGCCCGTTTGAACACTATACGTATTAGAAAAGGACAGAGCTTTAGGGTGTTCCAGCCCTACCGTGCCAGGCTTATTTTTTGGTCATGCACTGTTCGACATGAAAAGCTGATGAAACATGGTTCACTTATGAATTTAGACAAGAAAACTTCAAGTTTTGACGCTTCAAAGCCCCCCGACCATATATAGGGAGAGGTTTCAGGAGTGTGTTTCAATTATTCGTTTTGGAAGAGCTCATATTGATAATTTTATAGCATTCTTCACTGTGAACTGAACCTGTGTTTTGGCCTAATGGGTCTGTTGCAAATTTTTGCTACAGCGATATAGAGCGTTAAATCTTAAGTAAAATCACGTGAAAAGTCCATTGGTGGTATGAGAAAGTCATAAAATGCAGTATTAAACTCACAAGAGGCGTTTAACTGAAACCGAAGATGGCGGTAAAATATCGAGCAACCTGGTGCACGTACCGTGAACATCCATGATGGCCAACGTTAACAACCTCATGAGGCATCGGAGGTTATGAGTTTGTTTGCGTTGTGATTGGTTGTGATCGATGTTGTGATCGTTGTTGTCCATCTTGGATGTTCATGGTGCTTGCATACAGGTTGCTCGATATTTTACCGTCATCTTGGATTTCAGTTAAATGCCTCTTGTGAGTTTGTTATTGCATTTTATGACTTTATCTACTGCCACCAATGGACTTTTCAAACGATTTTACATGAGATTGATCACTCTATAGCGCTGTAGCAAAGTTTGCAATAGACCCATGCTGAGTGTATAGTAATGGGATGGCGTATGCCATACCCACTATAGCATTATATTAGGAGTATACATCTGGCAACACTGTCGGTCAAGTGTTTTGTTTAAGCGATCGCGGATCGCGTAAACATCGCGCGCTGTGTCAATGTGAATCTGCGGTTTCTCGGCATCTATAGTGGGCTAAATGCGGCTGTTTTGAGTATTGATAGCGAGATTTCAGAATTTGTTGATGCTTTATCTCAAAACATCTACAGATTCTATGCGTCTTGTTATCAATGGTTACTCTGACGTATGGATCCTCCTCTGGATTTTGAGGACTATATAAGATGCACTGACAGTAGCTTAATGGTCGCACTCCTCAGAGAGACGTCCGGTGAGATTTGGATCTTGGTGATCTCTCATCTAGTTGCATTGAGATTTGGATCTTTGTGATCTCTCAATTGCGTTTTGGAGCTCAGAGCTCAGAGTGTACGATTTTTGAGGTTAGGTTACTGTCAGGGCGTCTTAGGGACATCGCTGTCAGCCGTTGGAGTTGACGAGTTTGTGATTTTAGATTTAGTTTGGAATAATATACTGTTTTCGTTTCGTATCTCTTGTCTACGTCTCTTCAGCCACGAGCTATTAGGACCCCTACCCACTACATATTGGAGAACAAGTGGACTGGATCCAAGAAACAGTGATCTCAGGTACGGTAGATAATAGATACAGACAAAATTTATATTTGAAGGAAAAGGTACTATTTTTTTTTTTTCTCGGGGAATTTTTAAAGTGGTGATTTTTTTCGGAAAATTGAGAATTATTTCTCGCTTGCTAGGGTAGCTGACCAAAGCCAGATTCTCTATACAGACCAGACTCAGTCAAACGAGCCTGATCTGAGATAGATAACTGACAAAACAGTCAACGAAAACCGTGAGCCAAGATTAATTATCAATATTTTCGGGGATTTTTTTTTTTAAAAGTGGTGATTTTTTTGCGGAAAATTGAGAATTATTTCTCGCTTGCTAGGGTAGCTGACCAAAGCCAGATTCTCTATACAGACCAGACTCAGTCAAACGAGCCTGATTTGAGATAGATAACTGACAAAACAGTCAACGAAAACCGTGAGCAAAGATTAACTATCAATATTTTCGGGGATTTTTTTTTTAAAGTGGTGATATTTTGCGGAAAATTGAGAATTATTTCTCGCTTGCTAGGGTAGCTGACCAAAGCCAGATTCTCTATACAGACCAGACTCAGTCAAACGAGCCTGATCTGAGATAGATAACTAACAAAACAGTCAACGAAAACCGTGAGCGAAGATTAATTATCAATATTTTCGGGGATTTTTTTTAAAGTAGTGATTTTTTTACGGAAAATTGAGAATTATTTCTCGTTTGCTAGGGTAGTTGACCAAAGCCAGATTCTCTATACAGACCAGACTCAGTCAAACGAGCCTAATCTGAAATAGATAACTGACAAAACAGTCATCGAAAACCGTGAGCCAAGATTAATTACCAATATTTTCGTGAATTTATAATTAAAGTGGTGGTATTTAACGGACGACTAGAGTCATGCCAAAGATTTATAAATTTAAAGGAAAAGGTTTCACGAAAGAAGTAGACAAAGAAGACTTAATAGAGATTTTAAAAATAAAAAACCCAGATTTACAGGGAAAATTAAGCGAGATATCGTTCGTTCAATTAATTAAAACGATTACTCAGGAAGAAATAGAGCATTTTTTGAGCTCAACATACGGAATAGATTCAAGTAGAGCAGGGACAATAGAGGTAGTCGAAGAAGAGGGAAGTACGTCTGAGGATAAGGGTATTCCCACCGTCATAGAATACAGGGACGACGGAACAATTTCAAACATATACAGTTTGAATACAGCAGCGATATTAACCGTTTGTAAAGAAAGAGGAGTAGACTACGAAAAAGAATTAGGAACGCTCGCAAACGCAAGAAAATACTTTGCGGAACAAGATCAGAAAAATAGGAAGAAGTCTGAAAGGTTAGTAAGTTTACTGGAAACTCCTCTAAGTAGCAGGGGAGGGCAGTTAGGAAAGAAAACACCTTTTCTAGATATTACCCACGACACCGATTATCTTAACATAGAAATTCCAGGAGGAAAAGCTCCACGCAGAAGCATGGCTTTTAATGACAATGAAGGAATATTGGCACAGAGGCCACCGTTTTACAGAATGCCACCTCCCAATCTGAGGGCCCCAAAATTCAGCGGGAAAGAGGGCGAAAATGTAAGGGATTTTATCGAAGATTATGAGCAATTCACAAAAATATATAATTATTCAGAGAAAAATCAAATTGAGTATTTAGGGACATTTTTGGAAGGGGATGCAAAGAAGTATTTAAGGAATAATAAATCGAAATATCAAGAATTACTTACATGGGACGCAGTAAAGGAATTGTTTTTAAGTAATTATGAAAACAAAGATTACGATGAGGATTTCTCAATATTTTGTAATAGGAAACAGCGTCATGGCGAATCGGCCATATCATATATTGAGGATAAAATAACATTAGCAAAGAAAGCAGATATGGGGATGGATGAGAAAAAGCTCATTAGACTTATTAGACTGGGGTTGTTACCAAGCATAAAGGCTTTAGTGAACTTGATGCCTACGTCAAGTTTAAAAGAGTTAAAAGATAATGTGCGGAAGGCAGTAAATAGTGATAACGATTTGAGGAGGGGCGATATATATCACGTTTCAGACCCAACAGAAAGTACGATGCAGGGGGTAAGTATTACTTATCGTGATGTTGGAGTAAATAAGCGCGTAGGAGCGTTAGAAAGTAGAGTTGAAAAATTAGAAACTGAGATGAGAGGGGTGAAAGGATCTCTAGATAGAAATTTTAGTGAAATAACGAGACAGTTAAATTTTGTCAACATTTCGCTGCAACAGATGATGCAAGGGGGGTGCCCTACCCAAACGGGACCAGGGGTAGGATTTACGCAGCGCGGCGCATTAACATGTCATGGTTGCGGCAAACAGGGCCATACTAGGGCAGAGTGTCGAAGTAATAACTGGAGAACGCAGGGAATAGTGAGGGAAAACGGTGATATTGTTCAAAAAAACTAATTAAGCCCCGGCTAGATCAGTACGATAGCCGGGGAGCTTCGGTTATTCAAAATGTACAAAAAGTTGAGGATACAAAAATAGAGAAAGAATTAATCGATAAAACAATCGAAACGGAGATGGAAAATAACGATAGCAAGAATAACAAGAGGGTCTCAGAAAATGAAGTAGTAGGATGGGTAACAACAGGATTTGATAACTGTTTGACGATTATGGGAAAAATTAATGGGATTCCGAGTAAAATGGTTTTAGACACAGGAGCATCAGTTACGGTTGTCTCTCAAAATTTAGTTAATCAATGTCAGATTAGTGAAGTAGGGCAGAGGAATCTAAGGAATGCTGATGGTTCCACATTGATAATCATAGGCACCTCAAAGGTCAAAATTGAGACTGAAGGGGGGCTGGAGGCCGAAACTTTGGCTTACGTAGCAAAAAATCTCACAGGAGAAGTTTTGATAGGTTACCCTACGATTTCCAAGTATGGGCTTAAAAATTTTCTTAGTGCTAAGTTTAAAAATAGTATTTGGGAGGGAGAGGAAGCGCAGAGAGAAAGTATCGAAGATTGTTATTCAGATTTTTGCGGTTGGATCGGTGATCTAGAGTTGACTCAAACTCGCGATCCCGGCGCGAAATCTGAAACCGTGCGCGCGAATGATGATGCGTCAAGAGTGAGTATGAGTAAGTTATTCAACAGTAGTAGCTCTAACGAGAGGGGGGAGGGGAAGACGACGATGAAAGAGAAAGAAAAGTGTGACATAAACAAAATACTATTTGTGGGTGAAGAGCAGGAAATCGGAGGAAAAGTGTTGCATGGCAGTTCAAGTTTGTTTACATTTGATGAGAATAATTATCAAGGCATGCAGGCAAATCTGACACCATCTGAGCGTCAATTGATTGATACAGCACCGGTCTTGTCGACATTAGGTCGATTAGAGCCGGCTTGTGAGGAACGAAAAATGTCTGAAATTCATGGTATTGGAGTAAAATTAAAAAATAAAATTGGAATAGGTGATAACAACGATGCAGAATGGTCATGTTATAATGACACAGGGGGCAATTTTTCAGGGCTAAGTAAAAAGTTTTATGAGATTCACGGCAGAGGCGTGAAATTGAAAGGTGATGTTAAGAGGGGTTTTAAAAGAAAAAAGGTCGGGGAAATTAAAAGTTATGAGAGTAACGATGATAATTTTTTCACTGAGAAAGGATTTTGAGTGACATTTTTCAATTTTTTATTTAAGGGGGGGAAACTGATGGTGAAAATTTGATTTCAAAACCATCGAGTTTTTCTAAGTATTTTCACTTGTTATAATTTTTACTTTCTGAAAATTATAATCAAAGTAGGAAAATTTTGAGGTGTATATAGTGTGAATATTCTTTTAATATTTAGAAATGATTTTATATCTAAACATTAATTTTCTTCAACATTTAATGAAAAGATCAAAATTAGATAAATTATTTAGGGGGATTTTTGTACGAATTTATTTTATTTGTAAAACGTAAAAAAGAAAAATTTCTTATTGTTGTTTTTTTAGAATAGGAAGGGGCAAATATGAGCTTTTCCCTTCGCTTCGGCATATTTGTTCTTGTATTATACATGGGACAAAGATTACAGAATCCCATACGAAAGGAGGGTGGTGGAGGCGTTTTTGGGTACATTTTTAGTGTATTAATTTTGTATTTATTCACTGTAAAAATTAGGGACAAATATTCAATTATTTCGAAGATTAATCAGTTTATAGCTATTAGGATTTTAGGTCATATTTAAGTGTATATTATGTGTATTATTTTTATCCATGTTATTAATTTATTGTGTATTTCTATTGTTTTTCGGTACTCCGAGTCCTGCTCTTGAGTGATCGCATTTTGGGAACCAATTTCATGCATGGCGGGTGGACTGGCCACACTCCCCGTTTCACGGGATAGGTGGATGCTGAGGAGCTGACCCTCAACCTTTCAACCAGTCCAAGGTCATCGTGAGCTGTGGTGCCCGATTCAGCTTTTACGTCTTGAGACGCACGATTAAGGGTCCCGGCCAGGGTTACGGTCGAAGATTCATCGCTGGACTTTGCCATGGTACAATCTTGCAAGGGGTGCTGCCTAGTGGAGGAGCTTGCTGGACAGTTCAATGGTGCAATGCTGTCAGATGGGTCACTTGGTGCTTTCACGATGGTCACTTTCATCCCTGGTTATGTCAAGTATGCAGCGGCGGTTTTTGGTGATTCAACCTGAGTCATCATTTCAACCTGGGTCATCATTTCAACCTGGGTCAACAGTTCGGGTCTGGAGTCTCAACCACGGACTTTAGTTTCTGACAAAAGTCTATTCTTCACTCATCCTGTGGTGCGGCTGAATAAACATCAATTTCGAAGCAGCATGGAGCGATTTGGCATCAACGCAACTGCGTTCAGCTGTGGTGGCGTTTTCTCGTCACTTTTCTGATCATCTCTCTCGTCTCTTTGCTAATTCATCATTTTCCGGCCTCGGACTCACTCAATTGATTTTCGCCGGCGCTATACTGGTTTGACTCGACTTCAATTTCAGCCAATTTCAACTTACTGGGATTCTGGACATCGATCTTCAACTGCACGTGACTATGACATCATCATCGGACAACCTAAGCAACGCACTGGAACTAGATGGCATTACTTCTCTCAATGGCGGCACTTTCTGGCAATCAATCTATCAACGGTTTTCAAGGACAAGAGCGATTCACTCAAGACGGGCAATGGAGGAAGAAGATGATATCAATTTTGTAAAAATTAATATAAGGTAAAATTGTAACAAGGAAGCAAATCATGTTTTCACAACCTGCAGGGTTGTCAGATGTTTACGATTTTTCATTTTTTTATTTAAGGGGGGAAACCAGAGTAGGGCAAAAGTCATTTTTTTTTTTATTGTTTTTTTTGTTTATCTAAACTAAGAGGAAAGTAATGGGATGGCGTATGCCATACCCACTATAGCATTATATTAGGAGTATACATCTGGCAACACTGTCGGTCAAGTGTTTTGTTTAAGCGATCGCGGATCGCGTAAACATCGCGCGCTGTGTCAATGTGAATCTGCGGTTTCTCGGCATCTATAGTGGGCTAAATGCGGCTGTTTTGAGTATTGATAGCGAGATTTCAGAATTTGTTGATGCTTTATCTCAAAACATCTACAGATTCTATGCGTCTTGTTATCAATGGTTACTCTGACGTATGGATCCTCCTCTGGATTTTGAGGACTATATAAGATGCACTGACAGTAGCTTAATGGTCGCACTCCTCAGAGAGACGTCCGGTGAGATTTGGATCTTGGTGATCTCTCATCTAGTTGCATTGAGATTTGGATCTTTGTGATCTCTCAATTGCGTTTTGGAGCTCAGAGCTCAGAGCTCAGAGTGTACGATTTTTGAGGTTAGGTTACTGTCAGGGCGTCTTAGGGACATCGCTGTCAGCCGTTGGAGTTGACGAGTTTGTGATTTTAGATTTAGTTTGGAATAATATATTGTTTTCGTTTCGTATCTCTTGTCTACGTCTCTTCAGCCACGAGCTATTAAAAGACCCCTACCCACTACAGTATTCATGGTATTAACTTATTTTACATAAATCAAAGCGAATGGTTTTGCTTTTGCGCGGTTCGCCTGATGATTTCATTGTGTGTTCATATTTCATGGCTTTGATTTAATTGTGAAAGATTAAAAGTGAACACCTTAACAATTTGTGCGTCATTTGTATTACAATCTATAATGATAATGAATTTTAACATTGTCGCAGTATTAACTCCCAACACTCATGGGCCGATCCAGCAGTTTGGCAACCGTGAATTCATCCCATTTGAAAGTATGAGAAACAATCGATTCTTGAGAGGGGGCCATGGCCATTTTACTAATCGCTTGTTCCTCATGCATTCAAATAGGAATAATACACAATTGCCAGAATGCACGAACCCGCCTTCGCCAACACTTCATTTATAGATCAATCTATTATTAAATTGACCAAATAACGATTTCGAAGTCACATAAAACTGTTTTGCTCCCTTTTACGACACGGATGTGTCGGTTGCATCATCTTGATTCTTTGTTTATTTTTTGTTTGTTTGTTTTTTTTAAAAGTCTCGGCTAACTCTCTGAAAATAGATGGGTTTGAGGTGAGAATGAAGCTTAGGGAAAGTTAAAGGCAGCGACACATAAAAGAAAAGGCCGGTAAAAGCGAATGCCGAGTGATTGTTCAAAAGAGTTGCCATCTCTACGCCCCCCAACCATCCAAGCCCCACTCAACCTCCTTCAAAGGAGTTTGTATGAGCTCAGCATGCGTGAAATAAGGGTTGACAGCCCGCGACTGAACTTTCGATGGGAAAGCGTAACATCCGAAAAGGATTACCGGGTTAAGGAGAAGGACCAAGAATGTCGGGTTTAGGGGGCGGAGGCGGGGTGAAGAGTGCTGGGAAGGGGGGGGAGGGAAGGAATCTTCGGCTCGTTCCTGAATACGTGAGCGCGGCACGCTCAACCGGCCAGAGAAGCGACGACGTTGACGACACCGCCGACGCGTCGCGCGTCGCGTCGGTTCATGACCCTTCGCAACTGACCACGACCTCCGTCGTCGTCGGTTGGATGCGTGCCAGCCAGCGGTTGAGGCTGGAAATTCTCCGGAGATACCCCCCCCCCCCCCTCCCCCCTTCTACCCGCACACGCCTATTTGCCTGATGGAGTATTAGTATTTTATATTGAGTCTGCGACCTTGAAAGCGCTCTGAAGCTTCAGGCGAACGCCGCCGCGTCGCGTCGTGAATCCTGGCCTTTTGTGACATCGCGCATTTAAATACACTTGACAATTGGAGCCGTCTAGGGCAGAATGTAGACTTGTTTTTCGAAGATGTTGCCAGAGTTAGGCAAATCGGAGTGTAAGCGATGAGGCGATTACTGGGTAATCGGTAATCGTCAAACATTTGGATGTTAATGGGTCTGTTGCAAACTTTTGCTACAGCGCCAAAGGATGTTCAATCTCATGTAAAATCGCGTGAAAAGTCCATTGGTGGCATCAGAAAGTCATAAAATGCAGTAATAAACTCACAAGAGACGTTTAATGAAATCCAAGATGGCGGTAAAATATTGAGCAACTTGTATGCATGCACCACGAACATCCAAGGATAGCCAACCTCACAATATCGATCACACCCAATCACAACGTAAATAAACACATAACCTCTGAAGCTGCGAGGTTGTCAACGTTGGCAATCCTTGGATGTTAAAGGTGGATACATACAGATTGCTCGATATTTTACCGCCATCTTGGATTTCATTAAACGCCTCTTGTGAGTTTATTACTGCATTTTATGACTTTTTGATGCCACCAATGGACTTTTCACGCGATTTTACAATAAATTGTACCCTCTCAATCGTTGTAGCAAAAGTTTGCAACTGACCCATTAAATGTACAGATTAAAAATGAACCTTATAGCACAGAATAATATACAATCAGAACGGAAACTCTGTCGGATTTTGAAGCAAATTCATTTCGCGTCCGCCATGTTGGGATATAGGATGTTTACATCTGGATTCGCGCTCGAAAGAAGAAATATAGGACATAATCTGCGAAATTTTCATTCTGAGATGCCAATAGAATAACGTGAGGGCGGAAACTTAAGATTTCTTTCCAGAATTTACAGAAATAAATGAATTTCAAAACAAATCACACCCGTCCGCCATGTTGGGATATAGGACCATAGCGTTGCCTTTTGGTGCCGTTAAATACCGAACTTGCTTCCATTGGCTCTTATGGGAGTTTCCGTTCTGATTGTGTTATTCTGTGCTTATAGGGTTTGTCAAGCACTTTTCCAGCTTATTTGATCATATATTTTTAAAATAACCTCTCTACAGCAACCTCTATGTGGAAATAGTCTATCTGTCATATCACGACTGAAAAGAGAGCAAATAAGACTCCTCTCTAACGATAATAAGGAAATATCCAACAATTAATTTTACTTGAGTAACTTTATTATTATCAAATATTGGTTAAATAAACTCTGAATCAATACTCTAACTATTGCTACTAATTATTACGTAACAGGGTCATTGTGATTAGATGGGTGACTTGTAAACAATCAGCCCTGATTACCGTCAAGTCACCTTCCAAAAAAAACGACGTTTACGAATACTCGGTATTCGTGTAATCAATTATGTCGACTCTGGATGTTGCCATAGTGTCAGAAGCGGTATCTAAGAGCGCGTAGCAACTTTTGCGAAGAGGAAAAAACCTCAAAACAAATACAGAGGGAGGGGCGTTCAAACACTCAATTTTCATTTAATTTTGCTTGTTTTCAGCTCGGGAAAATTAAAATTTTCAAACTTCCATAGGGAGGGCAAGTGACAACCCCCTTACTTTGCGTGAAAAGTTGGTGTGGCAACAGTGGTTTTAATTAAGAAGACCTCATATGGTCGCTACCATCCAAAAAATGTGTCATTCCTAGCTGCAAACTATACGGAAATCAACAGCGGAAATTCAAATCAAAGAGGCTAAATTTCTCGGTTGAATTTTAATACGAACAATCAAAAAGAAAAATCAGCCCTTTTCAAAAGCCCCCCCCCCCACTTTTGACACCCTGGCTACACTTACGCTCAATAACCTATTTGTGCGACACTAAAAAATCATCAGTCGCTCCAAGACGCGATGATTTTTAAGATGTTCAATTGGCCGTTCGATTATAAAGTTTGGGATCCGATTCGGAGCCGTATAACTTGTAAATTAATAAAATTCTTCTTATTTTTGCAGAATGTGGGTAAGAGACATTTCTCATTCATTTACATGAAGGACGCATTTGAAAGCCAACGGGAAAAAAAATAATGAAAAATATGAAGGTTTGAAAGCTCGGTTTACAAAATAATCATGCAAGATTAGTCAGTTCATGGTAATTGAGGTTAAGAAAATCACTTTTTCTCCGCCCATTCGTTCCGATCTTTCTCGAGTCTCTACCTTTGGGTCATTTTTTGTTGTGCCGTTATTACGCAAATTATTTTATTAGCTCGTTTCTACGGAGCAACCTATTAAAATTAACGAGCGTAAAATGACTCTGACTCAATTGTCGTAAAAACTGAGGGCTCTTTCGGAGAATTCAAGGGACAGCGCTACCTTCAGCTCGGAAAAAAAATCAGCTTTAAAAGACACGGAAGTGACTTTCTCGCTCGACGATCAAATTGGAATCCGAGCGCCCGTTCTTCGTCCGTTCAGCCAGCCTCGAGCCCAAGAAAATTTTAACCAGCGTTGCCAGTTAACTGGAAAAAAAAAGATTCGCCGAGTCCCCATTTACTTTGAATGTGAATCAGGCGAAGTTTTTTCTTTATTAGCATCTGACAACTTGGATTATATCAATGCGCGCACACATTAGGATAATGTACATAACGAGGAAATAACGCAGCTCCTGCAGCCACACCGCAGACGACTCGCTTTTCCTCTCTCTTCTCTCTCTGTCTCTCTCTCTCTGTCTCTCTCTCTCTCTCTCTCTCTCTCTCTCTCTCTCTCCTCTCTCTCTCTCTCTCTCTCTCTCTCTCTCTCTCTCTCTCTCTCTCTCTCTCTCTCTCTCTCTCTCTCTCTCTCTCTCTCTCTCTCTCTCTCTCTCTCTCTCTCTCTCTCTCTCTCTCTCTCTCTCTCTCTCTCTCTCTTCTCTCTCTCTCTCTCTCTCTCTCTCTCTCTCTCTCTCTCTCTCTCTCTCTCTCTCTCTCTCTCTCTCTCTCTCTCTCTCTCTCTCTCTCTCTCTCTCTCTCTCTCTCTCTCTCTCTCTCTCTCTCTCTCTCTCTCTCTCTCTCTCTCTCTCTCTCTCTCTCTCTCTCTCTCTCTCTCTCTCCTCTCTCTCTCTCTCTCTCTCTCTCTCTCTCTCTCTCTCTCTCTCTCTCTCTCTCTCTCTCTCCTCTCTCACTCTCTCTCTCTCTTTTCTCTCTCTCTCTCTCTCTCTCTCTCTCTCTCTCTCTCTCTCTCTCTCTCTCTAGTTTTCCTTCATTTCCGTTTCCGGCCTATTTTTTTCACCTCATCCCCTCCCCCTTCCGCACGCGCGTCCTTAAAAACCCCCATTGAGGAGGGATTCCCCGTTCGTAAAAGCCGCGGGGCTATCGTGCTCGAGATATAAAAAACGAGATTCGAAAAACTCTTCCAAAGTGCGAGCGAGAGGAAGTCTCGGAAAGTCAGTTTGCGGTTCAACCCCCACCCCCCCCCCCCCCCCCCCCCCCCCCCCCCCCCCCCCCCCCCCCCCCCCCCCCCATCCACAAAGCACACATTTACACACACACAAATACACACTCACACTACCAAAATCGTTGCTAATTATCATCCTCTCATTCTATTTAGTACTATGCCCTCTCTTGTTGCTGTGTGTAACTGCTATAGTATGCTGCTCCTGGTATATAAGCATGAGAAACGGATTGAATAAAAACGGGGTGCACTTGAACTTTTGAAACCGTAATAACAAAGTTGCTTAATTGAGGACTTGGCTGCGAGAAGAGCTCTTCTCTCATTTAAAATACATTGAAGAGGTGCCTTTCTCGTACCCAACTGCTCAATTATATAAAGCTTCGATTTCGTGTCGAATAGGCTCCAAATGAGGCAGGGACGATACAACAATACAAACTCCAGACCAAATAACACACTGAAAATAGAAGTGGAAAAGTAACTTTTACTCTTAGATGGTTCGTACATGCGGGTCATTCCACCACATGACTGTTCCAGCCGCATCAATTTGAAGCTATACATTTGATATACCTTACTGAAGTTTGGCATTTTTTACCCATGCCATTGCTAAAAAATTTGAAAAATTCAAGTTTTGGTGTGAAAAATGTAATTTGCTTGGAAGAAAAATTGAGTCAAAATATAGGTATAAGTAAATTTAAATGAAAGTAGAGCCACTTTTTAATAGAAAAAATGGTGCTAGGTTTTATTATTTAAATTTTTTTTCACTTATTTTTGTGACTTTTGTTTTAAATATATAAGAATTTAATCATGAATCTTATAACCGCATGATTGTAAAGAGTACCGGAAAGTTATTATTTAACCATCGCGCACCTCAGGTTATGATTTACCCTCCTACTTTTCGAACGCGAGATGCGTAGCTTTTTAAGTTAAGGGGAGCAGGATTTTGGGAAGTTTTTGAGTGTTTTTGCGTTTTATGTGCGTTGATATTTTTGAGTCAATCTACTTGGGTTGAAGTTTCAAGGTAGCAAACGTTTGTAGTAAAAAATGGACCGATTATTAACTGAATTTTATCGGTCGACCGACAAATGAGAAGACAAGGGAAAATAAAACGAATTGATTAAACTCATACACAGTGAAGTAATAAATACGTGTATATTATATAATAAAGGAAACGAAAGTAAAAATGATCCTGTCTCGAAAAAAAAAAATTACCAAAGTTCCGAGCAAATACATTGTCAGACATAGTCAGACAAGCTTACAAAAAGATTTAAGAAAATTACAAATTCGCTAGTTATCGCAATCTTTTGATCCCCCGCGGTACACCAGGCTGAATCATTCCCAGCGTTTGTTTACTTAACAGAAGTAAGCCCTGCGCCACACCAGTATGTGTGTAGAGAATCTTTAGATTAAACCGAGGGAAGAGGGCTTTCTCTTTTATTTGAACATCTAAATACCCCTCCTTTGTCACCGACGCGTATCCCTCCCAGTGGCAAAGCGTGCAGTTTGGCAACGTTGTATTTTGTTCGTTTGAACCCAAGTAAAAGGTCGAATTCTAGGGTGTTCACTGCCCGAAGACACCCAATTGTTCAATCTCTTTTTCATGGGTTTAAAGGACAAAATACAACATTGCCAGATTATTCGAAGAGCATTTTTTTGGCGGAAAAACGGAACGTATACGTATTCTTGTAAGTATATGATGGAATAATAATAAGTAATGGGGCAGTTGCAAGGGTCTTAAATTTTGTGTTTTTTTGTAAAGAAAACGAAAGTACTTGATGAGCTGAGGACAATGGTGCCTTTGGTTTTTTCCTAAGTGTCTCGGTTTTGGAGATCCACACGTGTAAAGTTGTAGAAAATCGTGTGCGTAGTGACGTCACTACGCGGAATTCCCGCGCCAAAATCTCATCTCCGGAACAATGGGACCTAATTAGAAACCAAAGGTATCTTTGTTCTCAGCTCATCTAGTACTTTCATTTTCTTCATAAAAAACACAACATTTCAGACCCTTGCAACTATGCCCTATTCCGTTTAAAATGCGAGGACAGAATATGATTGATTCAACGATTCTCGTGAATTGTCAGAGCTTTCGATGGGCTCAATGAGATTTCTGGTGATTCAAAGGCAAAATTTCTTTTCAATAATTAAAGAGAACGGAGCTGCTCTTGCTACCTTTTGCCATATGAGGGATCGAATAGTTAATTCTCAGTGGGGGTGCGTGCAAGCTGGCAACGTTGCATTTTGTCCACTTAAACTCATGTAAAATTTCAATTAGAGAGAGTGCACTGCGCACCCCCCTCCCCCCAATATTTCGACCTTTTCCATGACTTTCAATGGACAAGATCCGAAGTTGTCAGATTGCACGCGCCGGCACTGCTGTTGATGCTTGAGTAAAATCTAGCAACAATTACGATGCTGTTGATGCTTGAGTAAAATCTAGCAACAATTACGATGCTGTTGATGCTTGAGTAAAATCTAGCAACAATTACGATGAGCAAGTTAGAAATTACGAAATTCTCTCGCCGACTTACAAAATGACTTTAAATTTTAATGCATAATGGCGGAGCTACGCTGCGGTACCACGGGTGATTCCTGATGCATAACTCCGCGTCATGTAAGAGCAAAGATGACGGAGCTGTAAGTACATACAGGTATCATAGAAGATTACTAATTTAATATTTGCCTCTTTCTCTATACAAAAACTCACAGAGGAAAGTGTCTTAACTTATTGTTCGATATAGAAATCTTCCGTGCGGTACCTCCTTCATTATGCCTTAAAATGGGTCTGTTGCAAACTTTTGCTACAGCGACAACAAGTGTAAAATCCGATGTAAAGTCGCCTGAAAAGTCCATTGGTGGCATTATAAAGTCATGAAATACAATATTAAACTCACAAGAGGCGTTTATTTAAATCCAAGATGGCGGAGAAATATCGAGGAATCTTAATGTATGCACCGTGATCATCCAAGGATTGCCAACTTTGACAACCTCACTGGAGGTTTAGGTTATGTGTTTGTTTACGTTGTGATTGCTTGTGATGGATATTGTGAGGTTGGCTATCCTTGAATGTTCGTGGTGCATGCATACAGATTGCTCGATATTTTGCCGACATCTTGGATTTCATTAAACGCCTCTTGTGAGTTTATTATTGCATTTCATGGCTTTCTGATGCCACCATTGGACTTTTCAGGCAATTTTACATTAGATTACACACTCTATAGCGCTGTAGCAAAAGTTTGCAACAGACCCATTCTGCGAGTTTGCGAATGAATTTCGTAATTTTTAATGTGCTCGTCGTACTTTTTGCTGGATTTTACGTGAGAATGAACTATAGGTACATTCGCAATCGCTCTTTGCAAAAGTTATTAAGATACCCATATTATTGAGAATTGCAGCAATTTTAAAGGATTTTTGTTTTTAGTTTATATTTAACAAGGTTTTTTACTCTGTGTAAACACTTAGCTACTGGTTCCAACTATTTGGTTTAAAAAAAAGAAAGAAAATTTTGTGTCAACACAGCGAATATATGTGCATATGTGTTCATGAATGGGTGTTGTAGAAGATAGATAGACGGAAATTAAAGTACCTTGAGCGCGCTTTGTCATGAAAAATGAGCATTGATGGAACGGAGAAAATACCACGTTATTGTTTTCGTTTTATTTTTTGTACAGGTGCGTTCTGAGTGAGTTGGATTTAAAATTTAATTAAAAATTGAAAACAGTGGAAACAGGAAAACGCGGAAACAACTCCCTCAGAGAATTTCCTCCGAGGAGGCTTCGGGCAAGCACACAAAAAAAAAAAAAAAAAAAAGACGTTATAGGAGCGATCTCAATTATCAATTTTCATCGCACGATAATTCTCTGCAACGTAAAATCAACACTCGTTGCTTCGAGTTTTAAGGGGACGCATATAAATGACGCAACTCTTCTTCACCCCAACGTTTCCTCGATCATATTTCTGACGTGACGTGGGTTAAATGCAGGGTACGACGGAAAATACATTAAATGGAGGTAAATATATATTTATGTTTTTTGATCTGAAGTTGCTTACTTCATTACAAGGAAATAATGATGAAAACAATTAATAGAGGTCTGGGTATGATGACGTACATACCGTGCACATTGATTCAAGGAGGACGTAAAAACAGGAAATGCGACCATCTTTGATCGGCGACAGAAATGAAGGAAGTTGCGCCTGCTAAATGGTGTCAAGGCAACAACAAATACCAGTTCACACGGTCTAGTGGATGGAGAAACGTCTAACGTGTGTCGTCAACACTGAGAAAAAAGAATTGGTTCGCTCGACTAATTATTATAGTGAAATTAGCGCAATATCAGTTGGTTGTACTCAGCCCAAAAAATAAGATACTCCAACTAATAATTTGGTATAACTGGTACCAATTGTATTGGGTGAGTGAAACTAATAAAATTGGGTGTACCGTACCAATCTGAGTTTGTACCCGTTACTAATTTATTGTTCCCGAGTACCTGCAA
Source organism: Trialeurodes vaporariorum (assembly GCA_011764245.1). Classification (NCBI taxonomy): domain Eukaryota; kingdom Metazoa; phylum Arthropoda; class Insecta; order Hemiptera; family Aleyrodidae; genus Trialeurodes; species Trialeurodes vaporariorum. The sequence goes on along the minus strand of VMOF01000369.1, from coordinate 24,265,161 downwards.
TTAATTGGTTGCAGTACCTAATTTGTTGGGTAAGTACAACAAATAAATTTAATTGCACAAATTTCCCCAATAACCTAAATAGCCTAAAACCAACGACTTATCGCAACGCGTAGCGTAGAGTTCGTGTCGGTAATCCCCTATGCAATATTTCCATCAATCAAGGGACTCTATGTTCCACTTGGTGCCTCGGCACCGAATTTGGAGGATGAAAAGAGGGGATCGCAAAAAATATGGTGCGCATATTTTTTTCCAATTTAACGACCTAGATCGTGCGACTTTGTTTTTCGATGAAAAGAAAAGAGGTATTACAGAGCAAATCGACGAAGGAATCAAAAAATAGACGACTGAATAAACATGGATGATAAGCGCCGTGTTTACACTGTTTACATCCAATCACGGCGCACATCGCTAAAAATTCGAGCTAATTTCTCGATGAAGAATTGATAATAGTGCGTCTTATTGAATTTTATTAAAAAAAAAAAAAAAAAAAAAAGGGGGTTGTTAAAAATCGATTCAAAGTTTTCAATTAAAGTAAAGTTATGAAGAGACATATAAACTTTCAAGGTGGTGACTGAGTTGCATACGTTTATTGAAACTTTCAATTTTTTTTTGAATTTTGGAAAAATCGTCACTTTTCACCCTTCTTTCGCAAAAAATCACTATCCTGAAAAATTCGCCCCGAAAGATAAAAAGCCCCTTTTTCTGGACGCGTTATCACCGACAATAATTACTAAAATTGCCAATTGCTGAAATAAAAATAAATTGCTAAAATTGTCAATTTACTAAAATTGGGTATAGATTTTTAATTTCCCTTGAAACGGAGTGTCGTCATTTCTACTGAGCGACGGCTGCGACGCACGCATCCATTCCACGAATAAACAAAACAGATCTGATTTTTGAGATTCCCGAACGAGCTAAATTTAAGCCATTACCAGGAGAAGAGAGCCTCAAAACAAAGGATGTGCTTGTTTTCGAGATCCATACCATTGTTGTAAAAAGACAGTTTCTTCGGAAGAGCTCACCTGTTGTTCTATGAGCGTTTCTGTAGCATCGGGCGATGTCCTCAATTGCGATTCGTGCTTTCTTTGACGGTTATGATTATTGAGAGACCCTCCCTTTCCCTCCCTTTCCCTCCCCTCCCCTCCCCTCACCCCCACTCGCCCCTCCATCGTCCTTTCTCCTCGTTTCCTCGCCTCCCCCCCCTCCCCTTCCTTCAAAGCTCGGTAAACTCAAGAGTGCATGTTTGCATTTAATTATGTGCCACCGAAAATTGTATCTCCCTCTCCCACCCCTCCACTCCACCATCCCCGGATTTTCTTCCGCGATTGTTGAGAGATGCTGTAGAGTGTTGAGAGGGAGCAGCGCGAGTCGAAGAAAAAACACTGTTGACTGTTGCCGATGATGAGTTGGTTGTGTTGAGTCAGCTCCGTTGTCGTCGCCACCCCACACCTATACCTCTCGAGCTGCAGCGATCCGCAAAGGTACTCCTGCTTGCTCCCGATCTGATGGCGAGAATCTATGCTCACTTCAACGAGAGTCAACAAACACCAACCTCCCCCCCTCTCCCTCCCTCCCTCCCTTCCTCCCTCCCTCCCCCTCTCTCTCTCTCTCTCTCTCTTCATCCCTTGGCCTTAACATCCCCTCGAGAGGGCTGATAAAAAGTAGAGCAAGTTAATCATACAACAACCCCCCCAGCCACCACCTTCTTCGCTTTTCAAAAGAAACAAACTGTCCTCGCGTTTATAAGGCCTCTACTGATTGTGAGAAGAGCGAATTGGTTCTCGAAAAGAGCACTTAGTGATGCGGTGGACAGCATAAAACATTTTCACAAAACACGCAGGCGACTGATCTTTTTTGATGTTTCATATGGTCATGGTCATCGACATAGCCGTAGCCAGGATATTGTCTTTCTCTCTCTCTCTCTTGGCCCATTTAAACGCATGTGTTAGAGAAGGACAGAAAGAGGGGCTGAAGTCACGTGACAGCCCCTATATCCATCTTTTTCTAACACATACGTTCAAATGGGCTAAGAGAGAGAAACACAGTATCCCGGCTACGGCTATGGTCAATGATAGTAATCAAAATCATCGGGATCACTGTAAAGTCTAACGGAAAATGCTCGGTTGAGATCAGTGGTGTTGCTTTGGCAACGTTGTTTTATTGAAAATATCGAATTTAAAGGGTTTAAATAGACAAAATTCAACGTTGCCAAATTACACACTACTCCACTCCGTTGAGACAAATCTGATGACGTCTGATGAAGCCTAGCCTAACCTAACCACCCTGGTAAAAGTAATCAGCTAAATGCCATCATGTTGACAGTTAGCATGAGATTTGAAACCTGACATCATTATGACATCATGATGACGCCAACATGTCAGCATAATCTTTGTTTATGTCATTATGATGTCACGTTTCAAATCTCATACTAACTGTCAACATGATGACATTTAGCTGATTATTTTTACCTGGGCACCTTAATATTGGGAGAACAACTTTTACGGGGGTTCAACAGAACAGCATCCAACGACCTTTGCCTTGACTTTATGGAGTTCGCGTCATTACGCACCGTATCGGCCGTTGAATGTTGTAACCTATTTGTTATTTCATTGAAGCCATAAAATAAAACCTGTCCCTTGATGGTCGTTATTTGAATAAATTGTCTGTGTCGTTATTACTGTTCATCAGCAGCCTTTTAACATCCCGTATTACCTATTTTAACGCTAACTCACCGGGTCGAGCAATCCGACTTCTCGGAATACCCTGTACAAAAATTGCACGTTGCTTGCACATATTTCGATGCAAATATCCTAGAGGCATATGATTGGCACGCAATTCGACGTTTTTTCCTCTCAGGAACTTTTTAAGCGTGCCATGAGAAGTATATGGCAAGCTTCTTACTCTCGTTTTGCTGTATACAATGAATAATATAATATAGTGTAGGAGGCGCCCTCTGGTGGCCGTGTGTGTTTTGGAGATTTAGTTTTCAGGATATGAATCAAAAATTAAATGCTCGGGTCGTATTGTGTATTTTCGAGAAATTTTTGAGTACGTACAATGACACACTCAGACAAGTTTAACGTTTTTATTTGGAGTGATTTGATGCCTTCGCCGTTTTTATTTTGCTTTTTTAGACTTTCCCGTTGAAAAATCAGCGTTGACTTAAGCGTTGTCTTTGATTTTGTCTTCGATGCACACACACGCTATAGTTCTTATCGACCCTCTCGTTTTTTGCTCCTTGATTTCACACAGGCATCCGATGTTTACAAGAGGCAGAGAAAGAGGGGAAAAAATCTCCGAAGAGAGATTAAATTAGAGTCTATTAACAAGAGTTAGTCAATTACACCGTGCCGAAAAGCTAAACGAGTAAATAATTCAATTTATTCCGACTTCTTTGAAAAATGCATCGTCCTAACTCAGTGGAGGAAAGTATACCCTTCTTTCGTTCAAACTGGGAAAAAACCCTGAAATTAATTTTGACTCGTAAAATTACAATAAAAATCATTCATGATTCCTGACTCGGGGGTGTTTTTCACCCTCCCGCTCCCCTCTCTCCCAAACCAAATCGTAGTTCCACCTGTTCGGGATTCAACTGAGGAATTCAAAAGCGCATAAACTTGACAAAATTATCTTTTGACTTTTCTTCGGATAGAGTAAAAAATATAAAGACATTGTTTTGTACCTTCTTAACTGTGTTAGCAGAAAATAGAACTGAGAAAACGTAATAAATAATATTATGCAAAATATGTATTTACTCGCTTTAGATTCTTTGAGCTACAGAAATGACTTTTTCATTTGATGTTATATTTTCTAAAAAAAAGATGATTATAATAAAGAACGCGTTAACTTCTAACCAATTCTGATTTATTTTCAGCATCACACGGTAGTTTCCTAATTTGACGTAGAAACTTAATGGCCACCCGTTTTGAAAAAAAAAATCAGTGATTCTTCAGGATTTAGACACAAAAAACTAATCAAAGTTTTATCGCTCCAGCTCTACAATATGATGATAATAATTCTATTATTAACGACTGGAAATGAGTCGGTCGCAAACTTTAGCTACAGCGTTACGGAGGGTCGATTCTTATACGTGAAATCGAGTGAAAATATCACATTGAAATCGAAAAGTCTCAAAAACTCATAGACTCAATAAATGCGTTAAATAAAATGCAAAAATGGCGAGTCAATCACAATTGGAAAGTTCCATCTAATTACCATTTTCTACACTGAAAAAAATAAGCTAAATTTAACTAATTTCTACTTAAAAGTATGGACACCACTTAAAACTGTTAGTTTGACTATTTGAATTAGTAAAATTAACTCCAGGCCATGTCAATTAACACGGCAACGAGTTAATTTTACTAATTCAAATAGTCAAACTAACAGTTTTAAGTGGTGTTCATACTTTTAAGTAGAAATTAGTTAAATTTAGCTTATTTTTTTTCAGTGTATATTGAAAAAAGTAAATCGTAATAGGGGAAGCTACAATTAGATCGGAGGCCCCATTATAATCCGCAATTTTTCCATCGCCATTTTTGAATTTTTAAACGCATTTATTGAGTTTGTGAGTAAATTTTGAGACTTTCCGACGCTTTCAAAGTAATTTTCACGCAATTTCACACCCGAATAAACTCTCGAAGTACAGATGTAGCTAAAGTTTGCAACAGACCCTGTTCAGTCGTATGTCTCTTTCTATCTTAGTGTATTTATTTTCTCTCTCTATTTCAACTGATTTTTGTCTTTTGAGCATCTCAGAGGACCAGCGTCCGGTCACTTGGCCACATCTGGTACTCTATAAAACGCACCCCCTCATTCAAGCTAGTTCCTATGGCTTTGTCTTTAGTTCTAGCCATCGCCTTTTTTTGGGTTTACAAAAAAGGTCAGTCGCATATATACATTCGTCTAAACACGCACGACTGCGCTTACTCTCTGTCTCTCACGTTAAATGAATTCTTCTGTATGTGTTATTATTATTTATGCAAAATATCATTACAAGTATTTACATAGCTAAAACCGAAATATCTTTAGTTATTCATTTAACAACCCAAATACTTAATGCCCCTTAATTGGCTGCTTAAGCGCGCTACGGCGCAACAGACCCATTGCAAAAAAAAACGCAAAGGATCAAAAACTTGGTGCGGTAGGCAACCTGCCATGTCACCGCGTCTTGACAATAGGCTACCAACTTAACGATGGATATTGATGGAGGAGGAAATTTTTGTTCAGAGAGAGGCAACTGGAGACATGTTTTGGGCTTGAACCTTAAACAGTGCTGTAAAATTTGGCAAAAAAAAGATACTTTTGCACTAACTCATTGTATAAGAGAAATTTGTATATTTTCAGCTGAACCTGACAACACTGTGCCGACGGCCTCGGCTCTCGGTTGTTTCAGCGCGATCTGTTTGGGACAAAATTTTTTCGAACGGGTCGATCTCTTCAGTGCTTGAAGTTTGAGGCTCATCTTGAATTTGATGTTCAATTGGCTCGTCTGTTGTTTTTGATCCACCTTCAATTTGCTTCAGGTTGGCCCAAGTTTTCACCAGGTGGTTGATGGCTCTGCCAGTTTGTGCAGGACTCAAAATAGTTTTGTACCTCGGGTCCATGAACATGGCGGCACAAAACAAGTCATTTTCAAAAAGCAATTCACCCGGGAAGACAGGAAGAAAAGTATCAGCTGATGCGCGCTCGATTGAACCGTAATTGTGTATCACTGAACCGGAATGAAAAACCGAATTTGAACCGAAATTGAACCGAAATCCCTTTCGGTTCAGCGATCGGCTATTTAGGTTCGTGGTTCAATTTCGGTTCAGACGACGTCTCATATTTCGGTTTTCGGTTCGAATCCGGTTCAGGAAAATTCTCCGGTTCAGAGCAGTTTGCGGTTTACGGTTCGGTTCGGTTCAAGGCCCTAGCCGAAGCTCAGCCGGGTCATATAAATATTTGCAGAGCGGATTTGTTCGTCGGTTTTGAGTAGAAGCTGCAATAGACTGACGAAGGGCCGAAAGGAGGCCCAACACATGTCTGCAGTTGCTATCTTTTCAGAGTTGCCGTTTTACGTGAATTTAATGTAATTCTCAAATATGAGCTCTTGTAAGGTTTTGCTAATGACAAATGGACTATCAATTCGCCGAACGCACTGCTTATGTTTCTTTTCTCCGCCAGACTTATTCACAGAATTTTATTCTTATAGGCAGTGAAATTAGTTTCAAATCGCAGATACATACTTAAAAAACGTTCCACCAAGCACATTCAATTTACGGTAAGTACATCGCGTCGGTGTTGCATAAACCAAATAAACACGTACAATGTACATAGTTAACGATCCACTCTCAATCTGAACAAACGAGCGGTGATTTGCCGAAGTACCCTATGGTAAATTGTGTTCCTTGAAGTTCCACGACCAAAATTCCGTGGGCAATTATTATTACTCCGAAAATTTTTATGGAATTCTATGGGACGTTTATTAATTTTATGGCATTCCATAAAAGGCCCTTGGAAATTATGGCTTTGGCCATGGAACTTTATGGAACGTTTATGGTATGCAACCTGGTTCTGAAAGGGCTGGAAAATTCTTAATACAACTTTCCATCCCTATTAAAAAATGTCTAAAACTTCATTTTCAACCACGCATAGCAAGTAACTTATTCGCGCACAACGGCGATTCGACGTTCACAGCTACCATTGTTGCGCGAAGCACAGGAGCTAAAAACACATGAAATGAGCATTGTTTTGTAGCATATTTGGCCTAATTTCATAATATAAAGGGCATTGTATACTTATTTTTAGTAGTTTTGGCTACTATGTGCTAAGTAGTAAGTAGCGCATAGTACAAAACTTATGGCTAGACTGTGTATATGTTGTCCACAATTTGAACACTTCCATACGGATGTGTTCAGATTGCGACAAGGAAAGCGTGCCTTAACGAGGGACATCTCGCGACTCCGCAAGAGAACGATTAATAACGGCGATTAATTTATCATTTCCTAATCTCGAATCTCGAATCTCGAATCTGGGGTGTCTGGGCGCTCTCGATAGTCTCGTTTCCTGTTTTTATCGCGTTTAAAAAGGATTAAAACAAAACCTCCCCCCCCCCCCCCTGACCCGGCCCTTAACGAATCCAATGAATCCCCCCTCCCCACACCCTTTCCATCCTACCACCGAACGACCGCGAATGTCACGCTCCTCATGGTTCTATTATCCAATATCCATCTCTCTATGTCACTCATTGCGTTGGTGCGAGGGTGTGCTGAGAATGAGTGCTAAGGCTGTCGTTTTGCGGACCTTCGTGGCATTTTACAATCCATTAGTTTGTGAACCGGTTGAGACAAAGATTATTGATTTCATTATTTGTATGAGCCATGGTTATGCTTCTGTGTTGATATTTGTAATCTTTGCTTCAACCGGTGAATCATCGATGGATTGTAGAATGTCATCAAAGCTCCGTAAAACGGCAGCCCTGGAATAAGTGCATTTTAAAGCGTGAGCGTGTTTCAGATGTCTCTGCTCTCGAATTGAATCGGTTGAAAACCCGCGTGTATAGTAATTTGTTATAGGAATATTGCGGTGGCCGAAGTAAAAACATCAGTTGCGCCTGCAAATTGACATCGAAGCATCAAGCTGTGCACAACTGCTAGCAATGCACAAGACAGTTCAAGCCAAGAGAAAAGAGTCTGCCGATTAAAAACTAACTAGTCGTAAACTGTCAAAATTAGAATCCTCATATACTTTATGAGAGTTGTGTCACTTTAAATACAACCTCTAACAGAAAAAGGTTTCAGAAAAGAAAAAATTACGGTTTTCGAAGGTACGGTTCTCAGAAAGAAAAAAAAGTTTGTGAAAATTATATGTATACAGGCGAGCGTTATATAATGGTGCTTTCTCCCGTCCTCCACGTATATTGTAAAATACAACCGTAGAGCAGTCAAATTTACCTTTTCCATCTCAAATGCGTTACGCAATTAATGTGCGGACCTCTTTTGCTTACGTTTACGGCTATATATTTACTTCAAAGACACGGGTGTGTAAAAGAAAAGGATCGCACCTGTGAATATTCCGAAAACAGCCTCTAATTTTTCGAGGCCTCTAATTTCTAATAATTTCGAGGGAGACGTCTATTCAAGGGGTATTTAAAATCTAATATTATCATCTGAAAGCTCTGAAATGATGTCTTGTCCTAGAAAGTTAGGATCTAATTTGATCTCCAAAGAGATACGTAAGGGTGATCCATTTGAACTTAGAGCTGCGTACGTTTTCCCAACGAGGCGTGAATTTCTAACTGTGTTTATGATCTCATTGTTTTTCGGCAAATTTTGCATGAGATTCATACAGAGGGTTAATTAATGCATGTGTCTACCAGAAAACCTTGTAAGAGCTCACTATATGAATGATTGTAGTAAGTACCGGAAACGCAAAAGTTCGCCACAGCACCATTTTCCTCTTGTTTCCGGCTCTCTATCTTAAAACCTCCGGAGTTTCCTTCTCCACGAACCATCTCTTTTGAGAAACTCGCTTTAAATTGAGGCGACAGCAAGGGGAGGGCCCATAAAACATAAGGTGCGCTCTTTCCGATAAATGAACGTTACATTAGGATTGAGTATCCTCGTTAGGAGCAGATCCAATGTTTCGTACCGCCCTTTTCCCAGTATAAACGCGGCTTAATTGCTTCCGTCATTCCAGTGATCTGGTATATCTTTCCAGCCTGTATGCCTCTGAATGCGTCTTCTTCTACCCGTAGATGTAGAAACCTTTCTCCCCCCCCCCCCCTTCCGCATACCCTCATCCATAGCTCGTGGCGTGCGTCTTACATACGTGGGGGTAATTATCGTATTCTCTGGACCCTTCCTCCGTTCACCCCTCAGCTACCCCGAGCAGTGTTGCCAGATCGAGGGTAAAAAGCCGTATCGTCCCCATTTAAATCAATGTAAAGCGTACGGCTTTTTCACCCCAATCTGGCAACACTGACCCCGAGTACCCTTATTTCCTCTAAACCACTGTGGGCCCGGTTGCGGTTAACTCTCACCTCCGACCCCTTTTTGAACCTTTCCGAACCGCGCTGGAATCCCGCCGCAGCTGTAGCTTTCGGATATTAGGCCGTGGAAGTGAAAGCGGCCGAATCTTGAGGAACAATAGCGTGGAACTATTTTCAGAAACTTGGAAAGCAGGCCGACGTTCATGGTTGTCGTGTTGATCAACAGAACAAAAATCTTCCCGGTTTCCTTTTGAAACAACAGGTCTGTTGCGTACTTTTGTTACCACAATATAGAATCTTGATTCTTTAAAAAAAAAAACCTTCGTTAACAACGATGGTCACATTAAAAACTTTCAATAACTAAGTACTCATTAACTCAGAGAAACTCTTCAATTGTATTTGAAACATTCCATGTATACATGTAAACAAAACATTCAAATGTTGGTAATTTATGTAGCGATGTTCACATAAACAAGGTGGTTCCGTCCACAGTATACTCATCCTATACAGTAGCAAAACGCAATAATAGGGAAGAGGTGGTGAATTTCGTTTTTCAATGTAATCAAATGGGAAAATTGAGTTGTTATCCTCCGACTACTTTGGGGCGCTACAGTCGCATCCTATGCAAATCAGACGGAGGCTATTAGTTCTATCCTCCGACCTCCAGGAGGCATTTGCCGTTTTTCTAACATTGAGTTCCGCTACTGTGCAAGATAAGTATACTGTGGTTCCGTCTGGAGAGTCCCTGTATGTAGAGAGTTCAGATAAGAGGGTTGTCAACTTCTATGATTAGTAATGAGTTTTAGGCTCTACAATCGCCGCCATTGGATGCGGATTTGCACTTTAGTTTACAAACATTTGTTTATAAAATACGCAAACGAAGGAGTTCAACGGTATTTTACGGATAAATGAGTAAATTGTCGATGAACTTGTTAATTTTAATTAAGATGCACCTAAAGAATGTTTATAATTCGCGAAAGAATCTTTAAAAACGTGGATAGATTTCGATCAACAATGGCAGTGAAACATTACACCGTTAGAAACTCTACGCACGGCACTATAATCTTTGATTGGGACCAAAACACAAAAGCGGCCCTTAGAATGTAAACAAACGAGCAAAAACGCAACAAGTGGTGGTGCTCGCCGGTTTCACTTGTCTTAACTCTCTATACATACAGGGACTCTGCTTCTAGTTCCGTCTAGTGTCTAGCGTAGCGCGTGTTGTTTGAAATGGAAGTAATTTCCTGAGTTAATAAGTGGATTTTGTAAGTTTTTTTAAGTGCAAATCGTTATTTTCGCCGAATTTTACGTTATAATCAATCAATATGTCATGTTTCTGTAGTGTAAGTAAGCAACAGACCCATTTAAAATTTGAAGATTTCTTTCCTCTGCACGATCGGGCAACGAGGCTAACGAATTCGCGTTTCTTGGAGTCCCACTTCTTGGCTTACTCGTCCATACAGCGCAGCGTGTTAAATGCAATTTGTATTAATTTTATTGTTAACTCACAAGGAGATTGTGTGCGCGATTTCCTGTGTGTCAGATCAAACGCGCCACTGAAGGGGGGAGGAGATTCTAATTTGCTCAAATTTCGTTAAACTCCTTAGTTGTTCAGATTTCGAAGCTTTGCTCCTTTTTCAGTGAAAGTGTAGTTTTGGGGGAGAAAAAAAAATTGACTTGACGTAAAATTTGATTATAGAATTTTCGATCTTACCTGGCAAAGTGACGCGTTGATCACGGATCTTGGAATAGGCCCCCTGAAACAAAAAAGAATACTATTTAACCCTTTCATACCTGTTGTACATTTTAGTGTACAGCTGAATAACATAAAATCTTATGGAGAAAATGAAAATATGATATGCATATCGTTTTATATGAAAAAAATTGTGCCCAGATCAGCTATGATGGCCGAAAATCCGCTCCTGAACAGAAAGTATTTTCAGGTTTGAAAGGGAGAAACAAAACTGTTGAAACGCCGCCTAGCAAAATTTGGCAGATTGCACAGTTTGTAGAGGTAATTTGTTCAACCAATAAATTGATTTCAAAATAGGTAGACTCACTTGAGATCAAGTGAAGATCCAAAAAGATTGCCGGATTCGAAATATTTAGCTCTCACAAAGAAAGTTTCTTTTTTCTGATGTTGCTTATAATTCTCAAAATTTACACCGGAATTAACTGGGGAAAAAATCGGAATGGATTCAGCGATTTGGCAACCCTGCGACGGACATAGATCGTGCGCTTTGGCAACGCAGCAACTTAAGTTGAATGGTCGCGAGGAAACGCACTATAGCAGGGCAAAGCTGAGACGTTCCAATTCAAGTCGAGTCGCGCTGGCCCTGGATGGCGGGCAGGCAAGTCACACATTGTAGTTTGGAAAAATCACGGTTTAATGTGTAAAAATTTACGGGGCAGAAAGAGACTTTACTACCGCGGAGTGGGGAATGTGGGAGTGAGAACGGGGAAAGAAATGTTGAAGGGGGTGAGTGCTCGTTAAAAAAAAAAAAAAAAAAAAAAAAAAAAAAAGGAACGTAAAAACAGGACTTTGCGCCACAGGCCATGTGGCCCTCCCTCTAGCCCCTCCCTTCTCCCTATCCCTTCCCCCTCCCGCCCCCCTACCCTACCCTTCATCATCAGTCGTTGAGTATGCTTACGCAAGCAATCAAACTCCTCTAGCGCTTTTTTTTTCAATTTGAAGCTTGCCACGAGTTTTTTTTAATCTTCTTTTGCTTCGACATTTTAGACCCGCTGATTGAAAAACTTATTACGGTCTACCACATAGAGAGAATCTCCGCATCCATTAACTTACATTTCTCTCGCTATACATGTATAGAGCAGACGAGAGGCATATTCAGAAAGTCTTTCTCTATGTCTCAACCTATATTTGAACGCGTGCTTTAGAAAAAGATAGAATGAGAGGATCCATATCACATGACCGTCGCGTCGCCGTTAACTCCGATTTTTTCTGACTCTTCCCGCTCAAGGGCATGGGTGGAGCCAGAAATTTGGCAACTGTGGATTCTTAACATTTGAATGTACGAGAAACAATCGATTCTTGAGGGGGCCGTGGCCCCAGTTCTAATCGATTGTTTCTCATACATTCAAATGGGGAGAATGCACAGTTGCCAAATTGCTGGCTCCGCCTATGTTCAAGTGAGGGATGAGAGAGAGAAAGACAAATTCTTGGATCGGTCTCTGTTTCTCTTTGCATGTGGTATCACAATAAAGATTCCATCTGAATGATTTTCGTTTTAGTTTGATTACAGGTATCTTTATTAAAGACTTATTATTACAATTCGGGTTCTCCAATAAAACTCCATGGAATTACCTTGGGCGGAGGTAGCAATTTGGCAACTGTGGTTTATTCCCGTTTGAATTAATGAATGAGAAACAATCGATTAGAAATTGGGCCATGGCCCCCTCAAGAATCGATTGTTTCTCTCACATTCAAATGGATAGAATCTTGCCCATGGGAATTACGTCCTGTCTGCAAGCTCAGTAAGTCTGTCACAGTAAGTAACAGAAAATAAAATACTGTACATTGTACAATCAAAATGGAAACTTTAGTTTATTTTGAAGCATTATTTCCTGGTCCACTATCTTGAGATCTTCAAAACAATCCCTATGCAAAGCAATTGCGAGAGACAGAAACATAGATTTGTCCGCCATCTTGAAATGTCACAAAAATAGACCGAAAAAATGTTTCAATTGGCTCTTATAGGAGTTTGTTTCCATTCTGATAGTATTATTCTGTCATAGTAAGATTGGCATACGTCAATATTTTGCAGGATTATAAGTTCACTACACGTGATATCCCAAAATCACGGATGAAAACACTGACAGCCTTCAAAATCAGTTCATAAAGTCGTAAATACCTTTTTCAAATCCATCAGTTCAAATAGCACGCTTGCAATTCGAGTGCAAGTAAACAATTGAACAACTGCTGTCGTCATTACCGATACAGTCATCGTAAGCGCTTCGGTTACTTGATCTAATATAATATTTACATCTCGGAGGTGTTTGTATAAACGAACGAGAAAATATCGAACGCAAAACTGTCTCGTTAGACATTGGACTTGGACTAGAACGAAATAGTTGTGTCAAATCAAATTACGCGGGTCATGGAACCATATTCCCGAGACAAATCGTTTATTTATAACCTGACGACAACGAAGGGGGGGGGGGGGGGAGGGTTAGTTGGAATCAAAGGACCATGAGTAATAAAGTTGCTACTTTTTTATTGCATCCGTTCGCATTAAAGGGGGGAAAAAAAACAAACAAAGGACAAAAGGGAACTATGAGCGCGTATATATCCGCGGGAAGTAATATTTCTTGGAAATAATTTATAAAAAGGAGGGCACGCGATATTATCACCCCGGATGCGATTTTTATCGCATGGAGAGAGCATAAAAACAAAAAAGGTGGATAATTCGCACCAAAAGTCTGTGTCACTGCACTGCACTGGTTTCTTTGCTATGTTGCCAAATGTATCAAAACTATGCTAACAACAATTAATTGAAAATATGTATGAACTAATCTTGTCTATTTTTAGGTCAAACTGACTGAGCTCCTCCTTGTTCTACAAATAGTTAAATCCAAAGAGTAAAGAAAAGAAGAAGAAGAAAAAAAAACACTCAAAATTGTGGTTTCGGCTCTCAAAAACGTAGATCGGCACACCATCAATCAGTTACAGGGCTGCCGTTTCGTGTAGGTTGCTAATGACATTTTCAAATTCACCGATGATTCCACCGTTTGAGAAAATATTCCACAGTTCAGTTCAGTGCATGGCTGTACTGCAGGAAAATACTTTGATATGTAGGTAATCTTTTCTCAATCCGTGCAAATCGCTTTAAAATTATAAAAATATCCGGAAGTTCTTAAATTCATCAAACACTCTACCGGTTGAGGAAATATTACGGTTCAGAGTATATTTGTGCAATATACACAGTCATACTCTGAGCTGAACTGTGTTATCTTTTTTTAATCGGTGGAATCGTCGGTGAATTGAAAAATGGCATTAATTATACGCAGAATGGCACCACTGATTGGAAGCTATGTGGGTTGCAGGCCCTTCCGGGAGCTTTATCCCAATCCCATGCGACCATGTACTAGTATAGTTCTTCCTCCTCTCACAGGGATCTCTCGTGGAAATCTTTATCTCTGCGTTCCATCCTTTTCTTCTATACTCCATACTATACAGTACAATGCAGTACACCACACAAACACACATGTCTCATTACACTTCAGTACATCTCTTCTACAACTCGGTCGTTTGCTTTGACTCAGAGGCATGACGAGCAATTGCCAGGAGCTGCGACTGGGGTGGTTGAGCTATTTCTATTATAATATTCTCTTCTTTTTTCAACGAACTATTCATTCTCATTCATTTATATTATATTCTATTCTTCGTTCAGTGAACTACTTATTTTCCTTCATTCAATTTATTTCGATATTGTGAGGTTTTATTTCGTTGTTAGCATGAAATTATGCGCTCGGAGATGGCTTTTTACTGTTTTCTATCCATCGAGATTTTATTTTGTTTTGTTTTTTTGTTTGTAGTCTCTAACCTACATATATGTTAGAATACCAAGCACAGTTGAGGACAAAAAGAGTGAGAGCAGATGGCTTTTGGAGGCAGACTACCTACAAATACTCATCTTAATGAATGTATAGGCCTTGTAGGCTGTAGCTGGCCTACATTCGTCAAATTCTAAGGAGTCATCTGGTATTATTTTTGACGCGATTGTTCACAATTATCACGGAGAAGAAATGATAGTAGTAGAGAATTTACACGAGTGTTGAACCATTCGGAACATATTTCGTTGACACACTATTTAATTTATCCATTTTGCCTTAAAAGATTTTACCAAGCTACAGCTGAATTATGTATGTACGTATACTTATCACTTCATTCGAGAAACAACGAGTCTGCTCATTTGCTCGTGGTTTGCAGCATTTCTCATATAAATCAATGAACGAATCTGTTTACCTAAAACTAACGAGTGGATCTGTTGTTTGTCGAAATGAGGTATTTGATTCTCGAGCTTGCTCAACGACTGCATCAAAACTTAAATTGGTAATCTTTGGTAAAACTGCAGGTGACAAACAAACCAACGCCATCTTGAGAGTGAATGAAAGTCGCACACTATTTCCAATTTCATAAGTTATATTTTAAACTTTTTTGATCTAATATTATAAACGCTTGTCAAAATTATGGTCATCAAATAGTGTTTCATCAATCTTTGATCCTATTTTTACAAGGTACTAAGTTTGGATGAACAAGTTATGTTCGTTTGTCTGTCCTAAGTTGAACTTTCCACCCCCAGATTTCGAACAATGTATGTACGTAAGAACTGTAGTGTACGTTAAGTTTACCTCACACGGCTTAATATTGCGGTATAAGATTCAATCCGTCTATATGTATGAATATGTATACTAAACATATGATAAAATGTCTTTGAGTGGTGCTAGCAAATTTCTCGACAAAAAACGCAAACTCATGAGTTGACATTGTTTATTTAGAATACTTTATGCTGGTCAAACCGAACGTATCTCGTTCTTGCTGTACCGCATTTTTATTAAATTTCTCCCCTCCTCCTCACCTACTCCGTGCATTTCCGCACTGACTCCCTGCCTCCCTCGCATCGACCATTTTCCTTTCAAAAACCTGGAAATTTCATTATTGAGCCGTAATAACTGGGGATGAACTCCTGATCCTCCCCTTCCCCATCCCCTCTCGATGCTCAGTCGTAAAATATATAAAAATATCCTGAGTACCTGTCCTCGCCCTTCCGTCAGTCCTCTTGCTCTCAGCGAGCTCGCACGTCAAGGTAAAGCAGTGAAGTTCATAAACAACGTGCTTTAATAATAATGACCCACCAAAGATATTACTTGGCGCGGTTGCCAGATCTCATGATGGTGATGATGATATTCAGGTCAACACTGTTGTAAGGCGCTGATGGGGAAAAAAAAAAAAAAAAAAAAAAAAAAAAAAAAAAAAAAAAAAAAAAAAAAAAAAAAAAAAAAAAAAAAAAAAATTGGCTACTTCGTTAGATTTAAGCAAAGATGGAAAGTTCACAAATATTTACCAGATTTTTACCTCAACTATTTGGATTTTTAAGAGATAAATAGACACCCACCCATCGCTCAGTGGTGATGCGTTCTATTTGGCAACATGGAATTTTGTCCATTTAAACCCATAGAAAATGTCGAATCCGATGGTCATCTGCGATTCTTAAATGGTTCGATATTTTTCATAAGTTTTAATGAGCCAAATGCAACGTTGCCGGAATGCACGATTTGCCACTGCCATCGCTAATGCTTGCAACAGGTGCCCCTTTTTCTGGCTCGACTTTGGGTGGTATACTGTTTGAAACATCGAAACAACAGCCAACAAAACGGTCACTTACAGTTGAAATGATGGACTTTTAAAGTTAGGTTTTCTTCATGGTTCAAATTGACTTTTACTGACAGAAAACTGAAAAACGGAGTTTAATTGATTATTTCAAAATGTACAATCTATGTATGCCTAAATGAATTGAAATTTTAACTGAGGAACTCAATTTTATAGGCAGATTATAACTGGAGCAATATTTACCACTGAACAGTAGGCGACCATCGGCTGTTGATTTTGTAGAGCCTTCCAAAAAAAACTAACCCATTTAAGTTGCCTCTTTGTAATAACACGGGAGACAATTAAAACATGTCCTGGGTCTCTATTTGTCTCGGAGGTTTTGGTTCACTTAGGCTACCTGCAACACTTTGTTGCAATGAATTCAAGCGTTACAGGTGGCCTACATGAGCCAAAATCTATAGGAGTTGACTGACGTTATTAAAGTCATCGACTGCTATATCTTCGACAAAATCAAAGACAGTCACGTACGCGCTATCAAATTGTCGGATAGGCAACACACATTACACACTGTATTTTTCCATTCGCTTCGCTTGAACTTGTGTATTTACCGCTTTTTGCCTTGAAGACATCTCAATGGCGCAGCTGACTTTAACGTTTAGTAACCGATTGAATTTAGCTTGATGCTGAGAAAATAACGGTCACGAACGCATCAAGTTTCCCCTTCTTTTTTTAGGACCGCACGCATTTCCCCCTTAACTCAGTTTACCTTCAAAGTTCCCGATCTGTTACGTGTCGAGGTAAACCCTTCTCAGATCTTGTCCCGGAAGTGAACTCTCTTTCTAATCTCTTTCGAACAAAATCGGCCAATTTTCTTCGATCCTCTATAGCAACGTTTCCAACAACTTTCCAACGCTCGGAGCTTTTAAGATATATAAACATCATTTCATTAGCACCCCTAAAACGTCTTGTTTTGACGAGGATTCAACTCGATACGGGTGATTTAGGGTGCGTAAATTGTGAGGATAAGCGGCTGTAAGAGTAAGCTTAACGACTTTGATTTTCAAAGAATAGCTTGAAGCCCTTTTAAGTTCTTCGAAATGGACTTTAAACCAAAAGATTGGGAGATTTTGTAAAGTTCAGACGAATTGAGATTCAAAGCACAAATACCCTCATGGCCTATTTTGAAGATGTGAAATCGAAATGAAAGTGAGTGCTACCATATCTTGGCAAATGTTTGACCCATTTACACGTTGGGAAGGAAGATTCACGGAGTAACTCAACTAGCCACCAAAATATTTATCCTCATATAGACGATTACGTTGATCTGCGCCCTGACACAGAGGTGCCAAAGGAAAGTTGTCTCTTATTGACCACTTCTTGATGAAGTTCCAATGTTTTTGGATAGGATTGATAGAAAATTTCCATGATTATAAAACCCTTCACGACAACTTTCGATTTTGCGTTAATCTTTTCATGCACGCATTTTGGAATATTTGATTTTCTTTTAGATTTTTTTGGACCGTTCAAAAGAGGACAATTTTCTAAGAATTTTGATGGGTCACAGAATTTGTTATGCAAAATGTCTATTTAAATTCCATTGAATCTCATGTTTCATAAAATGGTACACATATATAACACTTCCCGTGAAAGGGTTAAACTCCATTTTATGAGCTCAGAAGTGGATTTCACAAGTATTTAATGCTACAATTGTTATTTTTGCCGGTTTTCACACCTAAATCGATCCTGAAACAGAGCTGCCGATTTGCGTAGATTTAATGGCATTTTAAAATTCATCGAAGATTCCACCGGCTGAGAAAAGATTACAGAGTTTAGTTCAGCGTATGACTGTAATGCAAGCAAATACTCTGATCTGTAATATTTTCTCAATCGGTGAAAACGTCCTTAATTTATTAAAATATCCGTAAGTTTTCAAAGTTATCGACGACTCTATACCGGTTGAGAAAAGAGAAAAGACGCTAGTATTTTTGTACATTAACCAGTCATACACTGAACTAAACTCTGCAATCTTTTCTCAGCCGGTGGAATCTTTGGTGAATTTCAAAATGCCATTAAATCTACGCAAATTGGCAGCTTTGTCCTTAAATCGCCCGTAGCAAAAGTTTCAAAAACAGTCCCGTTGGTATTTCGATTTCTTATATTGGTAATTGGGCGTTTAGTGAAAAATTCACTTTTGAAAAAAACCACATTTGATAGTTGAAAATTCTGCAAGTCTAAAGTTGCGAGATGTGTTCACATGGATGGTCGTTTCGCCTCCAGTGACGATTGCGGGGATTCTTCGAGGGCGCGGTTTCGGATTTTCCTCAGGCTCTACATCATTCTCTCTCCCTCCCCCCCCCCCTTTTGGACACATGTGATAGAAAAGAATAGAGAAGCAGAGATATATCAGAAGAATCACGCGATGACCCCTCCCGGTCATCCCTTTTTCTAACGCATATGAGTTCAAATGGACAAAAACAGAGGCATCCTATCTGGATCCGCCTTATTGTTAGACGCATTTTTACTGTATGGAAATACTGGAACAAACTGATGGACTTGTTTTATCAGGACAATCGCCAACAGGGCAACAGAGGACAGAAGTAAAATACATACTTTCGCCTGTGAAACGTAATCAATAATCATGGCGACAAGCGGTACAGACTTGCGTCCAAGCCAAGTTGGTTGGAAAATGTACAATGCGTGTTGCCTGTAAGGCAATTTGCAGGCGAGATGTAGTTGTCTTTACTCATATGTAGCTCTTGATACAACACAATTTATGCATGAATATTTTGTCCCACTTCTTGACTTGAAATGATAGACGATTGTATATCTTCAGTATCACTGCATATGGAGTATCGACGTGGATTATCCTAAGAAGGCTAAAAGAAACAGGCCTAGCAAAGAGGACTTTACAGGGGGTGGTTAAAAATACAATACTTTATCATTTGCCTCCATTAGGACCGCAAACCTTTCATTGCGTTTATTTCCTGTAATCTTGCACATTTCCTCAACATATTTTAGAATTTAGCGTGATGCATTGGAGAAAAATTTAAAAAGTAAGATAATCAATTTGACTCAAAGTGGGCTTTGGCCCTTTCATGCTAATCTACGTCAATAAGTAAGATCAGGAAACACGTTTTTTAGAGAAGTATCGGACAGTATCAAGATGCATTCAAACAACAACATTAAACTTATTATATCAATTGAATCGATTCACGAGAAAACGGCAATATTTTCATGTTTGACTTTGTGAGAGTACACGGAAAAATATAATTGGTATGATTTACCATCATGATGACTGCTTTCTGCACCTGCCAAAAAGACGGTAAACCTGACCCAAAGTTTAGGCACGTTTAACTAATGGCTTATTCTATTCAACCCAGGTAAAGTTTACCATCTTTTTGGCAGGTGCAGAAAGAAATCAGTCATCATGATGGTAAATCTTATACCAATTATTTTTTCCGTGTACATACCATTCTTAAGAAGACGCTCCATCTGTGTAAGTGCTGATCAGACTTATTCCGCAGCTTTTTGCTGATACTTTCCTTGTCTTGCTTGTTTTCATTAATTTATTTTTATTTTATTTTCTTTATTTTCGTCTTCTCAATAAACATATTTTAGACATCAGACTTTTCGCATGAGCTAATTCAATTGATGAATGCAAGTTTATTTAGAATGGGCCTATGTAACCAAATCAAGTTTTGATTGATACATAACAATAAAACTATATAGAAGTCTTTAAATTTTAATGTTGGAGGATTTGTACTGCAGTGTTTCTTATTTTCCTCAAAACTTGATTTTGGCTCCGTAAGTCCGTTACAAAATAAAAATATAAAATCCTTTGATTATATAAAAAAAGAAAAAAACAAGTTATATAACAACCAACAAAAGAAGACAAAAGAAGTTTTGATACAGTATAGAATATTTATACTCTGAGAAAACAATCAAACTATGACTCGTGTCAAAAAGTTCTCCGGTTTCTTGTCACGCCAAAGAGTGTGGAGAGCCGAAAAGAGGCAGGACTTGAGTCGGGGACGATTTATCATTCTGTCCGAATTTTCAGACGCGGGTCACATTTTGAGGCTTAACTTGAAGTTGGAAAAAGATTGAAAATCCTCTGAGGCCGGACACGTGAAGTGAAAATCCAGACTCTCGTTCTCACATTCTTTCCGTACTTCCGGAAGCAGGAGCATCTGTCAACCCAAGTGAGGCTTACCTCCTTTATCGCTCGCTTTTCTCCTGTAGATCATATCTGGCAAACTTTTGTTGTTTTTTTTTTTTTTTTTTTTTTTATTTATGGTTTTTTATGTGCAGTCTCTTATTCGGGTTACCTTAAATCAAATGTCAGTCAAAATATCATAAATAATGTGAATATGACTGAAGAAGGTCAACCGTAAAGTTTTAAGTTTTACATCACCCCGCGAACAAATGGCACACCTACAGCACTGAGCAGTGAGCAAACCCCCCCCCCCCCCCTCAACACCCCTTGCGTCTTCTTTTTCAGGTGGTGTCCTCACCTTCTTACTCGCCTTCTTTTCGGGAGCTTCTATTCACTGGATTGCTGCATCGGTGCAGAAAAGATTACATAAGCAGCAATATTTTTTTGGTATCATATATTGCAACCTTCAGCTGTATGTGTAATCTATTTTGCACCGATACCGGTGCGATTTTCCAGTTAGTTCTAAAATGCTAGGAGACGGTTTTTCATTTACACCGGGGAGCTGCGGGGAGACTGGCTATTTTCCGGTAATGTGGTAAGTGGCGGGTAAGCTCGATATGAAGCCCCCTATCATGACGTGCTACTCCCCCCTCAAAGCCCATTCGGGGCCCCTATTTACCGAACGAATGGGCCAATCGTACTGATACACAGTGGCGCACCAAAGGGGGGGGGGCTATCAGGCTAAAACTCCCTACCCAAATCCTGGGTGCGCCACTTCTGATGCAGACCAGGTTACGCCCTATTTATACTTTCCTCTTTTATTTTTAGTACCTCGTCTATTTCCCCCCTTTTTTTATCGACATTGTAGAGCAGTTTGGGGGTCCCCTGCAAGTTCGACCGGGTAAAGTTAGGCGAGAATGCCCGTCCGCCTCTGACTGCAACTTTGAGCCATGTAATATTTCTTACATCGCCATCCAGTGCTATTCTTCGGTGAATTCTAAATTGACATCGCCCGTTTTCGTAATTTCGAAATAAAGTCCTCCGGCGATGAACCGAGTAGTAAGTATTTTAGTATCTTTTTCCTACGAACATGGACATCGAGATAATCCGGAGCGAGTTAACCCTTTCATGCACATATTGTGGGATTTGAGTTATTTTTAGATTTTTGTAGACCATTCAAAACAGGAAAATTTTCTAAAAACTTTGATAGGTCACAATTTTTTTTGAAAAATGTCCGTTTAAGTTCCATTGAATCCCATGTTAAATACAATGGTACACATGGGTACCACATTCCGTGAAAGGGTTAAACAGAATCGTCGCAACTCGCGTCACCATGCAACCCCGTCTCTATTGACCGCAAGACTCTCATTAGAGGTAAAATATCTAATTACAGTATCTTTTGAAAACTTGTATATTTTCAGTGCAGACGTTCAAGGTGAATGCATGCCTTTAGAACCTATAAACGTCCTGTAAAATGTCAGTAATTTGCTGACAGTTTTGATAATTTTTCCAAAAATATATTAGAACCCAATGAAAGTAGCTTTTACATGCATACATGACATGCGGCAACCAGACAACTAATTGTAAGTTCAAAAACCCTTCCGAAACAGCGTGTTGCGTCAGCATGAATTGAAGGCACTCAATTTTTTGTCGTATAGTGCACGCCATACCCCGAGTCTTAGCAATCTTTGCGGTCTTATAAATACTGATCATGCTTGTTTCTAGATTTACTTTTTAATCGGAGGCAATACTGAGTTAACAAGATCGAACTAAAGAGAGTTCATTACACGCGCCCTAAACATTCAAACCATTCGATCTGTTTCATGGCTTTAAATGGAAAACATATAATGTTGCCAGATTAAACGCGTTTCTCCACTGCAATTCAATAAGTAATACAGACTTATTGTCGGCGCGGTGAGAAGGCGGCCGGCCTGGCAAATTAATCTTTGAGACGGCCCATCATCGATTCAAGCGATCGGATGAAAGGCAGGCGATCACAAGGCGACGCCGGAATTAAAAAGGAAACGTTGGAGTTACTCAAATTTCCGTTTTTTTCTTCCTGACCTTTCTAACCCGCCGCGCCGTGCCGTGCGCCGTTGCGATGGAAATAAGATGAGCTCCTTACAAGTGGTAAGGCCAGAGCACTCATCGCGCAAAATTCCTTTTAACCTTTTCAAATGCTCCACAAAAGGTTTGGAAGGAGAGTATGGAGAGCTGAAGCAGAGGATAGGGTGAACTAGGAGAAGGAAGGACTAAAGAAAGCTGAAAAAAAAGAAGTTTTTATATTTTCTTGATCTTTCCTTTTCTTCAATACAAGATAAAGAGCGAGGTTTTTACTATCCATCCGGTGGGAATTTGCGGGCCCATAAATCACTGCGGAAAGAATTGAGTTATTTCTGTGTAACGCGCGCGGTTTGTTATTTCAGCAGTGTTGCCGCTTGGTGCAGTGGCAATTAAAATATGAAGCTCAAAAGTAACCGTGCAAAATGTACTGTTCAAAAAAGCAACAACAGATTGCGATGACCTGAATCGAACTAAAAAACAAAAAGAAATTCACTCTCCTGAATTTTTCGAATCAATACAGGGTGTCCCAAAATTGATAGTAAATATTTTTACCACGTATTTTTGGGGCCAAAATAAGACTTTTTTTTCCTATGAACACGTGTCCGAAAATGCCCCCTCGGAGCTACAGCCCCCCAAAGTTTTAAAAAAAAATCGGTTTTTCTTCGATTCTAGCAACGGATCTCCATAAAAATGGATGAAAATTGGATCCCAAGGATAATTTTAGGCGTTCTTTCCGATTCCGGGGTCAAAAATTTCCGAAAGGGTCAAGAAAGGGGGGTTTGAGGGGGGTTCAAATTTTAAATTGAATAATTTTTTAGTGCTCCGTAAGAAAATGAGAAAAATAACAAAAGAATCTAATGGATCAAAACAAAAAGGGACATTTATGATCTCTTGTGTTTTTTTCATAAGCCACACGGGAAACGAGTAAAATCGATTTTTCGCCGGAGCGCACAGCCCGATAGCGCTGTTTCAGTGCCGCGTGCGTCGAGTCGATCGTTGAGTCAGTTGAGTGCACAGAGCAGCGCTATCGGGCTGTGCGCTCCCGGCGAAAAATCGATTTTACTCGTTTCCGTGTGTCTTATGAAAAAAACACAAGAGATCATAAATGTTCCTTTTGTTTTGATCCATTAGATTCTTTGTTATTTTTCTCATTTTTTACGGAGCACTAAAAAATTATTCAATTTAAAATTGAACCCCCCTCAAACCCCCCTTTCTTGATCCTTTCGGAAATTTTTGACCCCGGAATCGGAAAGAACGCCTAAAATTACCCTTGGGATCCAATTTTCATCCATTTTTATGGAGATCCGTTGCTAGAATCGAAGTAAAAACCGATTTTTTTTTTAAAACTTTGGGGGCTGTAGCTCCGAGGGGGCATTTTCGGACACGTGTTTATAGGAAAAAAAAGTCTTATTTTGGCCCCAAAAATACGTGGTAAAAATATTTACTATCAATTTTGGGACACCCTGTATAAGTTTACCTTTGATTTTCCATTTACAGTGATAGTCAGGCTGTTTCTATATCGAAAGAAACTCTGATCAAAAAAGACCTTCCGTAATTCGATAAAGAGTTTTAACTTTTAAGGATGAGACACAGGAAATCTTGACCGAAAAGCTTAGTCTTTATTCTAAGCAATGTAAGAGTGGCTCCCCAATTATATAAAACTCGAGACCAAAATTTTTTTATTTGATTTGGAGCTATCGTTTTAGCGAGAGTAATTTCAAAAAGAACTGCATTCAATACATTGACTATACTTGATATATGGAGGCTAAGAATTAAGCGGGATAAAAATTACAACTTGCGTAGTAAAAATTACAACTCGGCGTTGCGCCAGAAGCTTTCAATGCGGCCACTTTGACTTTATTTCTACACCTGTGCTTCCACCATCTATAATATTGCGTACAGTCCAATCTCCATAAAGAAACTAAAAGTCAGTGGATGTCTATGCAAACTGTTGCTGTGAACAAATGAAACAGTGACAGTTTGGAACAAACTCAATGTTCTTTAGAATGATTTAATATTAAGTCGTAAGATACAAAAAAAAAACAAAAAACAAAAAAAAACCCCAGTATGTTACCTTAAAGCCTCATTTTAAGCGTGCCCTGATAGGGCATGCTTTTTCGAATCGGTCTTGCCGGCCGGACCTACCTATTACAGCCACGCCATTTTCCATTTGATTTCATTAGTAGGTTTTTTGAGGATGACCGTTCATCGCCGTTTTTTGTGAACAGTTAAATTTGGCACGTTTATTGACAATTTGCAAGGAATAAAGTTTGGTAGTGGCTATCCTTAATTTATTTTTAATTATTTTTGTTTTCCTGTGAAGTGATTTTTATTCTGTTTATTTTTACTGTCAAGATCGAACAAAACAGCAATTATTGGGGAATCAAGAATCGTTCATAAAAGAACCGTTTGAAACCAAATTTTTTAACTATAGTTCATTTCAAGCAATTGAATTACTGCTATTAATTGGCAGAAAAGAATCGTTCGTAATAATACAGCGCGAATCAGAATTAATTGTGGAATTAGGATCTGGCCGCCTGGCGTTTTAAGACTGCTTCACTAGTTCATTTTAAGCAAATGGCGCCGCACCGAGAACACAACTCTCATCAGGGAAACAGCTGACTTCACTCCATCGACTTTGTATAACTAGATGAGACACTCCTCCGTTTGAAATATGTGTCCGTTTTATGCTCCTTATAGAGAACACTACTCACCGCGCGAAAACAGCTGACTTTACTCCATCGACCATTGATATATCTAGGTGGGACACTCGCCCTCCGTTTGAAATAATGTGTCCGTTTTATGCCTCTTATTTATACTGTTGATTGATGAAGAGGGACTTTAACCGTAGTTTACAAGTTGGATTAGCTGTTATTCGAACGATACTTGTTATTCTCTATGGGTCAATCAAGCGTTATGAGCATTACTTTCCGATCGTTTGATCTATGTATTCATCAAATCTTCAGCATGTATTCAACATAACACGTGACTCATTCAACCGCCAAGGGCCTTTTACCGTTAGTTTAGTTTTCAGCCACCAAGGGTCTGTTATCATTCAATACTTATTATCATTCAGCCATCAAAGGTCTGTTATCATTCAACCACGAAGGGTTGTTTTGTTTTTTAGCCATCAAGGGTCTGTTTTTTATATTTAGTTTATTAGTTAACAGTAGGTGATTTTTGGCTGTTGTTTTGATGCGTCCTGACTACAAATGAGCTGTAATAGAGAACATCCTTGCTGGTCTTCATATTAACCTGTTTAAGTGTTTACCCATGTGCTATGAGGCAATTCCAAAGTGGGCATCATTACAGAGATAAATATACTCTTATTTCAAAGTTTGCTGCAGTTGTTCATTTTCTAGCTTCATTTTGGTTGGAACTTATTGGAACTACAGTCAATTATTGCCTGCTGTTGACTGATGAATGTGTGTTTTGCATGCACCAGACAAAACTTGTCTTTGTTTCCGGCAACGTGGGCCAATCACAGCCTTTTGTTGTGCTTACCACTCAACGGTAGGCAATGTTTATTGTTGCAGCCGGTGACTTCTGAACAAAAATGAGCGTTTTAAACTTTTGTGGACCAATTGCAGCCTTTCGTTGCCCTTACCACTCATTAGCAGGCAATGTTTACTGTTACAGTTTACTATTGAACAAAAATGAGTGTTTTAAACTTGCTTACTTTCTTATCATGGGATGCATGTATACGGTGCGCTGTGTCTCTATTTTTGTTTTTGCACCATTATTTGCCATAGCTTGATATTTACATGCCACTGGTTGGGTGCAAGGTGTGCTCTCCAATCATGGCTGGTATTTTGCTTCAACTAACCACAGATGCCGACATTCGTGTGTTGAATTTTATAAACGTCTGTGATTGGTATGTGGTTTTGAAAACTGTAAAAGGTTTTTTCTTGTGCATAATAGTCTCAAAAGAAAATTACTCCTAAGCATAGCAACAAAGGCACGCTTTTCCAACACCTTAGTGTTGGAACCTGGCGACTTGTTTCTGTTTGCATTCCCATTTGTTTGTGAAGTGGCAACGTCGCATTTACTTGGAGTATTTAAAAATCGAGGCACTTGAGCTGGGGTCTCGCAAGGTCACCGCATTAAACGGGAAAATCCAATCGCTTCCGATTTGCAATTGAAAATTATGTTACGGAGAGGTGACGCGACGTGAAACAGACGGGGTACTCTTTCCCGCTGATCCTAATTACTTCACAATGATATTTTCTAAGGATGAGCAAATTTCATGTTTTAAACATCCATTTTTTCTACATCAAGCATCCATAGCAACGGTGCTTGCAGGAGGAATTCCTTTTCCTGCGTGTAGTGCAATAGTTTGATTTTTCTTTAAAATTAAGAACACATGATTACAGAAAATAAATACCCCTTTCAGTGGCGGATCCACGGGGGGGCCTCCAGAAGCCTCAAATTCTGCCTTTTTTCAATATAGCCCGAAATTGCTTCCACCGACGCTTCAAATTTCAAAATTTTACAGGCGTGCCCCCTCCCCCCCCCAGAACAATTTTCTGGATCCGCCACTGACCCCTTGATCTCCTCACTGATATTGCTCTTTTTTCACTTTGGGGCGTTAGTTGATTGCGTTGATTCACACATACTGTTTTATTCCCTTTAAATAACAGAACATAGAATGTAAGGATACCCAAGATATTTACCGGAAATAAACGATCGTTATAGTACGGAAAGTAACTTTTACTTACTGAGTTTTCATAAAATCTGAGCATGCATTCTGTTTATTTACCTCAAGGTACTCTATTTCAAGGATAATGTTCGCCCTTTCTATTTAATTTCCATTGAACTTTTTGCTGTCCATTTAACATTATTATTTTATTACTATTGTTATTGTATGCACGCAATATATGGTTATGAGACCAAAAATTAATTACTTTACAAAATCTATCTTACAGTTTATAGTTTTAAGTCGACCTTTTTCTAGTAAAATTATGAAAACACAATAATAATATTTGAAATAGACATTGAATATATATTTTTCCGCCAATTCGACGATAAATCGACACTTTTGTTTTTACCTAAACTACACTGGAAATAGTGGTAGAGTAAATACCTTTATATGGGTCCTGTAAATATTGTGAAGCAATGTTGGACGCTAAATAATTGCAACGCAATGATGTAAGAGCATAGGACATTCCAGTATTTTTCCGAGCATGCGGTTCGTATTCATCACAGTCACGCGGTTCTTTTTGAAAAAACATTCAAAGTTGTTCCATGTTTTAATTTTGGATCACAATATATTCTTTTATTTCTGTAGTGGTTTGAGTGGATCTCACGGTTTCCAAGAGCTTAAATTCTTAAATACTAAATTACATGTAGTGATATAATACAAAACGCATAAGTCGTCTGTTTTTTTTTTTTCTTTTTTTTCTTTTTTTCTTTTTTTTTCGACCCATGCACTTGTGACGATAATCCAGAGGGTAAGACTGTACGACGTACGTACATCTGTCATAATTTTTCATTGTACTTAAAAACTCAGACCAGGTTTTCCGAGATGACCACCCCCCCCCCCCCCCCCCCCCCCAACCGTTTATCTCTTAGTACTCATAGAGGTAAGCGAAAGTTGGAAAATTGAAGGTCAGTAGTTGTCCCAGACCTACATCCGACGGAATCTCCGGCGCGGAATCTTCGTCAGGGGTAAGTACATCTCCGAAATGTAAACCAAAGTGATCTCTTCCTCTGTCCAGTCGCGCTAGTTCACTCACCTGAAAGACGAAAGAGGCGAGGCAGTGCCACTGATACCACATAGTGTCCACGAAATCTCCGTCCCGCTGCACACTGGACGAAAATACCCTTATGCTCGGACATGGGGGGTCAAGTCAATCTGCAGAAAACCCCAACTTTTTGACAAAAAGTAGTATTTTAGAACCCAATTGTAACTTTTCTGACATTGTTTTTTTTTCCTCGAGCCAGCACTATACCTCACCATTGTCGAATAACGGGTTCTTGGTGCGGTTTGAAATTTTGACGCTAAAATTTCGTGTTTTATTTTGCCTAAAAAGATGTGTTAATCTTTTTTTCAACAAACGCCGATACAATAGTCATTTTCACCATTGCATGGAGATAATTTTCGACCTATAGTTTTTTAAAATCATGCAAATATAGATGTATGTAGTGATGGTTTTTGTTCAAATTTAACATTTGAAGGTTTAAAAAATTAAAATACAGTTTCAACAGGCTATTTAATCGTATTTAATGTGAACTTTAAGCTAGTAGTGTTTATTACAACTTGGAAAAACCACCTCAATGATTTTTAGCTGCGATAAACTGCGGATACGAGAAATAATCGTGTAATAGCACGACGCGGCGCGCATTGGAGCGAGTCAATGGGTGAGGGTCGGACACGAAATACACTACTGAAAATAAAAATGCGATTGTTTCTACAGTCGAAAAACACATTATATAGGGTGATTCTTGTGGAAAACACACAAAAAAATTTGAAAAAAAAATAAAAAAAAAAAAAAAAATAAAAAAAAATTAAAAAAAATTAAAAAAAAAATAAAAAAAAAAAAAAAATAAAAAAAAAATAATAAAAAATGAAAATAAGTTAAAAGGATGTCGGTTTTAAAGAAAAATAGCCAAAACAACTCGAAAAAACAAAGATAGGAGCGCGAAACCAGCCATGTCCGGGCACAAGGACGTTTTCGTCCAGTGTGCGCTGGCTGGTACAACGAGGTGGACAGTTTTCTCGAAGGAAACACCTCCATGTCCGAAGGCGATTCCCGCGTGCAAAAGTCACGTGCATCACGGATTTACCGCGCCGGAGCCTCCGTCAGACGGAGGTTTGGGGAAACTAGAGTCCCTATATGTAGAGAGTTAAGACAAGAGGGTAGTCAACTTCTGATTGGTCGATGAATTTTAGGCTCTACGGACGCCGCCATTGGATGCGATTTTGCACTTTTGTTTTGTTTACCAACGGTCTTTTACAGATAAAAGAGTTAATTTGCGACGAATCTGTTAATTTTAATCATAATGCACCACAAGAATGTCCATAAATCTCAAAAGAATCATTAAAAAGCGTTAATACATGTCGATCAATAAAAGCAGGGAAAGATTACATCGTTTCAAACTTAGCGGAACTGTAATCTTTGCTGTGGAGCAAAATACAACAACGTCCTCAGAATGTAAACAAATGTGCAAAATCGCATCCAATGGCGGCGCCCATGATTTCTCTTGTCTTAACTCTCTACATATAGGGACTCTAGGGGAAACGGGCCTTTATAGTGCCGGCGCAACTGACTTTTAAGCAACTTGGTGAGAACAGAGATCAATTATTGTGAGGTAGGTTAAAATTCCTTGAGTAACATGGCAACCGTATCAAGTTCACGGTACAAGTTGTCTCGGCGGAGGCGCGAGTTGTATAATCCCGCGACTTCAGAGCTGATTTATATACCGCACGCTCATCCGATTTGGTGTAGCGAGAGGTTTTAAAAAAATATTTCTCCGCACCCTAACAAGCAGCCAAGCAGGTTAAATTTTCGTCTGACCGATTATTTTTAGGTTATGAACGATATAATGTGAGACGTCCTACTAGTCCCAAATAATCTTGAAACTGGAATTCACAATCTCACGAAGAGTCCACGAAAAACCAAAATGGTCCGTACATCCGTAGTCCGTACACTGAAAAAAGTACGCTCCTGAGACCCGAATGTTCCGGGCAAATATGTATAACACCGGCAAAATTTGGATGTGACACTCGTTCCTTCCGGGCATGACACCGGGATTTTGCCGGTGTTTCATATTTGTCCGTACTGTTCCGTACTTTATTTCCCAGTGTATAGCAATTGGACCATATTTTAACTCTAACAATTGCTTCTCTTCAAAAAATGAGAGTGTTTTCTATAATTTTCATGATTGGTTGGTTTCCTCTTTGCATTAACCCTTAGATTCCCAAGACTTTTTTTTATACACGAGGTCCCAAGTCGGGTCAATTTGACCCGTACTTAATATACATTGGTTTTTGGTGTTTTTGAAGGATTATCATGGTTTTACAGAATTTATAACCACTGATGCTCTTTTAGCAGTTGACGAGTACTTTGTATGTTACTTGTATCACTGCTAAGACCTTTTCACTTCAGATCCCATGCACCCCTCCTTTATCCCCTGACCCCCTTTTCAATCCCTATATTCCCTTCTTGCTGTAAGTGTACATTCTCCATATATGTAATATTTTAGTCTGAGAGTTTTTCATATGTTTCAACGTGTACTTATGCATGCTCTTTTTTTCTAAAACGTAAAGTAAAGCGTGAATGAAAACTTCAACTACCCCCCACCCCACCACTATACTGTGAGGAGGGTGGGGAACATCAGCTACGTTTGGAAATATTCGCGAATGGACACTAAACATGCAGACATTATAACGAACGGAACACTTAAAAATATGGCGTTATACGTCTCAATTGCTTTTGAGTCCAATCAATTTTATTTATTCGTTATTTTACAGCATTGCAGCAATCATCCGTTGATTATTTTCCGATGCTCCGAAATGTTTTGTTCATCCGGTTATACGCTCTGCAGCTTCATCCTTTGTCATATACAAGTACTTCTTGTCCCTACAATCATAGCCTGTGTCTTTTTTTCACAACTGACCTATTGAATGAAGGGTACCAACCACGTGGATTTATGGGTCACGCTATGACATTTTGCAGTCTTAATGAATAAAATATGCCAATCAGCTTCAGAGGCACCAACGCCGAAGTTCATTAAAGCACCTTGTTGCTGCGGTTGTTTGCGTATCAATTAGTTTCCGTTAACAACAAGGTGCTTGAGCAGTGGGGAAGGTTAAGGGGTAGGTGTGGGGGGGGGGGAGAGATGGTTCGGAGAATTCTCGTTAAAGCTGAAAATTGATGGAAATCGAGACGACCCAACAATTTCCTCTTCTTCTGTGATGGTTTGCCCTCATTTTCTCTCTCACCTCACCACCTTCCATGTAATTACGAGCAGACATTTATGTTGCGTATAATTGGCATTGAAGAATGACACACTCAGGACTGACTGGCTATTGAAGCGGCGCGGCTATGGTTGCTGGACAGAACTCAAGGCTCATGAAACATAGGATGTGCTCATTCCGCGAATTAAACCTTAAAAGATGGTATTGAGAATTCTCATGAAGAGCACACCTCGTGTTTTAAATACCCCTTTGCCCGGCTTCGAGGAATTTCCGCGCAAGCTCATCAGACGGGTGCGAGTGAGCGATAATTGGTGGTTTTCGAGTAATTTTCAACGGTCTTGCATCTGATTTTGCTTCATTTGCCGGCCAAGAACTATAAAAGAACTTTATGAACGTCCGGAGGAAGGGGGTAGGAAATCGATGAAATAATTCTGAGGGCTGTAATTGTAATAACCAAATCATCAGGGGAACTTTTGTAACATAACCTCTACGAGCTTTAACTGTAATGGGGCGACGCGACGCCCTGTTATAAGCTCTATATCCCAAAATAAGTCAAGCATGCGTTTGCCTCTTGTTCTTCAATCAAAAATTGTTATCAATTCAATGCAACTGACCTAGAAAGAAAGTGCGAGTGTTTTGGTACATCTATCTGGATACACAATTTTAAAAGTATTATATCAAAAGGCGAGAAAATTTTGATTGTATACGTTCTGCGTCAGTTTTCTTTTTTATCTCGCAAATAACCCTTCCAAAAGAAACAGGTGTATCGATTCCTGTGTCAAGCTCTAGATAGTCACTCAAAACTGTTTTCTCCTTCATTTCAGCCGGCAATTTTAAATTAATCCGTCCCAAATTTTTATATGTATAAGGTTTAAAATAAGCAACAAACACATCGAGCTCGTTTACAATGTCCATTAGAGATTTCCACTATGCAATATGCATGCCTGCCTCCGTGGTATATCTTCAAAATTATGTCCCGGAGTGCCACTCAATTGTTATATGTATAGCTCCGTTGCATAACCTATAGAATCAGTGGGATCTCCCGCAATATTTTCCCAATCTAGAAGTCTTAGAGTAGAATGGGTTTGCCCAATAGTCAATTCCCTCCATGAATTTGTCACAGAAGATGGTCCGGAAGGGAGCCACACGACGACGCCAGTAGATAATTTATTCAAGAGCGAATTAATTCTTGGTTTTCAGTTATGACGTGTGGTAATGGCTGAGTGGAAAAAAGACCCGCATTGTTGGTATAAATGGAGATATTTGCGCAAATATTTTCGGAATTAGTTCATTTATTTTATTTATAATTCAAAGTTATTCATATTTTCGGACAAAACCCATCGTTATCCCTATTTTGTAAAACGGCAGTTTTATTTTTCAGGAAAACTTTATGCGTTTTGGCTTGTAAACGACTATACGTTGAGGTTTAAAATTAATTAGAATTTAATTGAGTTAAACACAGTAGCGGCTCGTGCAATCCGGCAACTGTGCTCTCCTGTCATTTAATTCTATGCAAAAATATCAATTGAGGAGGTCGGAAGAAGAGGGGCGTGAGTGCACTCACGCCCTTTTTCGGGAGAACGGCTAAATCGATTCTACGTATCCTAGTTTACATGCGTACCAAATTTCATACCGATATCTCAAAAAATTGAGGGAAATATAGCATTTTGAATTTCGGTTGGTAGCACTTTTTGAGGTAAACAATAACAGTAATTTTTAAGGTTAACTGTTATCAGTGCTTTGATTACACGGTTTCGCTCCGCGTTCGTCCGTTTTTTTGAAGTTATTTTGTAAGAAGTTAAAGTAAATATTGTTTATTTAAAGATTTTTTCATCAAAATGAGCGATAGTGACAGTGCAGATAGTGAATATAATGTCACCAGTGAATGTGAGGAATCCGAGAATTCTTTGATCAACGAAACGCCAAAATTGGGACTAAACAATTCACAAACTCATTGTAATGACCCAAAATATGTCCTTAAATGACAATAAAACATTTTTTTCAGTTTAATTGGATTTGTTTACTCTCTACATGACCTTTAATAGCTTAGTATTAAAAAAAAATTGAGTTCTCTGGAAGAAGGGCGTGAGTAGAGCTTCAGGAAATCTTTATTTCTCTACTTTAAATATGCTTTCTGATAAAAACAATAGTGCCAACACAAAATTATGGATATGCTCCATCAATGATGAGAGTTTCCAAACTGTAAGTTTTATATTAACTAGTTGGCAACAGTTTGAAATATTCAAAGCTGATTATCTCAAAACTCGATTTTCGCGATCACGCCCCTCTTCCAGAGAACTCCTCAATTCTAGGTAAAGCACATGGCTTCATCATAGAATCAATTATTTAGGTTTAAAAAGAGTTATAATTCATTGTTGCCACATTGTACGAGTCGCCATAAATCGAACTTTTTCATCTCCAGTAGTACGATTTGCTCAATTTTTCGTCCGGTTGAAATTCCGCGTCACCATAACATTACAATATCACAACAATAAATATGCAATATGAATGGTTGGTACCCGTGGTGCAGCTACATTCCAGCTATTTCCTTCAGATCAGTGTTGGGCACAGTTTTATTTCGAATAATCATGAATAATTAACTAAAATTATTCACATTATTCTCATGTTATATCTATCAGTAAATCGAAGTTTTAACTCTACCAGTCAATCATCTTATCACCGATGAATATACTGATGAAGTGTGTTAAAACTTCGATTTACTAAAACGTGAAGATAATATGAATAATTTTAGTTAATTATTCATAATTATTCAAAATATAATTTCTGCCCAACACTATTGTTTCAGACGACCGATAATTCTCATTTATTTTGTGTAGCTTGAGAAATACTCGTGAGTTTTGTTCAATTATAGCAGAAATGGAGGTTGTTGAGCCGGGCGATAGTATCAACACTTTTTACCGCAAAACGATCGACGATCGACTTCGCGAGGGTGGGCGCATGAATGCACCACTCGACTCGCAAGTTATATAGGCGCGCGTCTCCTATCTGTCGAAGCGATGCCACCAGCAACACACCATCTCTCTATCCAACGCGCAACGCAAACGCTCTCGAATCTGGAAGAGGTGCAGTGGGCCGAAATCTCGAGATTATGGACTTTTCCGGACATCAGCTCTCATGAATAAAATTCAAGATCGTAAACAATTATTGGCGAGACAGCAAAAAAATAAGTTTAGTTAGTAACTTTATAGCTTAAAAGGAGTCACACATCTCATGGTTTTGGGGGGGGGGGGGGCATCAGCATTGAAATGTTTCTGAATCAAAATGAAAAAAACGCAATGTCCATGTAGTCCATGTCAATGTTGAATGTCCTGATAAAACCTTGTTTCTCTCTACTGTGCTCCGAGACTTTCCACAAATCAATAAAGCAACAAGTACCACGACGATGTTTGACAAGTTATCTGACCATTCAGGCATTTCGATTGTTATCCCGTGCCTTCTCCCGCCACACACCGGATAAAATCATACATTGAATGGACAAGTAAATTATCAATTAAGTTCGGGAAGCCGCATTCCGAACGATCACGTAGCCTTGGACCAATCGATTTGAACCAATCGAATTGAATTAAATCGCTTGATCATTGTTGCTTACAATAAATGCCAACAAAATCACAATGGACACAATAGAGCATCGATATTTGTTCAACACTAACCGCGAGCTAGACAAAAGTATCCGTTTGAAAATGCTGTTTTTCTACGTAAATCCTTGTCAAAAGCTCGGACAAATTTGCGAGTCTGCACGATATAGCCACGGAGAAAAGTGGCACCAAAATGTCAACACCTATATGTATAGTTGCGCGATACATCATAATGCATGCGTGGTGTAAGGAAAGGTGTATCAAGTTGTTTAAACTTTAAAAAAGATTTAAGAATGGACAAAAAGGCAGTAAAAATGGCCAGTCAAACAACCGATTTTACGTTAATCGGAGGACTCTTTGGACTTAGAGTCCCTTGATGGAAATATTGTATAGGGAGTACCGACACGACGCTTTATGCATTTTGACAGGAGTCGATTTTGTCGACCGCGTGAACGCATTCGAAGGTTAAGTTCGACAGTGGACCAGTGGTGGACTGGCGGCTTTGCCGGCATTCCGGTCCGTTCCCATACGTTCCTCTACAAATCTACTCCTTTCGTGTGGATCCTTCGATGTCGTCGACTCCTGCTCGACTACGTGAGAGCCTATAACCAACGACCAATCACAAATCGTTGAGCTCGTGTCGGTACTCCCTATACAATATTTCCATCAAGGGGCTCTATTTGGACCTTGGCTGAGTGGCTGCACGGCGAGTCTCCTGAAAAATCCACTGATACCGCCTGCTATAATTTTTACGTATATGCCGGTCTTGATCGTGTTGAAAAACCAACGGAGTGAAAGTAAACGTCTGACTGAGACACCTGATGCCCTGACTCTGGGATTCCACCCATTGTGCACGCACGTAATATCCTTCTTTCTCGCCTTCTTGAATCATTGAATCAGTGTTGCCAGGTGTGTAACTTTGGGCAGTTTATTTCACAAAAGAATCAATGTAAAATATGCGGCTCTTAACCTCAAATCTAACGACGCCATGCGCCGCCTCGAATCTCGATTCGGCCGAATCGTGTGATAATATATTCTTAAAGGGGTTGAATTCGTTTCGTCGCTCGGGTGGATTTTCAAATCAATCCAGGGTTGTCTGATTGATTGGGTTCATCACTTTAACCCCTTATGGACCAAGCCCGAGTTTACTCGTTTTTCTCCTCTAATCTGCCTCACATTGATTCAGAGTGTTCATTCCGGATGAACTCAAATATAGATGAAAACGCTACAAGATAAGGTCTCGTCGGGTGCCTTCAATTCGTCGTATAGGTAATTCCAACTCCACCGAGTACGAACAGTTCCCTGTACGAACAGGGAACTACCTTCCCTACATAATCAGAGGAGTGGTGTTCTCTTAAACTAACCTGGTCCGTAAAGGGTTAATACTATCACATCATAGTAAGAGTTAGGATTCAGATATAGAAAATTACCGAGAAAAAGAGATGTGGAACTGGTTCATTTGGTGGTGGGGGGAGCACTTCTCAGTCAAGTTAGAGCTGGCATTTCTTTTTTTTAAAAAAACACTCCCCCCTTCTCTCGATGCTATATTCAGCCAAATTTAATCATTATAAATTCACAAAATTGCACTCTATGAGTGATAAAAACTTTCCCTATTTTATAAATGACTCACAAAACTGACTGATCAAGATATGAGGTCTTAAAATTATTTCCGTCTTTTTGGTGAAAATGCATTTTAGCCTCTTTAATTTTTTTGATTATATTTTCCTCACGTATTCTTACCAACAGTGGCGGCTCATGCAATTTGGCGACAATGTTATCCTTCCGTTTGATTGTGTGTAAAATAATCGATTCAAAAGTAGCGCTCCACCAACATTCGATTGTTTTACATTAAGTCAAATGGAGGAAAAACATATGGTTGCGAAATTGCACGAGTCACCGCTGCTTCCCAGTAGTGGTTCGAGCAAACTGGCAATGTGATTTTCTGACATCAAAACCTATGTAAAGAATAGATTCAAGGTGAGTGTCGCCTCATATAGAATCGATTAGTTTACATACGTTTTAATGAAGAGCATCCACTGTTGCCAATGTTTCCGATCTATCTCTGCACTAGTGTTCCCACTTCGAAAAATCGAAAAATAGTATTGTTTGATAGAAGTTTTCTATCTCCATTCTTCTGAGTTAAAATCGAGTCAAAATTTCTAGTTTGAATTTTAGACAAGCGTTCACTTGGCACGCTGCTGAATCATCATCGGCCGGCGACCCACCAAGAATTTTCCTGGCATTCCTGCGGAAAATCTCTGCTCTCATCCCAGTCGCGACCTCTTCTTTCCTCTACTATCCGAGGAAAAGTAAATTTATAAAAATGAGAGAACATTTTAATTATTATTCTGAGCCTTGAATCTCATCAACCCCTCTCCCTTCACCGTCCCCGAGCGCGCGCGTTTGAATTCAAATAAAATCCGGAAATTAAAATTTGAATAGGCAAAATTAATTTTTGCTTGATCTTACTTGGAGCCTCGACCACCGAGTTTTGTGAGGCCTATAGCTCTCCCGATTTTTAAAGAAAATCGAAATTATGATTAGAATATCATTGAAACGGTGCGCGGCGCGCCACGGCAGATTGAGACTAAATAAATCACCGCGTGTTTGAAAGCGCCGTATTCAAATGAGCCTGTTAATCTGAAGGCAGGCATCGACCCTTTCATACCTACAACTATATCGTTAAGAAAAAAAAAAAAAAAAAAAAAAAAAAAAAAAAAAAAAAAAAAAAGTTTGCCAAGTCTTTTTTAATTTTTTTATTTTTCAGGTATAATTTCTCCATCAATTGTGAATTCTCGACATCAGGTCTAACATATTCTTAAAGTCCACTATAAATAAAGTCTACTTCTGAATATTGAATGCCGATGTCGATTTATTGATGACTATACATAACGTTTAATTCCACTTCGTCTAACGTTCATTGAAATGTGAGTCAAGAAAATTAAGAGCTTTGATTTCACGTAAGTTAGTTACAATTTTAATTTCCATTTTGTTATAAAAAAAACAAGTCGCAATTATTGCAATACTTAAAAGTGTTGGCAAAGGAGCATGAGTATCAAGCGAAAATTACAATCGTAAATTGAAGGCGCTAAGACTACCTTCAAGGACATTTTTAATCATAAATATAACGGACACTTTTGAACATCTCTTTGAAACTGAACCGAACCGTCATACTCTTATCTAAACATAATATGGTGTTTGAATAAAGATATAGGCAAATGATCAGAAAAGTGCAATGAATATACAATCGCGGCAACAGTCAGATTGGATAAAATAAAATCAAGTTGGGAGTTATAAATAGCAGTTGGTCATGGATTCTCCTTCGGAAGATTCAGACAGCACTCTTCAACATGGACAGATATGATGACTTAGTTAAACTGGAAAAGTTAAATCATGAATAAAAATAAAAGGCTTATTATCACCTCACATATCAAACAATAATTAGGCATTTTTCAGTAATTTTTGAAATGCTTGGAAAGTCAAAAGCTCTCGTCAAAGCCTTCATTAGTCAAAAAAGGAAGGATCACAACCAATGAGCTATAACTTTAGAGTGGCAGCGGATCGGTCCACCTTGTGCCACACAGGGTAGAAGGAATCCCGGGAAAAAGCGGAATTTGGACGGCAGATTTTAAGGTTTGAGGTTAAGTTTTGTAGGTCGTTTCCAAGTCGTTTCCGGCGATTCCCGAATTCGTTTACGGCACGACCGGAAACCACCTACAAAATTTAACCTCAAAATCGATTTTTACGGCAAGATGGCGGCGCCCTAGGTGACAACAATGAACCAGTGGAACGTTCCTTGATGTGCCACTCTAAAGTTATAGCTCATTGATCACAACAATGAACTAATGAAGAATATGCATTACTCATTGCTCTGACGTTTTCTGAACGGTGAATATATCCAGTCTGTGAAGCGGTCCATGTTCGACACGAAACAGAACCAAAAAATCAACAATAACAAGCCTCGAGATTTGAAATGTACTAAATATATATTTTCTCGCAAAAACTAGAGTCCCTATATAAGTAGAGAGTTAAGACAAGTGAAACCATGGGCGCCGTCATTGGATGCGATTTTGCACATTTGTTTACATTCTGAGGGCCGTTGTTGTGTTTTCGTCCACTGCAAAGATTACAGTGCCGCTGAGTTTTTAACGATGTAATCTTTTACTGCTTTTGCGGATCGACATCTATTTACGCTTTGAAAGATTCTTTTGGGATTTATAGACATTCTTGAGGCGTATCATGATTAAAATTAACAGATTCGTCGAAAATTAACTCTTTATCTGTAAAATACCGTTGGTAAACAACTGCGATTGTAAACAAAAGTGCAAAATCGCATCCAATGGCGGCATCCGTAGAGCCTAAAACTCATCGACCAATCAAAAGTTGTCTACCCTCTTGTCTTAACTCTCTACGTATAGGGACTCTAGCAAAAACCAATAAATCAGTTATTCTGACACTTTTAAACTAGACGTTTTGATTGTCACAAAATGGAGGTCTCTATCTTTTACATTCTGCGATTTAAGGGACTAAGATGCAACCAGCGCAACAAAAATTTCATAATTTCTTTTTAAACCTATAATTTCCATCACCACGAAAATTTTCAGAACATCTCAGGCATATTTGAACACTTTCATTTATTCTCATATTTCCCTCAAGTCACCGCAAGATTCCACACCTTGCATACGAGAAATAGTAAGAGATTAGTAAGAGTAGGGGTGGTGAGGGGAGGGGAGGGGAGGGGAGGGGAGGGGGCGGTGCATTCAAAAAGTAATCTGGTAGATGATTAAAGGCGTGCATCTCCAAGCTGGTTGATATAGAGGCGAAGAGACACACGGATAGTCGGGTAAAGGAGGTTTGATAGAAAGTATAGAGAGGGGAAGGGTGATGGGTTAGGAGGAGGGGGGGGTTAATAATTATGGGTGGAGATGAATATCGGACGTGGAGTGGAAAAGCTATTAAAGCTGTTCCCGCTTAACTTTTATCCGTTTATGAACTTGCCCTCGGAGCTAGGGAAAGCGCGAGAGCGGATCGCTCGCACACACTACTCGCAGACTCCCGCATTTTAAATGCACTTCTAACTCCCCCCCTTCTCCCCCCTTCTCCCCCCTTCTCCCCCCTTCTCCCCCTGCACTGCCCCGCTCCTCGACTATACCCCGTCTCCGCATCACACATGATTCAATGCTTACGTCCGAATCGTAGTCTCTACGGTGATACTTCGCTAACTACATACGATACGATACGACCGTAAGAGTATGAGATCCACTCGTCCGGACCCCTTCATTCTAAAGACATACCGACCGCTTCGCTTCGCTCTTTCACTATCATTTGAAGGCAACTTTGAGCAGAGACTCGAGAACTCTATTTGCGTGACATTACCTGGATGAGAATATTCCGGAGCGTTTTTCTGAGAAGAGTTGTAAGTTCCTTACGATCATAGTTAGGCAAATGAGGGTTGTAATTGATCACACATGATTACCGAGTATGATCGTAAGCGCCGTTTTTCCATGGGGGTGATTTTACAATAATCACGGCGGATTTATGAAACCCTGCACTTATTATATAGTAGTAATAAAAGAGTTGAATGTAATTGAAAATATTCTCGGAGACTATTTTAAATGCATGAAGATTACATTTGATAACCATTCAAGGGTTTGACGATTGGTGAAAACCCATCGTAAAGGCACCCCTCGGAAATTTTGGATACGCCAAAATTAAGTTCGCATTAAGTTATAAACATCCCCCAAGTCTGGATTTTTAACTGAAACCGTTCAAAAGTTGGCTGGGAGATAGAATTTTGCCACACCCTGTATAGGTTTTTCAATGACGTTTTTCAATTCACCGATGATACCACCGGCTTAGCAAAGGATTACACTGCGCAGTTCTGAATATGACTGTAAAGCAAGAGGACGGAGTCTCAGTCACTGACTTTGAAAAAATAAAAAGAAAATACTTTCTCAATTTTTCTAATTTCATTAGAGTGAGAAAGTAAAAAACTGAGGATATGTTTTTATAGTTCAACGGTATAGTTCCACCTATTGAGGAACGATTACATTTGTGATTTATTTTCAAGCGTTATACACTTATATAGTGATAAACTAAACTGAATCGAGTAATCTTTTGGTCCATCAGTAGAACCGTTTGTGAATTAAATGATGTCATTGAAGA
The DNA here is from genome assembly GCA_011764245.1 of Trialeurodes vaporariorum. Classification (NCBI taxonomy): domain Eukaryota; kingdom Metazoa; phylum Arthropoda; class Insecta; order Hemiptera; family Aleyrodidae; genus Trialeurodes; species Trialeurodes vaporariorum. The sequence continues at coordinate 24,223,941 of VMOF01000369.1, read as the reverse complement.
CACCAACACAAAGTGACACATCTGCGTGAATTGAAGACTAAGCAAGCAAAGTTGCAAAATTGGTGCAACCTAGTGAAACGCTCTCCCCCTCCCACTTCTTTCCCCCAGACTTATCATAGGATACAAATCGTCGTATCCAAACAATCCAATAGAGTGCTGTTTCCATCAAAGTATAACCTATTAACATGCAGAGTCAAATTCAGGAATTTGTATCTCTCTCTCTCTCTCTCTCTCTCTCTCTCTCTCTCTCTCTCTCTCTCTCTCTCTCTCTCTCTCTCTCTCTCTCTCTCTCTCTCTCTCTCTCTCTCTCTCTCTCTCTCCACCCATACGAACGAACGTGTTGAAGAAGAGTAGAGAAATGCGCAGTCAAGTGACTTTCATTCCTGTATCTATGTACCTTTTATAACACATGAATTCAAATGCAGATTGAGAGAGACAAAGAAAAATTTGTGGATCGGCGCGCGCTTTTAGCGCGCTTTCCTTATTTTTTTTCGGAACACTTCGCGAGTTCTTATGCGATTTGCCGTGTCGCAGCCGAGATGTCTTTACTTACTCACGGTGATGTTTGATGTGTAAAATAATTCGTGCTAGAGACTGTTTATGAATGAGTGTTGGTGTGTTTATGAATGAGTGTTGGTGTGTTTATGAATGAGTGTTAGTGTGTTTATGAATGAGTGTTAGTGTGACAGTGAATGCAAAGTGATGCGTACGAAGGAATTTCCTTGTGGCATCGCCCGTCGCGTCTCTTAGGATCATCGGGAGCGAAGAAATATTATTCATATCATTACTGTCACATCACATCACGACGACACACACACACTCACACGAAGCGCGACGTTGTATTATGCGTCTCCGTCACCTCTGCGCAACTGTTGAGTCATCGGCGCAAAATAAGTCGAAACATGGATTTTTCTGAACGCGATCAATTTTAGTTTTTTGTTTCAGTGACATTATGTTGTCGATATTTTCGCATGAAAACCACACAATTTGACTTATTTTAAGCCACAAAACGAATATAATTATTCTCATACTAATCGTGCTTTGCCTATTTTCGTATTCACAATCATAATTTTTATTCATGAAATTATGTCCGAGAAATTCCACAAATCGACCCGCAGTGCGTCGCATCGTCTCACGGGGGGGGGGGGGTACTCACAAAAGTACAGGAGCTCCTGGTGTCTCTCCCTCCTCACGCACTAACATACACTCGCCCACTCACAACGCAACGCAAAGCAACGCACCCTTCCCCACCCCTTCCACAAGCCTTTTCTAACCTCCCCCATATACCTCTTTTACGTACCTTAGACTCAGACTTTGAAGGTCGACGCAACGGTTGCATCGTTGCCGGGACTGTTCGCGGTGAAACAGAATTCGTTTAACAGGTTTTCGAGATAATTTTTTGTAGAGCATGAGCATATCATGACATTTTCTGTTCGTTAGTTCGTTAGACTGTCCGTACATATGTATATCGCTCTCGCATTGTCCGCTTTGCGCAGATTTCAAACGTCGCGTCACGTCGTGTTTCTGATGGGCTAATGTTTGAAGTTATGATGTTTCTTAGACAAAAAATAATGGGATCAAAAAGTCTGGCAGGAAAATAACGTTAGGGTTGTTAGGTACAGTGTTGTGGGCCAAATGGGCTCTTGCAAACTTTTGCTGCGAGCAAATGAATAGTCCAATCTGACTTACACGGAGAAAAAGCTTTGGGTAGGGGAACCAAAGTCTGCGGTGATTATATAGTTGCTGAGGCGTCTTTGGGTATAGGGGGACTAAAATCTTTGGACAGAGCAACCAAAGTCTTTGGAAGTTGGTTTCCCTCGCCCAAAGACTTTGGTTGCTCTGTCCAAAGATTTTAGTCCCCCCGCCCAAAGACGCCTCAGCAACTATAATTCTGCCCAAAGCTTTGTCTCAGTGTAAATACCGGCGAAAATCGAGAAAATCACACTAAAAAAGTCTAAAATTCAGCTGTAACGGCAATATCGTAAAGGGTGAGCTATCGCAGGTATCATGAGAGATTCCTTTCTAATGTGTTACTTTCTCTACGGAAACATAGATATACGTCTCAATTTAGACAGACATCTCCCATGATACTTGCGATTCGCCGCCATTTAGCCTGATTCTGAGAGTGAATTTCGTAACTTTATTGAGTACCAACTCATCGTCATTTTTTACAGGTTTTTATGCAAGAATCAACTCTTCAATCACCTGTAGCAGAGGTTTGCAAGAGCCCCATGATAGTAATAACGGAATTTAATCTGTGCTATATTGATCAAAACTAATCAAGTTAAAGAGCTACTCTTCATAGCGGTACCGGATAGGCTGGCGTTTGACATGCGGCCATCCATAAGCAGTAGCGCAGCGAAAAATTCCATTAATTGAAACACGTGTGTTCTAGACAAGTATAGACAAGGAGATAAAACCCCGTCCCTGTATCCTTTTTTAACTTATACATTCATAGGAAAGACGAGAGAGATGAAAGAGATCCTATATCGTCCATAAAGATGAACCTACTCGATCATCGAATCGATGCGCATGGTTCAGAATCACCTTGCAGTGCTTTCCTGTTATCTGAACGTCGCACTATGGCTTAAGAGTTAAGATCGTCAGAAAGCAGTGGTGACGCGTGGAATCTGGCAATGCTGTATTTTGTCCATTAAAGGTTGTGAAAGGTTGAACTATTGGAGGTGCACACTGCACAGCGCACTCCCTCGAATCGATATTTTTCATGGATTTAAATGGACAAAATGCAGCGTTATGCCAGATTACACGCAACACCACTGTCAAAAAGAGACATGAAATCAGAAAAAAAATTTCTCATTTATATAAAGATTCAAAACGGTTTTTAATCACATGCAAATAAACACTTTAACCCTTCACTGCATAGTGTGACACTGGTGTCACATGATGTAAAAAACCCTATATCAGATATTGTAATGTATATTTTGACTTATTTCAAATTGTATCACCACTGTCACATTATAAGAAAACATAAAAACGGCCTCAAACATATTTCAACAGACCACCAGCACTCACTATAATGCATTTAATAAAGGAAATCATGGTTGGGGAAATTTGCCCCCGTATCCAATTCAACCCTAATTTCATTATTTTTACTAAGCTTCTGGCATTTGCTGTTTGAAAAATCCAATTAAAGTAAAAAATTATTCTTTTTTTGAACATTTTGAAAAAAAATTGTTTTTTTCTTTTCCCGCCATTTCTTATGGTGTTATAGCACTTGTAAAAAACGAGAAAAAAATAGAAAAATTAGAATTTTCACCAAAAAACTGTTCAATTATTTTTTTTGCTGTTTTTCTCATATAATATGTAACCACCTAAGGAATCGAAAAATTCATTTTTGGTTGAAAAAAAAATCCCATGCTTAACAATTGATTTAAGCATAGAGATGTATTGAAAAAGTTTTTGATTATGCTTATAAAAGTTCGAAAACGATGATTTTTTACGGATTTTTTTCCCCATTGATTATATGCCAGTTTATATTGATCTCAGACCATAGTGCGTCGGGAACTGAAGACTGAAGAGTCCACGTTTGATATAACACAGTATTAAAAAAACTCTTAATTACATTATAACCGTGATCAATTGAATTATTACACCCTTGGGCAGAAATGCCTTACGTGGTTGTTCTGCGCGTGTTGTATTACATTGACGTACAAAGTTGGACGAGTTTTACGTTTTAAAATGTATTTATTTGATTTCAAACGGGGCTCTGGATATCCATGACTAGTTTCTGATTTTCCTCAGATGGGGAGGGAAGTAATTGACATAGAACACAGAACGCGCGCACTGCACACTGGATTGATCCAGGATGGAATTTTTTCCCCCATAAAGGCAAGAAAATCTATTGTTTTTATTTGCTTTAAAAACATTTTAAGGTCGATATTTTCTTGCAAAAACCTATGTTATTTGACTCAACCTAAGCTCTGAAACGAATACTTTCACACATTTTTAAGTTATCCTTGCCGTTTATTGTTCGTGATATCAATGTTTATTCGTGAAATTATGTCCAGGAAATTCCTTGTCTCGATCCTCTGTGCTCTGGCGGCTTCAAATGCTCATTGATAGATGCACAGTGACATTACTACACGTACGGCTGCCTTTTGATGACATTGCACGAACCTTGAGTGGAATTTTTCTATTCACTGATGATTCCACCGGTTCAAATCACAGATTCCACAGAATCAGTTCGGTAGTGTGACAGTAACCCACAGAAATACTCGTGTCTATAATTTTTTTGGCCACCGATGGTAATACTGCTGACTTCAAAATTTGATGGAATTTCGATATTCAGCGATAATTTTATCGGTCGGAAAAAGATTTCTGATTGTGAGCTGTGGCGGCTCGCACTCGATTTGGTGACCCTTGTAATTTTGCTATTTGAACAATGGGGCTCTTGCAAACTTTTGCTGAGAGCAGATGAATAGTCCAATGAGATGAAAAAACCAGCAAAAATCACAAAAATCATTCCAAGAAAGTCTAAAATTCAGTAGTAAACTCACATAACTGCTATAAAGGTAAATTTATAATGGCGGCTCAACGCAGGTATATCATGGGAGATGCCTATGTCTATCATGTCATTTTCTCTACGGAAACACAGAGATATGTCTCAATTTAGATAGGAACCTGCGTCTATCCGCCATTAAGCCCGATTCTGAGAGTGAATTTCGTGATTTTTCAGTGTATACTCATTGTCATTTTTACAGGTTTTTATGCAAGAATCAACTCTTCAATCCCCTATAGCAAAAGTTTGCAAGAGCCCCATTGTAAAACAATCGATTCTTGAGGAGTCTGACATCAGCCTCCTGGATAAAGAGTGTTTCACCTTTGGATAGAAGGGGTGAGAGGGAACACTGCTGCCAAATTGCACGAACAGGAGCCACCACGCCACTAACCCTGCGCTTGCATTAAGAGGTATCGATGTCTCACCAAAATGTATGTTCAACACGGTGATTGATGGAAGTGAGACACGTGCTTTACATTGCTGCCTAATTGAGTGATGTATAGAAAAAGACAGTGGCCGTTTGGGGGGGGGGGCTTTTCCCTGATCTCTGGAATTTGAGAAAAATGCTACTTGTATATACTTGTACTGTAATATCGCTTTCATCTATTATTCTTCCTCTCTTTTTGATGGTTTCGTTTGTTGAACCCTGATTGATGAAATAAGAACAATAAATCTTCAGGTGGAAGTGGGAGAAAAATACGTTTCATTGTGGGTTGCGAATGATGTACTGTTGGCAGTAGCGCACCGAGAGTTTCTTCATCTCTCTCTTTTCTCCATTAAAAACGTATGTTAGACAAGGATGGACAACGGGATAAAACCCCCTCCTTCTGTCCTTTTCCTACTTATACATTCAAATGGGAAATGAGGGAGATGGAAGATATCCTGGTTGCGCCAGTGACTGTTGGCATACTAACGGCACTTGTTTTCGATTTAACTAATCAAGAGCAAAATATTCAAACTTCTGTTCATTTTAACTACGAAATGTCATTTCCGTGCGAGCAAAAGCAACGAAAAAAATATATGATCAATTAAGTAGACATCTTTGTTAGCTTTTTATTAGCTTATTCCAATTGGGAAAAAATATATTTTGAAACGATTATTTTGTAAGGCACAGTAATAATAAATTTCCCTTTTTTATGAAGATGAAATGATCGAGTTGTGAATGATCCGTCTAGGAATGTGGTAAGCCGATCAGAGGCGGTTAGTGCGAAGTGGGAACCACGTTTTTCGCTATTTGAAGTAAAAGTATTTTAAGTATTTGAAGTATCAACTCCTCAGGGATTCAATAAATCCCACGAAGATCGATCATTTTCCTAGACTGTTTCAGTTCACCATGAATCAATTGCACTTACTGACTATTTTTTTCAGCATCAAGCCATCATGCATAATTGATTACAGATAAAAAGTTACTCCTCATCCATTTAGTTAAATGTACGGTCGAGGACAAAAAGACAGCCAAGATGACTCCTCAGATTATGTTTTGGGCAGGCTACCAGGCTACCTTCAATGATTAACTTTAACTTCATTGATATAAGTATTGATTTTGCCTACCCACAGGAGTCGACTGACATAATTTTTGCCTCTGACTGGATAAAAGGCACGACCCAACAAAAGTTTAGAAAAGACGGTCCTCCGTTCTCGCGGCCGCAAGTAGCAAATCCTTACTCCTGATTGGTTGCGACTTCAGCCAACGTTAAAGAACAAGGATCATCTGTCCCGAACATATTTTGGGCCTAGCACCCTGCTATGTTAAAGTAAAAGCAGGGTGCGCCTTCGAAATGTCCTCCAGGCAACTAGCGGTACACACACAAATCCAAGCCATAGGAATCGAAAAATATGAGTAATGTGTGTCGCCTAAGTGACATTTCGCCGGCGTGACCGCCTTCACTTTAATACATGAGCTGCCACTGATTTACAAACAATGGTTTATGACAAGATTTACAGCGGAATGTCATCTAGGCAAGAAGCGGTACACATATGCACAAGTTCAAGCCGCGAGAATTAATGGAAAAATATGAGTAACGTGTGTGTTGCCTACGCGACAATTTGCCGGCGTGACTACCTTCACTTTTGTCGCCGATACTACAATGATATACATGAGCTGCCCTTGGTTTACCGACGATATTGATGGTTTTACCTGCAAGGTTTTGTTTATTTCCGTTTCCGACGCCGACGCTGCGATGCTCGGCGTCCCACCCCTAAAAATTGGCAACAATGAAAATAACATTTTCACTGCTGTTTCCTTCCCCCCTCCCCCCCTCAGCCCTCCCCCTCCCCCCACCCCCTCCCCGCTCCCCCCTCCCCCTCCCCCTCCCCATCTCTCTCGACCTCCTTCCCCACCACTTCACCCCTTCTGCGTACCGCACCGCCACCATTATTCCCAGACGTGAGGTGATTAATCATAATTATTGAAGTATAAACATTTAAAAGCGGGGATGTTGGATTGTTGACGAGAACGCGGAGAGGGTATGAGGGAAATTTTGAGGAGGGGGAGGAGTGTGGAGGGATGGAGGGGAGCGGGGGATGGGGGAGGTATAGGTCGCGGAACAAAACTTCAGCGAGCCCGTCAATGTTCGCGTACGTATAATACGACTTTTAGCATTTCAGTTATTTCCGCGTTTCATTTGCAGCAGCTACGACTCCAGTCGTCCGATCCCGCGATTCCAGCGCCGCAGTCCGTGCGGTTATCGGTATTCAGGAGGGAACGCTCGAATGTTCCGATGCGCGGAACTCGCGGTTTAACTGCAATAGGAATGCATCGAGAATCGGGACTGGAGAGCCGGAGATGCTGATGGAGAAGGAAGTCAAGAGAACGGAAATCGAATCGATAATATTCAATAATAGCGACTCAGTGGCGGATCTAAGTGAGAGAGAAGGGGAGAGGGCACAGGCGGATCCAAGAGATTGTCATCCTCTTTCTCATCTTATTTGAGCAAATGCGTTAGAAAAGGACGGAGACATGGTCTGAAGTTAGGTGACGGCCCCCTCTGATATCATTTTCTAACACTTTTGCTCAAATTGGAGGAGAGAGAAGAAGGCAAATTCCTTCAACCGCCAATGGTAAAGGGGGATGGAGGGTTGCAAAGCGAATCGGGGGATGGAGGGGGGGTGCAAAGCGAATCGAATCAATTCCTAGAGTTTTGCTCATTGAAATCCATGATAGAAGTATAGAGGTGGAGGCCGATCATTTCTGGCCGCCATATTTCGCATCATCAAGGTACCGCTTACAGATCCATACATATCCATACTCTGTATAGGGAATTGGTTATGGAACTTATGGACCTGTATGGATCATTTTTACCAGGATGGTCGGCCTCCAACCCCATACCTTCATCATGATTGAAATCTTTGAATGACTCAAGGATATTTCAGAAGGGAAAGATCGGTGCATTGGCTAGCTCGAAAAAAATGAGAGTATAGTCATCATGTACAAAGCAAAGAAGGACGGGGAGCAGTGGCGTCGCGTCGCTTGCAATCTGGTAATAGAAAATTGATTCCTATGAAAACCCATGCAAAATGTCGATTGAGCACCCCCCAATAGCTTGGACTTTTTCATACGTTCAATGGATAAAATCCACCGTTGCCAGATTGCAAGCAACGTCACCGGAGGAAGGTATGGGTATCACTCTATTGCTCACTGAGAAAGCAAAATTCAAGTGTAGCCAAAACAGCCTTTTAAAATAGCTTCGCAAAGTAAATGATACAGCTCTACCGGAGTAAGTTTCAGTTGTACTGAAGCTTTTTTTAATGTCAAAAAATCAATTTTTGTTTTTAATCTGCGAAGCAACGGCAAAGCGTACTATATTGCAACGTAGAATTTTGTCCAATCGGGCCCATCATAAGAAAGGTCGACCTCTATGATCATCGCCGATCCCGAGATAATTCGATATTTTTCGTGGGTTTCAATGAAACAAGAGCAACTTTGCCCGATGACACACTTCATTGCATTTCTGCGAAGGAACAAGGGAAATTACTTTTTAAAGGTCATTCTTTCTCATAAAAGTCAATGTATTTCCCATCCACCCACATTGATTGTCTTGAATGTCTTGCACTTCTGTTCTGTAGATCTCTATTCAACTTGTACTTCCCATCCCGTTAGGTGACCACGAAAATTATAATTTTGATTTTTGTGATATTGAATATTGATTGCTTTCCTCCTAGACTCTTTTAAGTACAAAATGAAAAATAAACGGTAGAGAAACGTGTATCGAGCATGATATTATACAAAGTACCAATTTATTCGTGTAATTACCTGCTCGGTACTTAATTTTCCAATTTTCGTTCCAACATTCACTATTTAAGTATTGAAGAAAAATGAGAGGTTTTTGAACGAGGTCTTCTCAGCGCCTGTCCTGCTCTTGTACTTACAACCCCCCCCCCCCCCACGGTGCCGCACAATGGAGGCTAGGAAGACTGGCGCTGCTCCGTTGCGCCTATGCAGGCAGAGTTCGCTTGTTTTAGGAAAGAACTGGGATAGTTTGAGTGATTTGGCACCATTTGGCAAGGCTGTAGACAGAGCGTTAGAGTCGCGAAAGCGATCGTTATCTAAATGAAATTAAATAATCGCGTCAACGTTGAACACGCCGCGCCGCGCCGACTTGTTGACTCTCTTCGAGTGCGACTGTAAACTTACAATGTCAAGTTTGACGCGGTGTTGCCGCAATTACGGAGCTTGCGAACATCGGACCGTGCTTTTCTCCAACGTTTAGACATTTAGCAGTAGCGAGGCGTGCGATTTGGCAACGTTCCTTTTTCCCCATTTAAACACATTAGAAAGGTCGAAATGCCTGGTCATCGCTGATGACTGAAGCGTTCGATCTTTTTGGTGACTGTAAATGGAGAAAATACATTGCTGCCATATTTCACGCCTCGCCACTGACATTTAGGAATCCAAGCAAGTATAATTCCGTTTGGCTCTATATCATTATCATCAGGGCCGACTCTTGATTCGAGTAAAATGCCGAGAAAATTACAATGAGCGCGCATCAGTTAGTTTTTTTACCAAACTTTTGCTACAGCTACAGAGGGGTTTATTCTGGTGAAAAATTGCTCGAAAATCACATTGAAGGCATCGAAAAGTCTCAAAATCCACTCACAAACTCATATTAAGAACATTTAATTCTATTCAAAGATGGCGGTCAAATTAGTGGGTTACATTGGGTGAGTCCAGTGGCGTCGCGTTCCATCTGGCAACAATGCAACTGCTCCATTTAAACTCATTAAATATATCGAATTTTCCTTGTGCACTGTGCACCCCCTGAATTCGATATTTTACATGAGTTTAAATGGATAGATTACATTGTTGCCAAATTGCACGCGACGCCACTGGGTGAGTCCCATCTAATTGCAGCTTTCTCTATATGATGATTAACTTTTCTCAGCATAAGAATTTGCGATTAGAAGGGACATCCCCATCTTAAAATTCACTCATTCGACCGCCATCTTTGAATTTTGCTGAACACATTTAATGAGTTTGTGAGTGGATTTTGAGATTTTTTGATGCCTTCAATATGATTGTCATGCGTTTTTTGTAGGATTCGACCCTCCATAACGCTGTAGCAAAAAAGATTGCAACAGACTCGTGGAACTCCATTTTAATCCTTCATTCAGTACACAAAAATGTAGATTAACTGACAATGAGATAAAAGCCTTTATATAAAAATTCTGTTTTGTGAAAGCTTTGTCAAACTTTGCTACTATTCTATATATGCTGCCTCGTTGCACCAAGCATTCGATGACGCACCGCGGACTTGGTTTTGACGATGTAGGCAGCACTGTACTCCATTTAGCTGAAACGAAATAATAAAAATCGGTACAACATTTTAACGAAAAAATACGTCAAAAAACAGATTTATTTGATCGAAGCCTCTAACTCGACTACTGCGCGTTCATTTTGATTTTTACGGAAATTTACTTATAGGAATAAATAATGCTAAAGACAAATCTGCTCTTAGTTGAACTGGTCCTGAAACTTTAATGAAACATGTGTTCTTCGATTTAAGAGCCTAAGTTAAGGAGGAACCCTGGGAAAAAATTTTCCTGTTAATTCAATCAGAATTGCGTTTCGGAAAGTATTTAACAAATTATGGGTGAAGTAACCTGAATTCCTGTTGGAATATAACCGGATGCCCGGGGACAGTAACCAGAATTCCAATGAAAGTTACCGGATTTTCAGAGAGGGAATATACTATCAGAATTCTTGTTACGGCAACAGGAAATTTTTCTCAGAGTGAAAGTTCTTTGAACAATTATTTGGTCAAAAAGATCCTCTTATAATTTTAAAAAAAAATAATAATAAAAAAAAAGAAGTTGAAGCATTTTAATTAAATCTTGAATATTCCGCTTATAGTATTCAACGTGGAAAAAAGGGGCCCTAAAAGGTATGCAGAGGTGGCATCAGAGACAACAGCGCTACCAGGGAATGAGCCACGGAGTCCGGAATTATTCGCACAAAAGGTAAATTTTTGGGAAACCCCCCCCGGGCCCTACGGCCACCCTCTTTGGAGATAGAGTAGAGAAAATGTCTGCATAAAACCCCCCCCCCCCTTTCATCCCTCCATTAGTTTTTTAATTGCGCTACCTCAGAAAGTAAACAGTTCGTTGCGTTTGTTGATTTTAAAAGAAAATTTTTAAAAATATTGATTGCGTCTCTATAGAACAGAATCGATGCTAAAGAAGGTGGTAAATGATAATAAAATTTTACGACGGATCCAATATTGATAATGCCGTAATAGCCCATAAACATGGCTTGTGGGTCATAGTAATCAAGCGTTTCAATTTTTGTAAGATTTTGATTAACTTTTCCCTTTGTCTTTTCAAGCAATATCGAAATTTGACAACATTGAACTCGAAGCCAGAACAGCATGGTTGCCGGTTAACGAGGGGGGAGGAGGTCGTGTGCTAGCGAAGAAAATATAATACGAATCTTAATTTTTTTAGAGTATTTGTAGACTGATGAAAAATAACACCATGCTCTGCGTAACCTGCTTAGGCTAACCAGTGAAACTCTTCGGTGGTTTCTGTAGAGCTCAGTCTTCTTTCCTATAGCGTAAGTAAATTTAAGATTGAAAGATGTATATAGATTTATTTTTTTTTCCGAGATCTGGCAATGCTGCGGTGGTTATGGCAACCCCAACACATGCCTTTGATGAGCCGGCGCAGCGCCAGAATCTCTGGAACCAGTTAACTCGTTCAACGCGAGGCGGTTAGACATCGGAGTAAGTTTCTGTTTGGTTTTATGAGCTCGTTCAAAGTGCGTCCTGTGATCTGTGATACCTGTATTCCTTTGAGTGATATCGCTCTTACTAAGTGATCAAAATGGAATTATGTAACGGAATAATACTTCGGAAAGCAGTCAGAGAGGACTGCACAAAAATTTTTAAATCTAATAAAGGTACGTAGTGGAAGATAATTTTATACACAAAGCCAAATATATATATATATATAAAAAAAACTGACTTCTTGTTCGAAAGTAGTAGATAAGTAAGTGCTTACAAAGTTTGACCGAACTTTACCTGAACCTCATAGTCATTCAGTGACAAACGGACAGACGCCACAGAATTTGTTTGCATAAATGTCTTTTTAAAGTCAGAAAGGGTTGAGGAATATGGAAATATGATGCAGGGAAAAAAAAGATTATTGAAAATAATCATACGGATACCTGATTTTGGCACCTGCTAGATGTTATGGTAAACTTGACCAGAAGTATAGTGCATTTGCTGATACTTTGAGTAAATTCGACATGCAATCAGGTAACATCACCTAGTACCTAGTCAAAACAAAATATACTTCTGGTTAACATTACCATAACATCTAGCATGCCAAAATCAGGTATCCGTATGGTTAAATTCACCGTAGTTTTTTTCCGTGTGGGAGGATGTTCATTTGGATGGTATTAGACATGATGAGAGGCCATTACTTAGTGTAAATCATGATTGACTTAGTCGAGAGAGGTCAAGTATTGAAACAAAATACCTTGAAAATCTCTGCGCCATCGCAATACTTCCTCAATTTTCTAATTTCATTAGAGTGAGAAAGTAAAAGGAAATAAGAAAAATAATAAAATAAAAAAAAAGAGGATTCAATGCGTCAAACTTTGTGAGGAACTTCAGCAAGGAAGTCTTGCAAAGCATAGAAAAAGCATCACTAAAGATATAAAAGAGCAGCCCTAGACAAAATTTTCAATGAACTCTGTTTCAGTTTTCCATGATATGAGCATGGAAATCACACAGCATGTAATCAAATTTCCCAGGTAAATTTAATGGAAATGGGGAAAATTTAAATTTCGTCTCACACATAGAAATCAATCCGTTCCATTTTCACATGGAGAATTGGAACGAAGTTCATGCAACTCTTTTACCAAGAAACACAGCACAGGAAAAGAGAGCGGTCACGAAGAAAATATCTGCTGGCATCAATCAAAGAAAAAGGAATTTGAAAAAAAAAAAAAAAAACAAGCAGGGAAAATTCCAACACGCAGGTGTTGGAAAAGCGTGCCACTAAAGTCTGAACAGCTTTAATGCTTTTGCTAGCAATGAAAATAATTAGACAGCATTCAACATGGAGCTGATCTCGAGAAAATTGAGTCCAAAGTTAAAAAGCTAGCATTTAAAAAAAAACTTGGAATTACTTACGTTTTGATTTCATACAACTTCCGTGTTTGTTTTGCATTTCAACAGCGGAAAAGAGGAATTTCCTATGCGGGAAAAGGTACCTACTTAATTTTCAGCGTTTAAAGTGACTTGGTTCCTTTCTTTTTTTTGTTTGGCATAATCACGAAAATCGAATGTCTAAGAGAAACCAAACGGCAGAGTTGGTTTACACTGTTGATATTCTAAAATCCGTTAATCCGGACTTAAGTCTGTTCCCAATTCTATAAAAAGGGAAACCCAAATCGGAGCTGGTTCCTTACGTGACTCGGATTAAGGTTTAAGAAAAAGGAACCAAGTTCTCATTTAATTTCATCATATGGACAATGACTTCAATGAGGCTCACCAGCTCACTTTTACCTAGAATTTTGACGGGAAATAGTTTTTATTGGAAGAAACACTTGTTGCTTCGAGATTCAGTATTGCTAGGTCTATCAATCAATAACTCAATTTTATCAAAAAAGTCACTCGGTTCTTTTGTGACAAGTGCTGTCCAATTGAGCTTCTTTGGTGAGAAATGATGAAAAAAAAAAAAGATCAGATGTATCTAAAAGGAGATGAGTCAAATGCGTTTTTTTTTGTGTTTTTTTTTTTTTTTTTTTGTTTTCAAAAATTTGGAGGGCTCTAGCTCAGAAGAGAAACATTTGCAGCACATATTCATGTAGGAAAATAAAGCCTTATATAGGTATATGTTGACCCCAAAAATACACTCCATAAGTTTGGCACTTAAGTTTTGCAACACCCATATTCTTGATATTTTGCTCCCCGCCACCCTTCACAGATCACAAATCTTGACCATGCAAATTTTTAAAATCACAGTTTGACTGTAGAGATATTTTCTTCCCCCCCCCCCCCCTTTTAACGAAAAGGGGAAAATGGATCGCCTGTCTTTGATGTTCGTCGTATGCGCGTGCACAGATTGTTCGGCTTTACGACTGCCATTTTGGCTTTCTTTATAATGCGTTTTGTGGGTTTATTAATGGATTTTATGACTATTTGATGCCGCCAATGTAATTTCCAGGCGATTTTACATAAAAATCAAAACTCTATAGCGCTGTAGCAAAAGTTTGCAACAAACCCCTTGAAAGCTGAAAAGAGAAAATTATTTGATAAGGCTCGATCTTTTTTACCCACATAAAGTATAGACAATAGATATTTCTAAAACCCCCCACCTTTTTAAAAGGGATCAAAAATGAGGGTTTCGTTCTTTTGAAGTAAAAAAATGTCATTTTCGGAAAAGCCGTGATTCTAAATAATAAACATTTTTTTTTCTTTTTTTTCCGTTTTAGGTGCTGTCAGCACTTATTGCGATTGTCACGATGTAGATATGTAATATACATAAATGGAAAACTTGCGAATTTATGAAAAAAAAATCCTTTAATAAACAGAACTAACCATTTCAGGTGCCATTTACACGTCAAGCATTCTAGGGGTATAGATTAGTAGGTGTGGAGGTTTAAGACGTTTGTGGATTTTAATTCCCCCTCCCCTTTATTTTGTTGAAAAGTATCGAAAGTTTTCAGTTTAAAAATAAGCCATTATTCATTATAACGCATTGTAATATTATTTTTTTCTGTTGCCGTCGGTCGATATCATTTTTCGTGTTGGAAAAGCAAAGTTCCATATGGACCTATAATTTCCAAAATTTGAAGAAGCTTCCAGTAAAAGATACTGTACACGCGAGAAACTTTTTTGGATAGGTAAATAAGTTATTCCAGAGTCAATTCCATAGCCGCAGCGAGGAGGGTGTCCAGGGGGGAAGACACGTGACAGCCCCCATCACTTTTAGAGCTATTAATACGAATTTTTCCCCCCCCCCTTTCAACAAAACGCCCAAAATGTCCTCGAAAATCCATTGACGCTCATACAGGGGTTTTCAATTTGCCGATCCCCCAGAATTTCAAATGTTTCCAATGACCAAGACCTGTTTAGTGTGACGTCATGAAAAAAATTGGTTCCAAAAAGAGGCTCCGCCTCACTCGCGCTCTCGTGGGTTTTCCCATATGAAACACGATCCAAATTTTCAAATACAAGTGCTAGTAAACAACATGTTCTTTGCACCAGTTATGTTTATCACACCATTGGGTTCCACGTCCCTTATAAAAATTTCCGATAGGATATATATTCCCGCGCTTTTCTTCCCCATAGAAATAATCGAAATTCCATAGAGACAATCGGAATTCGTGTAGATTCAAGCGCGCTAACTATAGCAACGATAGGTCTCATGATTGAAATAAGGCAAAATCATCTATGGTTCTATTCTTACAGTTTTAACAGCCACTTTTTTCTCAGTGATAAAATATGAGCCCGCTATGTTACAAACTTTTTGAAACATCGCGCATCAATGCACAATCACAGTTATATCGAAGAAAGTCCTATGTTTTGTCCTTGTCACACTCACAGTTTCTTATGAGCACAAAATTCTAGGATATAGGCTCATCAGCACCATCACGACATGTGATACCTCGAGAAATAGCTTCGATACGAAGAAGTTAGAATGATTGAGTGTCATGGCGGTGATACTCCCATAAGAGACCGTGAGTAAGACGAGGACAAAACGTAGAACATCTTTCGGTATAACTGTGATTGTAAATTCGCTTGTGATCTTTTAGGAATTATGTTAGAGTGAAAAGATACTTTAAAAAACGGGAATCTAATGGTGCAATAAAAATTTTAGAAAACTGTTCTTTAACTAGCATGAATTTTCGTTCGAAAATTTTGGGTATGATTTCTTATATAAATCAACGAGAGAGAGCGAGATAGAGCATTTGTTTGGAACCAATTCTGATCGTGACGTCATCACTAAACAGGTCTACTTAAGGATTTGATTGAGTCCCTCTCTTTTCTAAACACCCCCCCCCGCTCTTCATCAATACCTCGCCGTCACTTCTTTTCGATACCGTCGTCAAAAAGTCGATACCGTCGTCAAAAAGATTTTGACACTTATATGAGTCCTCAGACTCTGCGAGATCCGAGACACAAAGCCTCTCTAACACCCTCTCTCTCCCACACATTCACAAATCTCTCCGCTTAATGAACCGTGAAGAAATCTCGTGACCGGTGGAGCCCAAAACCGAGGGGCAAAGAGGGTTTCTGTGAAGGATGTTTCCACCCCCCTCCTGCCTTGGAATTTTGACTCATAGGTTGGCACAAATGACTTAGGTTGCTGGACCTGTATGGAATTCTCGTTCAAAGGAATTCGACTTTGACGCTTAATAACTTACTGAAATTAACAGGAATACCGAAACTTTTACAATTTTAAGAAAATAGACGCCGAGACCTCCTGGATTGCAGCAATAAATTAACGATTAATGAAACCAGTTTTAAGAAAAAACTTTTTAATTTTTAAACCTTTCCCGCCCAAAGGGTTTTTCCATAAGCAAAGCATGCAACCTATATTAGATAGAAAATGAAAACAAAAAGCGTACCGTATATATACGGCACGCTTAAAAAAAAACTAATCTTTGGTATTGAGCTAGTTTAGCATTGTATGGAGTTGACAATTTGGCTTGAACGATAGGAGAAGTATAGAAAAAGAAGATGAATAGTTTCAATATGGTGCTATTTTGGAATGTTAAAAATAAGATAGGCTGACAGTCGACAAAGACTCAGTGGCGTAGCCAGGAATTTTCTAGGGGGGGGGGGGGATCCGGGGTCCGAAAATCGTCAAGTAGGGGGGGGGGGGGTTCAAAGATACTAAATTGGTAAAATTTGTCTGAAAACGCAAAAAATGACCTTTTTTCCAGAAGTATGGGAGAAGTATGGTACGTTTACCGATACTTTGAGTAAATTCGACATGCAATCAGGTAACATCACCTAGTACCTAGTCAAAACATAGTATACTTCTAGTCAATATTACCATAACATCTAGCAGGTGCCAAAATCAGGTATCCGTATGGTTATTTTCACCGCAGTTTTTTTCCGTGACGAACGCCTAAAACTACACCAGAGTACCTATTTACGAGCATTAAAAAAATTCAAGAGGGAGTTATGACAATTTTTCAATTTGTTTTTCGGAAACTTTGCAACCCTGTAACTTTAAAAATGTCGGTTACATGCGTAACCACAGCGTTGCCTATTGGTGTCGTTTAAAATTTCCCAAAATTGCTTCTATTGGCTCTTATGGGATGGGGCTTCCGTTCTGATTGTATTATTTCTGTGGTGAAAGTACGGGAAAAAAGGTACAGCTGGCAGGTATAGCCGACCGCGTACTTGCGGAGATGCGGGTGGGTTGGCGATTTGAAAGGCGACGAAGAGAGAATAGATCTTTTTGCTACTGAAAACCCCTTTGCTCTGTTGTCATTAGTGCATTTCCCACTTTCCCATTCACCTATCTTCCGAAATTGAACAGACTATAAATTCAAAATCGAAATTCGAGTTCAAATCTGAAACCACAGACGCTTCATCACCGTCACGCGGGATCTGGCGCGCGTTCCGCGGTTTGCAGCCCGGGAATGCTCACTCGGATATAGGGAACGAACGGTAAACGGAATTTTGTGAGAATAGGAATGTTTTACACGCGCCAGTCGCACATGGTACTGCTCATTCAATTTTTCAAACTAAATCATCTGGAGCAAAAGCATTTGGAGTATCGGGTTTTGACAAGTATAATGGTGCCTGCTTCCGAATTGCGGCAAAGCGCAGAGACGAGTCGAAACTCTGCGCGAAATATCTACTCACCGTTGCGTTTTGATGAAATCCGAAAGCGGGCTTCGCAACTCAAAAAGGGTTCTGCTATATCAAGTAATAACAATAAAGGTCAATTAAATTTCCCAGAGAAGGGCCCACGCTCATACATCCCTTAAAAACCGGACACCATTTTCCCAAGAATTCACCATTCAAAGGTTGATTCATTGGTAAAAATATCAAATTTATGAAACTACCTCCCATGACTCAGAGCTGAAAAGGTTAACTCACCTTGCTCAGAACTACGCTTCGCAAGTGACGATTGCAATTGTCAATTTTTTTTACATTGACGTTGAGAGACCATGGGCGGATACAGGAATTTGTTTTTCTCTTTCTCCTTCCACTATGGAACGCGTACGTTAGAAAAGGACAAAGATAAGGGCTACTTAAGTTACGTGAAGGAATCCTCTCTGCTATCCTTTTCTGACACATGTGTCCAAATGTCCAATCGGTGCGGTGAGATAGAGATAAATACAATTGTTATTTTTACTTTTTCACAACTAAAGAAGCTAGAAATTGAGAAAGTGTTGGGATGGCGCAGATGTCTGTCTGTCTGTATCCTAGCATCAGGGCTGCCGTTTTGCGTATAATCAATGCTATTTTTCAATTCACCGATGATTCCATCGGTTGAAAAAAGATTACACAGTTCAGTTCAGTGTATTACTGCAATGATCTAAAATACTCGCATCTGTGATCTTTTTCAACCGGTGGAGTCGTCGATGACTTGAAAAACTTGCGGATATTTTAATTAATTAACGGAGTTTCCACCGATTAAAGGAAGATTACAGATCAGAGTATACTTTACTTGCATTACAGTCATACACTGAACTGAACTGTGTAATCTTTTCTCAACCGGTGGAATCATCGGTGAATAGAAAAATAGCATAAATTATACGCAAAACGGCAGCTCTGCCTATAGCATAGCTTTTGAACCAATTATCCATATGCATCCAAATTTTGCTGAAAAGTTGCTTTTAACAATCTCCAGAGGTTTTTTTTTTCTTTTGTTTTTTTTTTTTGGTTTTTCAAAATTTTAAATTATAAGCAAGTTATGAAGAATAAAAAGGTTTCCATTTAAATCAATGAGCCACTTGGGTAGGGAAAAAATGGAATATTTCAAATATAGCAGTTGGAATTTTGATGAGACTTTGCAAAACATTATGCAACCAGCCTACTGTAAAACTAACCCCTTAAGGGGAGGGTCTTCCCCAGAGTAATAAAGGGAAAGCTGGGGGTTTCCCCCAGAAAAAAGTTTGATGTGAGATAGTGTTCGTGGGGTATTCCCTACAGTTTATTTTCACGCTGCATGAGACCGACATCTTATTTTTGCAGACTAACTGTGCGGCAGCCGCTAAGTTAGGAACATTTTAATGAATTAAAAACTGAGCCACTCGATTGGAGTTTATAGGAGGGGAAAGGGGTGGAGGAGATTGAGGAGGAGGAGGCAAACTCTTCGAGCTATCGACAGACGTTTGGGAGAGATGTGGTTTTATATTCTGATCAGTACGGTTTGGTAAGGATTGGCTCTATGCTTGTTACGTTCCTTGAGTCATCGTTCGACAGCCGGACGCGGGGTAGGGGCGGAGAGAGCACGACGAGGAGTAATTATTTGCACCCGTGAAAATGTGGAAATGTAAAAGAGGGACGAACGGGATGCCGCCGCCACATCGAAAGTCGTCGGAAATGATTCCGGATACTGAGTGATTTTAGATGTTTCGGTGAATGATGAATATTGGTGGTCGGTGGGGTTGTCGTGGGCGGATGAAGGAAGGGATATTGAGGGGCGGGTTCTTCGCCTTTAATCTATCCCAAATGCTGCAAAGTTGCATTGCTTTTGCCGCGCGGAGTGACTGGCGACTATTCACGGAGAATTATTAAAAAGTTTCAAGAGGGAATGGCGGGTGGGGCTGAAGTAGGGGAGGTAGAAAAAAAGAAATTAGAGATCGGAGCCTGAAAGGAGCGGAATTTGTTTAATTGATTTTTATTCAATCACTCCGCTTGATATTTTTTTTTTCTCTCCCTATCGTCGACTTTATTATATTTTGAGAGATAGCTGCGTCTGTCAGTAGAAGTCCTTCAACAAATCTCATGATAATGTGTCTGTTGCAAACTTTAGTTACAGCATTAAACAAGGTCAGTTTTATACTTTAAAACCACCGGAAATCATCGTTTGGATCAGAAAGTTCGACAATTAACTCACAAATTCAATAAATGCATAAGTTTAAACATCGAAAAGTCAAGATGGCAGTATAGTTAGGGAATTCATTCTCGTCTAGTTTCAAGCAGAGTCCCTATATGTAGAGAGTTAAGACAAGAGAGTAGTCAATCTTCTGATTGGTCGATGAGTTTTAGTCTCTACGGACGCCGCCATTGGATGCGATTTTGCACTTTTGTTTACAATCGCAGTTGCTAACCAACGGTGTTTTACGGATGAAGAGTTAATTTTCGAAGAATCTGTTAATTTTAATCATAATATACCTCAAGAATGTCTACAAATCCCAAAAGAATCTTTCAAAGCTTAAATAGGTGTCGATCAACAAAATCAGTGAAAGATTACATCGTAAGAAACTCAGCGGCACTGTAATCTTTGGAGTGGACCCAAAGACAACAAGGGCTCTCAGAATGTAGACAAATGTGCAAAATCGCATCCAACGGCGGCACCCATGGTTTCACTTGTCTTAACTCTCTATATATAGGGACTCTAGTTTCAAGTACACGGAAAAAAAAAACTACGGTGAAAATAACCATACGGATACCTGATTTTGGCACCTTCTAGATGTTATGGTAATGTTAACCAGAAGTATAATATGTTTTGACTAGGTACTAGGTGATGTTACCTGATTGCATGTCGAATTTACTCAAAGTATCGGTAAATGTACCATGCTTCTGGTCAAGTTTACCATAACATCTAGCAGGTGCCAAAATCAGGTATCCGTATGGTTATTTTCACTGATCTTTTTTTTCCGTGTAGTTATCCGTAGTTATCTGCTGATTTTAAAGAAAGAGACCTCAAGTTTCATGTGCCCTTCTTCCAGCAAAGTCCTCATGTAAACCCTCTAGGGATATGTCCGGAGTTGGCCGTGAGGCGATTATTGAATTTCACCCCCAAAAGAAGCGGTTGATAGAACTCGGAAATACATTAAAGTAAAGTGGCGCGATGAGCAACTCACTGAAGTTTGCAGCTGCGATAATGGTTCAGGCGAGAATCCTTTCTTAATCTGAGTCAACCGAGGCGGTTTTTGGAAACAGATTTCGTGAAAACATTAGGTGTGCTCTTTCGTAGAAATTGGCTTGTGAGGCGTGACGTTAGGATTTCTTTGAAAAAGCACCTCTGATGTTTAATGGGACTTCGTTTTAGCGGACTGGCTCAATTTTGAAATTGGATTCCGACCCACCGACTCAGACACTACAAACGAAAACCTCCAAATAGAATCATTTCTTCGAATCATATACGTATATCTATACATACAGAGTAGGAAAACTTCCCCCCGTTTTATATTTCAATGACACGAACTCTACAATCAATTATTTGAAAGCCAAGTTTTTCGGGTCAGTTTCCATCGTTCATATTTACCGACTCTAACCGACCCCCTCTCAAATCTCCAACACCTCGTGGCCGATCGATCATATATTTCTCGCGTGTTCCTCATCAAATTTTTAAAGGACCATATTTCGATTTCGATTGAATTATGTGATTCCTCATACTGCAGTGCTAAAAAGGAGCAGCACCGCAATGGCGTTTATTATTGTTTACGTTGTTTCTGCAATGAGGGTCTGGAGTTTTGTTCATACAGCAGATCCTTATTCATTGCAAAAATAGCCCAAATAACGACTGTCTATTCTTTTTTTTTTAGCACGATTAATAACTGCGTGTTCAGGTCAAAAGCTCGCCACCGTTTGACTTATTCGACTAAAGTTGGGAAAACGCTTTAAGATGTCTGGTAATGAGTCCTGTTGCAATATTTTAATACAGTGTTTAGGAGGGTTGATTTTTCGGTAAAACCGCGAGAAAATCACATTTAAAAGGAGGGCTTTGAACCGGCAACAAATTCGGTTCGGTTCGGTTCACGGTTCGGACTTCGCAAATAAAATCGGTTCGCGGTTCGGTTCGGGTTCATGGGGATAACCGGTTCAACTTAAATAAGCAAATTTGAGGGAAAAAGAACTTCTAACAAACATGCTTTCACGTTTTTTTCACTTCTTAACTATTCGGCTTTTCTTCTTACTGACACTTATTTTTGCTTTCAGGAGTAGAACATGGAACATCATCAACTTTGTATTAAATTTTCTTGCAGCTTATTTTTTTAGATTAATGATGCCTCAATTAATGAAAATAGTCTTATAAAGAGTCTATAGTCATTATAATTAGAACCGCTTTTGGAAAATGGTCGAACCGGTTCAAATTCGGTTTAGACCATGCGGTTTGGTTCGGTTTGCGGCTCGTCGAGACTTTTTCTGAAAAACGAGTCGCGGTTCGGTTCGTGGTTCAAGAATTCGGTGGTTCGGAGCGGTTTTCGGTTCGGTTCGAAGCCATGTTTAAAAGCATCAGTAAGTCCTAAAATCCATTCTCAAACTCAAGAAAATGCGTTTCACAAAATTACAAGACCGTGGTTGAAGCGGGATAGTAATAAGGAAGCTCCATTCAGCTTTCTCTATGATTATTCACTTTTCTCACACGGAAAAAAAAAACTGTATGGGTGTGACAACCATCCACGCCGGTTCATGTACTAACCGTGAAAAGACAGCTAGGGTAGCCGTGGTTCACAGGTGCCATAGCCAGAAAATCACGGTCGGAGTGCCCGTGATAATTATGGTCGTGACACCCGTAACTTCACGGTGGCACAACCCGTGAATCACGGTTACTCGAGTGCTTCGGCGCGATCACCACCTCGCAACATCTGCTACTTTATGTACTGGAGTTTCGTCGCCACTCGCCATGCGGTCGGCGCGGTGTAGTGGATAAGACACCGGACTGCGAAACGGAAGGTTGCGGGATCGAATCCCGGTTGGACCATCTTACCTTTTTCAGCCACGGCGCACTATGGTCAGGCGCCAAAATTAACTAGACAAAAGTCCCCAAACTCACATAGGCGAATGAAACTAAGTTCCCGGGGTTTTTTAGGTCGCTGAATTCATTTTTGATGTTATTTCTTCATAATTGTGACATATAATCTCATAAAATTCAATTTATATACATGATTAGTGTAAAATGAGCACCAGAAAATAATCAAATATAAACCTGTAAGTTTCTTCTGCTGTATGAGCTATAAATCTCTTCTTTATTCGGTAAAAGTAAGTTTAAGTAAGAGTTAAGTGAATTATATACTACCTCAAATGATAAAAAACACAATTATAATGAAAGGAACATGGAAAAAAAAAAAAAAAAAAAAAAAAAAATTAAAATTCAATTATTCTTTAGTGAAATCTGCTTTTTCGTCTAAACTTCTAATAAAAACGGCAAATTCAACTAATGTAAACAATACTTTAATTCATTGATTACAAGAATAACAAAAGAAGATCGTTAGAGAAAGAGAAATATCACTGTAAATGAGAATACAAAATATTGAGATCAAAGTAAGCTATAAAGAAAAAAAAAAATTAAATGAGGAATTAATTGAGCCAATGTTATAAATCATTGACTTTGAACAATTTGTCCATAACAAATGCGGAGTATAATTTTAAAAATTATGATAGCTGATGAACAAAATAAAATAGTCGACTTATTTCCAGCTAGATTTGTGGGAAATGAAAGATTATATGTAGAATATGAAATGTTTATCCTATTTAATACTGTACACAATCAACTAGGAAACACGAGTTAAATCATGAACTCTAAAAAAAGGTTAAACAACAAATAAAAATAATAATATTAATAAAAAAATAATTAAATCAATCTTACTATCAATCTTATGAAGCTTGAGCCAAAAGAGTCATATTTACCCTCAATGACACGTGGTGATATCCAATGAAGCTATATGATGGGGGAATGAAGCCATGTATTATAGGTAAAAGAATAATTGAGCTAATTTATTTGAGATTTAGATGGGCCAAAAAAAATGAAAGTGGCTCAAGTGGAAAAATTATATTCCATTCTATTCAAGTTCAGTGGCGGCTTATCTCCATTGGCGAATCCAGCAATCTGGCAACAGTGTACTCTTCCAATTTGATTTCATGTGAAACAATCGATTAGTCACGTGGCTATACGATGGCTCCATTAAGAATCGATCGATAATCATACATTCAAATGGGATTCGCGTGGTTGCCAGATAGCTAGATCCGTCTATGCTTGCGCCAGTTGGCAACGCTGCATTTCGTCTATCTTGACCAACGTCAAATATAGGTTTCAAGGTAATTTAATGTAAACCTAAACATATCGACTTTTTTCAGGGCTGAAATTGTTAAAAAGCTAAGACGACGAATTGCACGCGTCATTGCTCTTTAAATTACAAGATCTGATTAACTTTGATTCACAATGATAACATTGAAACTATCACATCATGATATAAGTTAAATTAACGCTATTTAAATGCATTAAATTGCCGTCAAAGTGAATTTCCGACGCGATAAAGTCAATAGGACTAACAGGAACTACGTGGAACACCTCAAAAATCACCTACATGAATGTCAAAGGTGTAGCGTGTAATTCGGCAACGTTGCATTCAATCCATTTTAAACCAGGTGGAATAGCGATTCGAGGGAGAGCACTATGCTCTTCCTATACCTAAACCTATTTCATTGGTCTAAATTCAAGAAATACAATGCTGCCAAATTTCACTCGACGTCACTGATGAACGGCATGAAAAAGAGCCCTACAAAAATGTAAAAATAACACCCATTTTATCTCAAAAGAGGTGACGACAAAAATTCATAACTTCTTTCGGCGACAATCGGCGACACTTATGAAGGCAAAGTGGTGAAGCCATGGATCTTTAGAATGACTTCAGCTACATTTGGTGATGTTAATAAGTGTTTCACAATTCGTAGCGTACTTTAAGCGGACAAATTATGGCCAAATTCGTTTAAATTTGACTAATGTCTATTACTACTTGTACTGCACATAATTTCCATTCAAATTAACAAATGTCTGGCTTAAACTACTACTTTTACCTTTAGAAAGAACGTAAAAATGCAAAAAAAATGGAAATCAACGGTGAACTCTCGAAAAAACACGGTTAACGTAGGCCACTGCAAGCTTCGACAATCACAACTGTAAACATCGTAAATAAACACAACTCGCGCGGTCGCAGAAAAAAGCTCGCCAAAACCTTATCAATGATAATCATGGCAAACCCGTTGAGGAAAAGATACTCCATGATATGTAGTATCACCCAGTGAGGTCAGTTTTCATGTTTTCCAACCTTGGATTTTAGACTTTTGTCTAGCTAATTTCGTCGCCTGGACCATAGTGCGGCGCGGCGGCGCCCGTGAATGTACGGTTCAGGCGCCCGTGAATGTACGGTTTCGCTCTGAACCGTACATTCACGGGTGTCGTAACCGTGTCTGGACGGCGTCCAACTATTACCCGTGATTCACGGTTCCCGCGCCCGCTTTTCATAGTAACCGTACCCGTGAATTTTTTTCTGTGCAGCATACAGAAGAAGAAGATCATTAGATTATTAGAAGGGATTTCCCCACACGCTCATTTGATCACCATAATGTAATTAAGTAAGACGCTACTATTGAGTTTGTGAGTGGATTTTGGAGCTATACCTAATGCTTTTAAATATGGTTTTCTCGTGGTTTTACCATAAAAACGATCCTCCTAAACGCTGTATCAAATGTTCCAACAGATCCATTATCAGAGATCATAAAGCGTTCTTCCGATTTTAGTCGAATAAGTTAGACGGTAGCGAGCTTTTGAACTGAATAATCGTGCTAGAAAAGAATTTACCTACAAAGGGATTTGACCCTCCACATTAATGTAGCAAAAGTTTGCAACAGCCCCATTCGCTTTTAGAGTGCTTTGGTAAGGTGGCAGAGCTAAAATGACGATTTATGAAATTGAGTAGCATTGCATATAGATGGAAAATAAAGTTAACGCAATTAAAATATGGAAAACGCAGACCGATTGAAGCAATCGATTTTTCTCACAGTTGCAAACTATCGATTGTTCGGAGACTTTTTTGAACCGCCTGAAAAATCAACTTTTTTCTACACGTTTAAATGGAGGAGAAGACGATTTATCTCGATTTGCGAGTCACCACTGATACCTAGCCCCTATTTTTCCCGATTTAAAGGATAACTTTAGAAAACCTAGAGCTCGTTTGTCATTCGGCATGGCGTAATGTGGGTAATGTACGTAATGTGTGGTACTTATTCAATTTGCTCGCCGAGTCCGGAGTGGTTGGACGAGGAAGGGGGGGGGGGGTTGAAAATTGAAAGGGATTTTTTTTTTCTTCATCTCCCCTTTCCGACGCTTTTTGCATGCGTTACTAAATATCGTACGTGGGATTTTTCCTTTCTGCCTTCTCGCTTTTCATTTCTCGCTCAGAGGGGCCGAAAAGAAATATTTTATTATCTGAGTTGAAAACCGTGTTCATTTGGTATTAAAGAAGGGCAAAGGGGGTAGAGGATAAAGGTAAGCGTGAACAGGCCAGAACACCTACACTAACAATAAGCCATACGCCTGCCTTGCCTTGCGGATATTTCGACAGAAAAATGTGAGAAGAGCCTTAACCAACTTCTTACGTGCTTTCATCTTAATGTTGAAAACTGCTTCTGAATCGCAAGTTGCCAAATTTGCTCATTGGTCGTTGTAATTTCCATGGGTAGTTGCGGATATTTTTCTTTTTATGTTTATTGATTCCACTCGACTTTCACTAACCTTTATAATTCAATGAGACAGTTGCAAAATTTTCCTAAACAAGAGAATTAATTTAAGAGTCGATTAGGATAAAAAAAAAAAAAAAAAAAAAAAAAAAAAAAAAAAAAAAAAAAAAAAAAAAAAAACCCAGCAGAAAATGATGGCAGCGCTTTGAACGTACTTACGGAATCCACTCTTTAACTCGCAAAATGCTTTAACCCTTTCTTGGATAGTGGTACACATGTGTATACCATTTTATGTAACATGTGATTCAATAGAATTTAAATGGACATTTTTCAAAAAGTTGTGTGACCAATCAAAGTTCTTAAAAAAGTGTGATTTTTCGAACGGTCTAAATAAATCTCAAAAAAACTCAAATCCCAAAATGCGTGCATGAAAGGGTTAAATGCGAGATTGTATAATGGTGTCGTTGCACACTAATCATTACAGAATCCTTTTTAGATCGGATATTTGATCTGAAAATATTATCTATATCATTCCATCATAAAAGTGGCCAATATATGAGATGACCTTCATTTGACACCTTCGACATCTTTGACACGGTGAATATTTGAATCGATTGTGAATCACTACTCAGATGGTTTGTTACTCTTTGAGATTTCCTTCCCAGCACAGTGGAAAGTGACAAAAGAGAGCTGAATCTCCTATGATTAGTGCAACGCTACTATCCTTACGATTGCGCATTTAAAAGAAGTTTATGAATTTAGGAGTAAAATTCATAAGATTTTAGTGCGTGTTAGTTATCATATTTTTTGCAGGTTTTTACATCTAAATCGACCCTTAAATTGCATGTCGCCAAAGATTCGATTTTTATTAAAAAAATTTGTTACAATTTTTAGTTTTTTCAACATTTAAAAAAATTTACAATTTTTTACAATTTATTTTTTTAATTTTTCACCACTTTTACAATTATTTTTACAATTTTTTTTTTTTTTTTTTTTTTTTAAAAAAAAGATTATGACTTCTTTTTCATATTCAATCTTACTTTTCATGAATTTTCAGTCATTAAGCGCATTTTCTAGTTTACTCCTCGTTTATTTGGCATCAGTGTCGGATGAATGAAAGTGTAAGTGAGGGATAGAGCGCGCGCAACAGCTCTCGAAGGACCAGCCTTTTTTTACCCTTCTCTGCTCCTGTATTCCCTCCTCCTCTTCTTCTTCTTCTTCTTCTTCTTCTTCTTCTTCTTCTCCTTCTCCCTACGTTTTTTTCACTTCTTTTCATCGCCGGAGCCATAAAATAGAGCAGTTTCGCACATTTTTGGCGAGCGATGCGATACGCGTGATAGAAAAGGGAGAAGCGGCCTAATTTTCGATGATTGCCTGCGCCTCCTTCGCAACTTGAGTAAAAGAATCGATTCCATCCGTTCTTTTCCGTTCCGTTCCGCCGATCTGACTACATCAATGTTGCCAAAATGCATCCTTTGCAGACTTTTGCAACAGAAATTTGTGGCATGAACTCCCACACGGATTTAAACATAGAACACAAAGGGGTGGGGACAAAAAGTACAAAAACAAAAAACAAAAAAACACATACGAAAAATACTACTTTTGATGCAATTTACTGACTACTTCAGATCAACTTTGACTTATTACTTTAACTTATAAACTCCTACAAATAGGATTGGCAATTCAGGAACACATCTTCAACCGAAACGTCTTATTGTTTCTTAAGGAAGTTCCAAAGAGTGACAATGGAGGAAGCTGCATCATAAATCAAAAAGTGCGATGGGTGATACAAAATATTGAAACAAACCAATGGAATTGTGAACCTTGTCTCAAATTATGTTACGTTAAACATACAAATGTATCGTATAATCTGTTGCATCTTGTGAATTTTGGCAGTTTTTGTCGTGGAACCATGTTTTATTATGTAACTAACCGGAGGTAAATTTCACTATCGCAGAAAGGTCGCAGTAGTTAAATTGATGGGCTACATTTCCGTTCAAAAATACGATTACGGGAAAATTACATTCAACCGTAGTTTACTTGGAACGAGGGCAATCGATACGATACATAGTTTGATTAAAACAGTCAACTTCCTCCTAGGAAGATTTGGCAACGGTGTTAATATCCCTTCGTTCTATCATTCAGTTTTCCGTTCCATTTCGAAATAATTCCACGATCCAAACGAAAGCGACAAACGAAGCGGCGACGAAGCGGCGCGGCCAGAAGCTCCTCTGCTCGTCTACAGTATGTCCCAAAAGCTGTAATCGCAGTTTCAAGTCTAAACAAGTTGGAACTTGCAACACTGGAACAGTGTTAGCAAAGAGAGCATGAGTGTCGGCCGTAAATCATTGTAAGTGTGGAGTTCCATATTGATAGTACAAAACTGCGACAAATTCAATCGCAACGCTGCATTTGTGTTTGTATAACAGTGATCGCTGTAAAAATAACTTGATAGGTCAAAGTGGGAATGAAAATTTACTTATAGCGTGTTGAAACAGTTGTTCACGAGGCGAGGTGAATACTGTGGTTTTGAAAATCGATTTCGATAGTGATAGTTCCTTTAAAATCGGATGACGCAATACCAATCCTAGCAAGCCGCAAAGTCTAGTTTAGTTATTTGGGACTTTTTTAGATTTCTCTCGCCTGAACCAAAGTCATCAGGAAGGAAATTCTTAATACCAATCCTAGCAAGCCGGAAAGTCTAGTCTAGTTATTTGGGACTTCTATAGAATTTTCCTCGCTTGAACCAAAGTCATCACGATGGAAATTCTTCGTCTTTATGGTTTCAGCTCTTTTTGTCTCAGATTAAAAAATGAATGTTAATATTGATCAAATGTTATCCGACACTCATCAAGGCCCTTAAGGAACGTAATATGAACTTGAAAAAAGCTCATTCGATTTTTAAGGGAGCTTAAACGGTCCATGAGAGACGAAATTCGCGGATACAGAGTATCCACAGCTTATTTCAATGTTCGATCTGACAAGACCGTGCGCCTTTGAAAAATCGATATCTCGATAGTGAATCGATGTATTGCAATTCGGTTTGCACCGGTCGAAAGCGCTTGCTTGTGACTGACAACCTCGAAAATTTCAGATCCATCCGAGTTTATTTAATGACCTTACAGGACCTCTCGCGGCCGCAGTTAGACATTTCTTGTCAGAGTTACGCTGAAACGGGGAGTAGTTCCCCCCCTAAGATGATATTTTTTGGCTCGAAACTGCATTGGGCCCTCTCGGGACATCATTGGGACCCGAAAAAAAGCGGAACCGATATAATACGGCACACGACTGGTTCGTGAGAGACGAAATTCGCCTTTTTCCAGCCTCCAGCGCCCCTCTAAGGTCGATCTGACAAGACCGCGCGCCTTTGAAAAATCGATATCTCGAGAACGAATCGATGGATTGCGCACTGCGGTTTGGATTGGGCGGTAGCTTCAGCTTTTAGATAATTCTTGAAAAAAATTCAGATCCATCCAAGTTTTAAACGGATCTTATGGGACCTCCCGCGGCCGCAGTGAGACATTGTACGTGAGACTTACGCTGGAGTTGGGGCCACGCCCCCCCCCCCCGATATAGACTTTATCGGTCCGACATTTGTCAGGGCCCTTAATGAACTTCATGTGAACTCAAAAAACTCACATATGACTTCTCACGGCGCATGCTAGGTCCATGAGAGTCGAAATTCGCGGATTTTAGAGAATCTTAGATTTCTGACCCTATACCGCGCGCCTTTGAAAAATCGATATCTCGAGAGTAAATCGATGTATCGCAATCCGGTTTGGACCGATCAAAAGAGTAAGCTTACCGGTACTCGCCGTTAAAATTTTGGATCCATCTGATTTCATTTTGAGACCTTACTTGAGTTACTTGGACCCCAGTTGGAATTATTTTTTCGGAGTTACGCTGGCAAGGGGGTCGCTCCCTCTCTTGGAAAACTGTGGAGGGGGCCCTTTGCCGGGGCATACATTCTATTTTTCACTTTTTTTTTTTTTTTTTTTTTTTTAAGCGTGCCGTATATATACGGTGCGCTTCTTGTTTTCATTTTCATATCTAATATATAAGTCCAATGCCTTGCTTATGGCAAAACCTTGGCGGGAAAGGTTTGAAAAATTAAAAACGTGTTTTCTTAAAACTGGTTTCATTAATCGTTAATTTGTTGCTGCAATCCAGGAGGTCTCGGCGTCTATTTTCTTAAAATTGTAAAAGTTTTGGTATTCCTGTTAATTTCAATAAGTTATTAAGCGTCAAAGTCGAATTCCTTCAAACGAGAATTCCATACAGGTCCAGCAACCTAAGTCATTTGTGCCAACCTATGAGTCGAAATTCCAAGGCAGGAGGGGGGTGGAAACACCCTTCACAGAAACCCTCTTTGCCCCTCGCCTTTGGGCTCCACCGGTCTCAAGATTTCTTCACGGTGCATTAAGTGTTCAGGAAACGCATCGAATAAGTGTCAAAATCTGTTTGACGAGGGTACATCGATAAGAAGCGACGAGGTATTGATGAAGAGCGGGAGGGGTATAGAAAAGAGAGAGGCTCGTTCATATCCTTAAGTAGACCTGTTTAGTGATGACGTCACGATCAGAATTAGTTCCAAACAAATGCTCTATCTCGCTCACTCTCGTGGATTTACCAGATCCAAATTTTCGAACGCAAATTCATGCTAGTTAACCAACAGTTTTCTCAAATTTTATTGCACCATTAGATTCCACTTGCCTTAAAGTATCTTTTCACTGTAACATAATTCCTAAAAGATCACAAGCGAATTTACAATCACAGTTATACCGAAAGACGTTCTACGTTTTGTCCTTGTCTTACTCACGGTCTCTTATGGTAGTATCACCGGCATGACACTCAATCATTCTAACTTCTCTTCGTATCGAGGCTATTGTTCGAGGTACAACACATGCCGTGATGGTGCTGATGAGCCTATATCCTAGAATTTTGTGCTCTTAAGAAACTGTGAGTGTGACAAGGACAAAACATAGGACTTTCTTCGATATAACTGTGATTGTGCATCGATGCGCGATGTTTCAAAAAGTTTGTGATAGCGGGCTCATATTTTATCACTGAGAAAAAAGTGGCTGTTAAAACTGTAAGAATAGAACCATAGATGATTTCGCCTTATTTCAATCTTGAGACCTATCGTTGCTGTATAGTCAGCGCGCTTGAATCTACACGAATTCTGATTGTCTCTATGGAATTTCGATTATTTCTATGGGAAATAAAGCGCGGGAATATATATCCAATCGGAAAATTTTTTGAAACAATCGGAAATTTTTATAAGGGACGTGGAACCCAATGGTGTGATAAACACAACGTGTAAAGAACGTGTTGTTTACTAGCACTTGTATTTGAAAATTTGGACTGTGTTTCGTATGGGAAAACCCACGAGAGCGAGTGAGACGGAGCCTTTGTTTGGAACCAATTTTTTTCATGACGTCACACTAAACAGGTCTTTGCATCGAAACATTTGAAATTCTGGGGGATCGGCAAATTGAAAGCCCCTCAATGAGCGTCGATGGAATCAACGGATTTTTGAGGACATTTTTGGCGTTTTGTTGAAAAATAGGTGTTTAAAATCCAGAACACAGGGAGCCAGAGGGGTAAAATTCGCATTAATTGCTCTAAAAAGTGAGAGGGGCTGTCACGTGTCTTCCACCCCTGGACAGCTTCCTCGCTGCGGCTATGGAATTGACTCTGGAATAACTTATTTACCTATCCTAAAAAGTTCGTTGCGTGTACAAAATTTTTCACTGGAAGCTTCTTCAAATTTTGGAAACTATAGGTCCATATGGAACTTTGTTTTTCCAACACGAAAAATGATATCGACCGACGGCAACAGAAAAAAAAAGAAATAATATGACAATGCGTTATAGTGAATAATGGCATAGTTTTAACTGTAAACTTTCGATACTTTTCAAGAAAATAAATGGGGAGAGGGGGAATTAAAATCCACAAACGTCTTAAACCTCCACACCTACTAATCTATACCCCTCCTAGAATGCTTGATGTGTAAAGGGCACTTGAAATGGTTAGTTCTGTATATTAAAGCATTATTGTTTCATGAATTCGCAAGTGTTCCATTTATGCATATTACGTATCTACATCGTGACAATCGCAACAAGTGCTGACAGCACCTAAAACGGGAAAAAAGCTAAAAAAAACTGTTTATTATTTAGAATCACGGCTTTTCCGAATATGACACTTTTTGACTTCAAAAGAACGCAACCTCATGTTTGATCCCTGAACAAGGCGTTTAAAAGGTGGAGGGATTTAGAAATATCTATTGTCTATAGTTTATGTGGGTAAAAAAGATCGAGCCTTATCAAATAATTTTCTCTTTTCAGCTTTCAATGGGTTTGTTGCAAACTTTTGCTACAGTGCTATAGAGTTTTGATTCTGATGTAAAATTGTCTGAAAATTAGATTGGCGGCATCAAATAGTCATAAAATCCACTAATAAACCCAAAAAACGCATTATAAAGAAAGCCAAAATTGCAGTCGTAAAGCCGAACAATCTGTGCACGCGCACGACGAACATCAGAGATAGGTGACCCATTCTCCCCTTTTTCGTTAAGGGGGGGGGGAGAGAAAATATCTCTAAAGTCAAACTGTGATTTTAAAAATGTGCATGGTCAAGATGTTGTCTTTTGTGAAGGGGGCGGGGGGGAGCAAAATATCAAGAACAGGGTGTTTCAAAACTTGAGTACCAAACTTATGGAGTGTATTTTTGGGGTCAGCATACATATATATAAGACTTTATTTTCCTACATGAGTATGTGCTGCAATTGTTTCTCTTCTGAGCTAGATCCCTCCAAAGTTTTGAAAACAAAAAACAAAAAACAAACACAAAAAAACAACGCCTTTGACTCATCTCCTTATAGATACATCTGATCTAAATTTATTTTTTTCATAATTGCTCACCAAACAAGCTCAATTGGACAGCACTTGTCACAAAAGAACCGAGTGACATTTTTGATAAAATTGAGTTATTGATTGATAGAGCTAGCAATACTGAATCTCGAAGTAACAAGTGCTTCTTCTGTAATAACAACTATTTCCCGTCAAAATTCCAGGTAAAAGTGAGCTGGTGAGCCTCATTGATGTCATTGTCCATATGATGAAATAAAATGAGAACTTGGTTCCTTTGGCTGATTAGGTTAAACCTTAATCCGAGTCACGTAAGGAACCAACTCCGACTTGGTTCCTTTCAGTGGCGGCTCGTGCGATTTGGCAACCATGCTTTTTTACAATTTAAACCTATGCAAAAGTATCGATATCTTGGGGGTGCATTGCACCTCCTGAAGATCGATTGTTTTACATAGGTTTAAATGGAGGGATTCCACTGTTGCCACATTGCACGAGCCGCCACTGGTTCCTTTTATAGAATTGGGAACGGACTTAAGTCCGGATTTACGGATTTTAAAATAATCAACAGTGTAAACCAACTCTGCCGTTTGGTTTCTCTTAGAGTTTCGTTTTTCGTGATTATGCCAAAAAAAAGAAGAAAGGAACCAAGTCACTTTAAACGCTAAAAATTAAGTACCTTTCCTACATAGTAAATTCCACTTTTCCGGTGTTGAAATGCAAAAACACAAAACGGTAGTTGAATGAAATCAAAACGTAAGTAATTCCAAGTTTTTTGTTTAAATGCTAGCTCTTCAACTTTGGACTCAATTTTCTCGAGATCAGCTCCATGTTGAATGCTGTCTAATTATTATCATTGCTAGCAAAAGCATTAAAGCTGTTCAGACTTTAGTGGCACACTTTTCCAACACCTGCGTGTTGGAATTTTCCCTGCTTGTTTTTTTTTTTTAATTTTATATTTGTGTCTAATCTAAGTTGGGGGAGGAGGAGGAGAGTACCTGCAAGTCAACCGGCAATTTACTTCTGATAGTGGCTGCGGGTCGAGGGTGCGGATTGCGGACTTTTAACTTGTTGTGGGGTTTACAGGGTGGCCGTGTCTAAACTTATGAAAAAAGAAGGCAACCACAGACCGGAAGAACGTTCAATTTCTGGTTCAGAGACCATGGACAAAGACATGGGCACCCGCAAAACAATTGCCCGGAGGGGCAACTTTCTGAATGTCAATGGAAGGTCTAGGGGACTTCACTTAGAGACGGGCAAGTCTAGAGAACCCCCCCCCCCCCCACTTCCGCCCAAAATAGAAAATAAATCAATTATCCTTCCAAATGGTAGAAATTGTAAGTGATTGTAGCATGTAGTTGTATCAAAAGTAATTCTATTTTTGAAGTGTTTGATATTATGAATAAAGTGACAGCATCAGATGATAGAAATAGTAAAAAGCTAAGTACAACTATTCCTTCTTTATTTTCATTGTCCTGATGAATTCTAAGAGTTAACCTATTTAAATTAACAAAACCAAACTCTTGCCTATACATTCTCTAATCATGTAATTATCGACCAGAGGATTCTGAATTTTCAAGGAAGTTCGCAAAATTCTCGTTGCCAACGGTAGTTGCCAATGTAGACACGTTCATACTAGTAGATTTTAAAACTTCTTTCGGCGAGGGAGATGACGGGTGGGAAGGATGATGTCGTCTGAATCAGGAGGGGGTGGGGTAAAAATCAGGGGGAGGTCTAGATCTGGGGGGGGAGAGGAATCCTGAAACTGGGGGGCGAGCTGTATAGTGGCAAGGGGTGGTTGGGCACCACTGCTTGGGGGGGCTACTTCCCGCCCTGCCCCCCCTAAATTACGCCCCCTATTAAAATTGTAAAGTAAACTAAGAATAAAGTTTGTTAACTCTTACTCCTTTCGTTATTATTTGATCTTCGAATGTTCCGATTCTTTTTTATTGTAAAGTTTTGATTTTTCTGAATTAGGGGGGGGGCGCCGCGCCGCCCCTCGGGGAGCGCCCATTGACAGATAAGGGAGAAAGGTAAGTGTGGGAAAGCGCACGGGAATCCGGCGTAGTGTGCCGCAAAAATTACTACCAATGGCGGATCCAGAAAATTCTTTTAGGGGGGGGGGCTTCACGCCTATGAATTTTCAAATTTGCAGAGAGGAATTTATGGGATTTTTTCTGTTGAAAAAAGGCAAAGGCTACCGTGAGTTGGGGGGGGGCGTGCCTTTCCCGAATCCGCCGCTGATTACCATGTAACACTGGGCCACGATGACCGATGTCGCATAAAACCAGGTAGAAGACCCGTGGCGGGCGTGGCATCCGTGATGGCTGTGAAATTGGGATGAAGTAGATGGACACACATCATTCATGCAATCTGCACAACGCGGCAAGCAACTGTTGTAGGCATAGGTGCAGTAGTTCGTGGTGAGGGCAAAGGGGACGGGAGGTCGTCGCAAAACCATGGACGAAGATATAACTAAGGACTGCCGACTGTTGTTAGTCCTGTTTTGCTCTCGACCCCAGCGCTCCAAGCAGCGGTCAGCTGAACTACTCTTTCAAGTGAGCGATCCTGGCGATGTGTCCATGCTCACATGCTGTGCTACTGCTAAAACCGTTGTTGGAGTTGGTCTGTTATGGCATGGCTGTCAACTGCTGTCGGCGACCCAAGAGGATCAGATAACTCAGTATCTCAATGGAAGATCGAAAGCAAGGGAAATTCAGAATCAACTTTGGACAAGGTAACAGAAATCATCAGCAAATTAAAAGAGTCGCCTGATCTCTACTAATAAAACAAATGTCTATGTACTCTTTCTTGTTTGATTCCGTTTTGAGGTTAACTGTGATGTATAGTATTTCAGTCCTTGATTAATCATTTTCGACAATTCAGGAATCTTTCAAGAAATACTCCAGACGTTTGCTTTTTAGCGGATTTTGCTTCCTTTTAATTCGCTGATCATTTGTTCCCTTCGTTCAATCGTGATTCAAATTACCTACACGGTATACATTTGCGGGAAGGCATGAGAGAAAGGGAGCCGGAGCGGCCACCGCTGCAGCGGTTCGCTTTTAGTTGACCCTTATTGCTGCTTGGAGCGCTGCGGTCGCGCTCGAAAACCCGCTAACAGGTTTTAACACGGGCGGAGATAGGGAGTCGGCAGTCCTTAGTTATATCTTCGTCCATGGCTCGGAATGGTCTTAAAATTTTCCTTAGGATTTGATCTAGAACGCAACGTTCTTACATTTTCGAAAAGTTAACTCTAGCTCTCGCAATTAACGATTAAAGGCGGAAAAAGCATGGTTTCTGGACCGCGGAACAGTGACGTTATCTAGCGGATGAGAATCTTACTACAGGTCGCTGAGGATTCACCTTAAAACGCAACGCCGATCGCGTTCCCCAAACGAACTCTTTTAGCGGACCGAAACATCAACAATAACAGGATTGGAAATTTGAAATCATCTAAATGCATTTTAAATCGCAGAATACACGAAACATGGACACAATCCTCTGATATAAAACCCCAATATCTCATACAGAAGATTTCGTTGAAGTCTGATCCAAATTAGTAACGTAATTACATTCCCAAAAATGCTTAACCTCAATCTTGGCCAAAAACTCCCGCCACAAAGAAAAAGCGACAAATTGGGAGGACACCGGATTGGCGGAATCACATGGGTCAATCGGTCCTCGAGGACCCGTTCTCGATACTGAAACCAAGCGATCCCCCGAGCGGACCCCCGAACCATGCCGTTCCTATAAGAAAAGCATTATTGACCTTGTAGAAACGATTTCAATAGAGCATGACACTCATGCTCTAAAAAACGCACAACTCATGCAGATAAACGACAAGTCCACTCGTTAAGCCAAAGGCTCGTTGAATTTCTAAATTAATTCAATATACGATTATGTCAACTTCTATAACTAACGAGCAGACCTGTTCTTTATCGAAATGAAATGAAGCACGTGTTTATTGACTCCGTTCCGGGGTAAGGACTTTCGGGTCATACTACATACACATATGAAGGGGTGCGATGAACATAACACTGCTCTCGCAACTTTTTTAATCCGTGTCTTTGCTCCTTCATTCCACGAGTTAGACATCACGCACGACAAGCTGTTAAGTTCCGAACAAAGGGGGATAGTAGGCATTACAGGCAACGAGCCCCAATAAGGATTATCCGTAAACCAGGACAGCAGGACAATTTTCGATACTTAGCTCAAGAGTGATTGAATTCGTTCGTCTTCCTAACTTGCAGTTGGATTTTGTCATTTGTTGCATTTTGAGTTCATCAGTCAATTCCCTACGCATTAATACACATCTAGTGAGTAGATAAATATTCCGACCCGGAGTACTTC
This sequence comes from Trialeurodes vaporariorum, assembly GCA_011764245.1. NCBI lineage: Eukaryota > Metazoa > Arthropoda > Insecta > Hemiptera > Aleyrodidae > Trialeurodes > Trialeurodes vaporariorum. The sequence goes on along the minus strand of VMOF01000369.1, from coordinate 24,186,103 downwards.
ATTTTGCATGTATCATGAATAGAAGGCGCTCAACGGAGAAATATTTTTACATTTCTAGTACCTATATGCATAATTTATAAATGTTCAAGATAATGAAATGAAACAGGGTGAGGCGGATTAGAAGTGCACCAATATGTATACGAGTTTTGGGCATAAAGGGTTACCACACAGTTCTCGCCTAAGTCTCTAGATTCCAGCTAGTTTTGCTTTTCATGAGTCTAGAAATTAACTTTGGTCGTCTTTTTTTTGTGCGCACAACGTCATATTCATGATTCATTTTGCTACAAAAGCAATGCTTAAAATTGCCACAAGACCCGTGTTTGAATTAAAAGTCTCTGCAGGACCAATAGTCGCAAACAGGGATTGGGAGCCGGAGCCGTGGTCAGATCTGAATGTTATGTTCTCCTCGGCAGAAAACTGTGGGAAAACTAAATTGAGTTACAATTTATCATTCAAATACTGAATCCAAAGGCTCTTGCACCAACAGAACTTGATTTCAAAGATTCGGTTTCAAGTTATTGCGTTGGGAGCTCTTTGGGAGCACCGGCTCCCAAAAAGTGCTCCCTAAAGAGCTCCCAACGCGATAACTCGAAACCAAATCTTTGAAATCAAGTTCTGTTGGTGCAAGAGCCTTTGGATTCAGTATTTGAATGATAAATTGTAACTCAATTTAGTTTTCCCCCAGTTTTCTGCCGAGGAGAACATAAAATTCAGATCTGACCACGGCTCCGGCTCCCAATCCCTGGTCGCAAATCACGCACATTTTGTTCAGCCAAAGTTGTGTTCAAACTTGCTCATAATTTGCTTCCTGAGTAAAAATATATCATTGAAGATATAGAAATATTACTGGAGGCAAAATGCTATGCAATGAGAAATAGAAAATTCAAGGGAGTCAGACCTACCTTCGTAGAAAAAATTTTGAAAGCTAGAATTTGCTCCGAGGAGTAAACGTAAAAATCTGAAAAGAGAAAGATAGAAATAAAAATATCAATTCAACGCATAGCACATAAAATAAAGCAATAAAAATTTATAAATCTAAACAAGTATATTTGTTTCAATGATACCAAAAGTTGGCAGGTAATACCGCTGTAGCAATAACTCACACATAGGCAATACATCATATGATATCGCTTTGCTGATGTTTAAAACGGAAATGTAAATCACCTCGCCATCTGGCTTTCCGAACGAATACAATTGAAGACACGGGGGGGGGGGGGGGAATAAATGTAACAAAACTGAAAATTGAATATAACAATTTCAAGCCGCGGGTAGAGTGCACTGGAAGATACGTTTGTAGCGTGCGTGTTGCCTGTCACTTCGCTGGCGAGACCTCCTTTACCTTCGTCTCCGATAAACACTAGTCTGTTTTAGCGAGCTAAAAAGTTAAAATCTAGGAATCTGATTGGTTCATCCTGTGAAATCAGAATTCGATTGGTCCATTTTGAATTTCCCGCTGATCAATAAACCATACTCTTGCGGAGACAGAGACCCCTCGACCCAAAAAAGTTGGTCCCTTGAACCCGCCGCGAGAGTATTTCTTAGCAAGTTAGGAACCTTTCAACTTTTTTATTAATCGAGACGGCAATCGCGAGAGGTATATGGTGCATGAGTCCTAGAAGTGTAGTTGTATTAGTCTTTAGTAAATATTAGTATAACCTTCCATGAGCAGTTTAGCGAACATTATCTTTCATTAGCAGTTTAGCATAAAAGCTAAACCGAACAAGTTAATGATTGACCTCACGAATTATTATTTTTTTGTCGAATCGGTATCGATATATTGACTTTCTGTATTTTTATCTATGAATTTCAGGGAATAGCAGCTTTTCAAAAAAGTCCGGATAGTGTGGATATTGACGCAAAAGGTACGTATCTAAAAATACTAACTAAATACCACCACAACAGACTGCATTTTGACATTGCATACGATATCGGTTAGCGACCGGTTTGTGACCGGTTTGTGTCGAAAAAAACTATACCCCCCTCCTCCCAGCGATACTACAGGCTGAGCAGGGGGTGGATTGTTTGGTCACAAAACGATTTAATGGAGCGATATATCGCACACTAACTGATTCTGAAAACAAATCAGCTGTAGACAAAATAATTTTAACGTCACTAAGCAACCGATTAACGTTTTCAAAACAAATATTTTACCTCTCTCTCCCACCTATTAAGAAGGTATAGCGAATGTCTCTCTCCCATACTAATCACGCTTAAGGGTATTCGGAGTTTTCGGTATTTTCAATGGCAAAAACGGCTTCGAGTGCCACCGCTGATATTGACCTCCGAATCTCTGGACCAAGCCACATCGATAGATACCTCACCCAATCATCAAAGGGGTGGAGAGAAAAAAAAAAATCTAATGATTGCACAACTCGGCAACAAGGGTTTAATCCCCGAGCATTTCAGCGTTGCCGTTTCATCTGCTTTTTCTATTTAACATCGTGTAAAATTTTCGAATTTTACGCGACATTCGGCAACATTAGAGCATTGTGTCTGAGACCATACTTTTACCAAGTCGTTTTTTGCGCTGGAAGCTGGAGAGCCAATTACTTAAATTCATAGTCACAATTTTTACTGGCCTGGTCTCCATCGCGTACTTCCTCTATATGTTCGCAACTCACACAGTGAGTTTATTTTGGTAATTTATGAAAAATATGCCCTCCGTCGATGTTTTCATTTTACGTCTCCGTTAGTTTTATTTTTAGTTAGAGATAGAAACTCTACTATATACTTTTACCACAAAATACTACAATCAGAACGGAAAATCCTATAAAGAGCCAATGGAAAAAAGTTGGAATTTACTAGCGTAGTGAGTTTATTTTGGTAATCTATGAAAAATATGCCCCCTGTCGATATTTTCAGCAGAGACTGGCAACCGTGTTTGGTCACTTCTCAAGATGGTGATTGTCAGTTTCCAAAGATTGCCGGAAAGGCTCTTTTTCCAACATGGTGGATCCGAATATACCCGAACTAAAAAATGTTTAAAAATGAATTAGAGTTTCCGTTCTGATTAGAGTATTCTGAATTCTTTCACTAAAAATTGCAGGAGCAAGAGACCGGCCCACTGAAAATTGCACGTTTTCGCTCCCGAAAGTTTTCTCTGTGTGGTCAAATTTGAATTATTCCGGAAGAATGTATACCTGCGTTCTTTCAATAACCCCTTTAACGGCAAGTTCTCATACCAGTCATTTCACGCAAAATGGGATGGTTTGAGTCCAATTTTCGGCGAGACAAAATTAGTTAATTTTTGTATAAGTTTTACGAAAATACAAAAAACTTGAACCTTGAAGAATTAAAGGACATGAATGAAATAATGATTTTGCAGTGGGCTGGGCAAAGGTGATCTCACGTGCAATCTATCAACGCTGTAATTGGTCCATTTAAACCCATGTAAAATATCGTTTCGAGAGTGCACTCCCAATAGTTCGACCTTTTTAATGGGTTTGAATGGGCTGAATGCAACCACACGGCGCGGCGCACGCGAGGCCACTGGCTGATGGGCGTGAAAACTATTCCTTGTCCAAACCCCTTAGGTTTTCCACCCTTGGTGCGCAAATATCACCATCGAATGACAAACGGTGAGCGAGATGAAGCTCGAAACGCTTTACGGCCTAGAATCGATAGCATCCCCTTCCCCACCCCCCTCCTTTTCTCCTCCATTTGACGACCGGTCACGGCATCCATCCACCATTCTCCCATTCCGTCACGCAGTCAAAGTATCTACTAACCTCCATCCCTCCCTGCGTATACAATACGATCTACATTCGAAGCTACCGGACGCGACAATACAAGCATGAGTACAATTCGATGTCGAATGTTGCAACCGAGCTGTACAACATATTGCGCGTTCGTTGGGCGTTGCACAGTGGACAGATATTTGGAATTTGATGGCCAAAAAATCAGCAAGTTAAAATTATCTTAAATAATGGGGCAGTTGCAAGGGTCTAAAATAGTGTGTTTTTCATCAAGAAAAAGAAACTACACAGTCGATGAGCTGAGAATAAAGTCGCCTTTGGTATTTTTCTGAAAGCTCCAGATTTTGGAGATATATACTCGTGTAAAATTGCACACACTCCTGTGTACAGTGACGCCAGAATGTGGAATTTCCAATGAAAACAATGTATTTTGGGCCAAAATTGCATCTCCTACAAGTTGTTAGAAAAAAATAAAAAAAACGCATCAGAGTTTACAGCACACCGATTAGTTCATTTGCTTACTATAAAAAACACCCAAGTTCAGAACCTTGCAACTGCCCTATCACTTCACTGCACCGTGTTCCTAATTATTAACAAACATACTTTAAAAGTGTTTTGAAACCAATAGGAAGTGAAATATGCACGTTAGGTCGTATCTGGAATAATTTATTTTCAACCTCTCATCAATGAATATTAATAAGGGGGGGGGGGCACTATTTTTCAATATTTTAGTAACCCATAATGTACTTAATACAAATCTTTGGACCAAAAAAAATCGTGCAGTGAAGGGCTATTATTTTCTTGTAAGCTAAACTGATTTTAGACTATCTGTGCGCATTTTCCAACGAGAATGATTCCATTTAGAAGAAGTGCGTAAAATTCAGTCCTATGAAGGCTTTTAAATGATAAGTGAAAGTATTTCTTTAACTTTCTATTTTTCCCCCGCCAAATCGGTCCTTTCTTCCCGCTGTGCGTCAGGCGGGCCGCGGTTATTGTCGCGTGTCACATGTCACGTGTTACGCGTTTTTAGCGCGTGAATTATGGAGCGAGTCAGCGAGTCCGAGCTCCGCGTCCATTTAGTTTAATTCGAATGGGTGTTTGGGGCCAATGGACGTTCCCCGGCGCCTCTGATTACGCGGTGGTTCAAGGGCGGTCGATGATAAAGAAAGAAAGAAATAAATAAAAAATGAATGAAATGTAGCTCGGTTTTATATTTTTTCTTCTTTTCCTTTTTTTTCTCCCCCGGAAAGAAAAAAAAAAGGTTGACGGAAGGTAATTTGCTAAAATAGACCGTACTTTGTTTTGGACTTGTTTATCATCGTGTGATACCGCAATGTTTATTAACAATTTTCCTCATGCGTATTCATTAACCCAAGCCCCAGTCGTCCTACCCTTTTTTTCAACATGAAATTCTGAGCCACGACCTGAGGCCATACATTTAAAATACTTTAATTTTACCTACCGAATATCATTTTTCCATATTTTAAGTGAATATATCAGCGCAGTGTTGGGCACTTATTGGACTCGATTACCAGGGTTGAACTGACCATTCATTTTTTATAATCAAGCTGACTCTCTCTGATTACATTTTTAAGTGGAAGTAGGACAGATTAAACTCCAATTTAAGAGCTTTTAATTTTATCTGCGCTTTTTTTAAAAAAGAATCAAATTTTGGTTAATTTAGTGTATGTGTAGGTATATGGTCAAACGATGTAACATTTCATTTTTTGAATAGTTCTGGATCACACTTTTTTTTCGAACAATTTTTGAATCCCTCTAACAAAATGTAATCGGCAGTTCAACGCTGGCAATCGAGTCCCATTTGTCCATGTCTTGTTTCAACGAGTAAAAAAAAACTGATGCATGGAGACCCTATAAGAATCTTTAAAAATTGACACTCCTCATGTCGTATAAATACGCCTAATGGAGCTGTTGCAAACTTTTGCTACAGGCTTATTAATAGTTGATAATGGGGTAATGCCCAGTAAAAATAACGATTAGCGTACTAAAAAACCACGAAATCCACTCCTAAACTCACAAAATGCTTTTAAACGCGAGACCGTAATGGCGGCCGGGGCCGCGGTTTTCATTGGGGTTCCCTATCTTCAATCAGCGCCATCTACACGAGGTGTTCTCGCAACACCACACAAGAAGAAGAAGAAGCATACAATAGCCATAAGAAAACCGCGGCCTCGACCGCCATTACGGTCTAGCATTTAAAAGCATTTTGTGAGTTTAGGAGTGGATTTTGTGATTTTTTAGTGCGCTAATCGTCATTGTTACAGGGTATTACCCCATAATCAACTATTAATAAGCCTGTAGCAAAAGTTTGCAACAGCTCCATTGGTCAGTTGTCTATCGGAAAACTTATATTTTATGGGGAGGGGGATAACCATGCATAAGTGATCCCTCAATCAAAGTAATTATCGGAAGAAAGGTCCACAGGACATGAGGTGTGATCTTCCGAAGAGATAGATACTAATGTTCCTTTAAAGTTATATTTTATTCAAAAGAGCATACGTAATGGACTAGTTCTTCTTGAAACCGCCTCACAATAAATTGATGTAGTTCGTCGACCGCAAAATCGCTCGACTCAACTTTCGCGAGAACTTTCAGCGCAAAAACAATTCGCCCAACATCCAATTTTGTTAATAATTGTTGTGGGTCAACTACTTTCGCGCGAAATAATACCACGCTTCGAAAGCTTAATTATCGCCATGATGGGTATCATAGTGAGGGTGACACACTCGCATGCCATTTTCAATCAAGATGTTTTACTACTCTGACCGCAATCTATAGGCTAGATTTCAGACTGAAAACTAGCGGCCGTGGGAGCTTGTGAAATGTCATCTACATATGGGGTTTCCATGCCAACATTGAAAATAATTGATCTCTAAATGGCCCAATTGTACCTCCAAATATGCGATGCTTTTTCAAAAGTTCAAATGGGAGACAAAATATATTGCGATTCTTCACCAGCCGCCACTCATTGCCATGTATCGATACCTTTTCTGTATATACAACAATGAAAAGAATATATTTCCAGGTCGCTCCATTAAATCTAATTAATCAGAACTTTTGCATAGCTTTAAATGGAAAAAGAAAAAAAAAAAAAAAAAAAAAAAAACAACAAACGATAATTTATAGCTCCGCTGGCACTAAGCCGATTAGCGTGGTGTATATGTAATATCAAACTCAAAAGTTTTGGCAGTCAAGCCAAATTCGAGATAAGTGGCGAATCCTCGAGTAATTGAATAAGCAACCTTCTGTCCTTCGCGTGCATTCTTGACCGTCAAAACTTTTGCGGTTGCTGCGGTACACTGTAAAGTATATAGGAGACAGGAAAAGACATTCAACTCCTTAGGGTAGACTACCCGCAAGACTTATCAGAATGAATGTAAGCATTGCAGGTGGCCTACCTAAGTCAAAACACACGGAGTCATTTCACAATATTTTTGAACCACGGATTTTAAAATAGCAGCTACGCCTCTGTGTGAATGAATTTTGAAGGAAAAGTGTATCCATAGGTTTTTCCACGTTTAATTCTATGGAATTTTATTCTCTATCGTTCATATCCATTGCAGCAAAAGTTTGCAAAAGACCACGTTCTTCACGGAAAAAAATAGTGGGTAAGATTTTCACCATCATGATGACTGATTTCTGCACCTCCCAAAAAGATGGTAAACTTTACCAGATATTGGGTTGAATTTACATTGTTTCTAGTTCATTCAACCCGCCGATGTATGGTCAAATTTACCACCTTTTTGGCACACGGAAAAAAAAGATTTGTGAAAATAACCAGACGGATACCTGATTTTGGCACCTGCTAGATGTTATGGTAAACTTGACCAAACGTATGGTACATTTACCGATACTTTTAGTAAATTCGACATGCAATCAGGTAACATCACCTAGTACCTAGTAAAAAAATAGTATACTTCTGGTTAACATTACTATAACATCTAGCAGGTGCCAAAATCAGGTATCCGTATATACGGTTATTTTCACCGTAGTTTTTTTCCGTGCAGGTGCAGAAATCATTCATCATGATGGTAAATCTGAACAGCTATTTTCTTCCGTGTTGATTTTTGAAAGATTAATGCCTATGGATGAACTAAAATCTAATCTGAAATTGCGTCGAAAAATAATTTTTTTTTCGCTTTTTAATAAATTCTTCCGCCTGCCACTCCTGACTTCAACTTTAATTGTTTCAAAATACCTACGTAGTAACGCAGGTATTTAAAATTCAAAAATCCTTCAGTTCAAAAACGTAACCTTGTTTTTTCCACATATTGATCGCGATTCCGTATATTTTTTATGTGAAAATGAAATTTTGGAGAAAAGTAAAATGAGCCCGTGGTTTGTTTGGAACTAAAGGTATAACAACCAATGGTATATCGATTCCTTAAAACGGTGTGTTGTCAACCGATTTGGCCTTCAGGGAGGGAAATTCAAAAGTTTGACGGTGTAAGCACATTTAATTCAAAACAGAAAATTAAGCCAGGAATCTTGAGAGGTGTAATTTATTCGGCGTGCAGATAAAAATCTTGACGGTCATAAATCATGGTTGGTAGTGAGCCTCGCCATACGCAGCAATTAACGTTAAGCACATAGCTTAGTTTAATTACTCTTGTGCGTGTTAGAATATATTGTTGTTCCGCCTGAAGACGTATAGGCATCCCTTCGTCCGCGGAAACCCAGATTGGGTGGTATTGTTTCAGTCCGGCCGGAGAGCCTTGCCGCGCCGGACCTACGAAATGGGTAGTAGTGAAAAGATAAATATAACCCTGCTAATGAGCACAAAAACATGCCGTTTCACTCCTGTGGGTCTTGAGGTCTCAGGTGATTCAAGACAGGGCCTTAAACTGAATCAGTTCAGTCGGAAAGGTGATTTCAGTAGATCTTTTTACACAAGTTCACACCGGTCAATCGTTCCAAAGAAAATTAGTGTATGATGTGACAGTTTTCAACTCTTGTGAGTCCAAGGGGGGCTCTGAAACAATTTCAAGCCATTTTTCTGTTTGTTTTTGTTTCCTTTTTTTAAATTAAATTTTCAGACTTCATGGAATTTAAGGTACTATTGCAGCCAACATTCATACCAATCCTCACATATTTTGGACAATCCATTGTAGATGCTATAATGTATTTCACGCATTTAGTTGGCTTGCAAAGCTTGCTATTAAAAGTTTAGGTTATGCATAGCGAAACCGGCTCAGTAAATACTTTTTAATAACTTTCATGTCTTTTCCGAGCCATAGTATGGTTCAATCTTTCACATGTTAATGGTTGATACCTATGGCCTTAAAACATTCAGTAGGATGTAATAAAACACTCATAAAGTTCTTGTTCTTAAGAAAAAAAAACCAAGCTTCAACGTACAGTGAAAAACCGGGTGGGGTCTAGACAGGACCCCTCCCCCTCCCCTAGTGATGTATATAAGTTAAAAAAATACCTTAGGCTCACAAAGATTAGTAAAAACTCTTTTCAATTGGCAAGAGGATCGACTTTTACGCCCCGCTGCCAGATACTGCTCGTAAAAAAATGAGAGATTTGATTGATTTATTTATTTATTTGTTAATTTTATAAGAGAGGGGCGGAAAATTGCAGCCTGGTTTGGCATCCTTGGTGAAAAACCAAGCTCGATTCTTGTATTCCAGAAAAAAATGAAAGAAAAGAGGAAGAGGAAGAAGAAAAACTGAGTAGTTTTCACTCGATGAGCTGAGATGAAAACTTCATTCCAGCACAGCCGTCTTCCCCCCTTTTTTAAAAAGAAGAGAGGGGGAGGAAAAAGAAAGCGAAAATATGTATAGAAGGGTAGGTAGGTACGACGTATGTATGCACACGACCACACGTGTACACGTGTACATCAGCTCGAAAAAAAGATGCAATGCTCTTGCAGCCTCCGCGGTGTTCACTCATGTTACACGTTTGCTGTTCTGTCAGTTCCCATTTATCTTTTTCAATCTATTTCCCCATTTATTTCCTGATGGGTTTCGAAGGAGCATAAAAATAGGATATAACATACCATACTCGTGGCGGAAGCTATATTCAAGAAGGTAACCCGTCGGCCGTCATGGCGAAATAATAGGTAAGTATAGAGCAGTAGCGTACGCAGGAATATGTCTCTCTTTCTCTTCTCCCGTTTGATTATATGTGCTGGAAAAGGAAAGAAATAGGGGCTGAAGTCACGGTTTAGCCCCTGTTCTTGTCCTTTTCTAACACACGTGCTCTAATGGGGCAAGAGAGAGAAAGACAAATTCCTGCGTACGCTGCTGGTATAGAGGTTGAAGCGTAATGCGCGGCTACCCGCATCCGCAAGACTATCCCAATATTCAGTTGATAAATGCAACATGCTTTCAATTTTAAAAATGTCGATTTCCGATCTCTCTCTCTCTCTCTCTCTCTCTCTCTCTCTCTCTCTCTCTCTCTCTCTCTCTCTCTCTCACTCACCCCTCTCTCCTCCACTGCGTCGTATTCCCGTGACAATGTATACATCCTGATGCGATGTTTTCCCTCCTTTGAGACATAAAATAACATAATTTCTGGACGCCTGGTCTGTATGGCGTTTCGTACAAACTGGCAACAATGGAAAAATTCAGGTGTCGTGTCCATCTAGTCTAAGCATCTTATTTTTATCCGTGTTACTGCTTTAACTGACAATTAACGTAACAACAGCTTCCTTCTTAAACATTTGGCAATGCTCTTCTCTGACTTGCCGTATAGCTTAAGTTGCGTGATTGGCGTGTTGCGTCGACGCAACATTAAGGCTGTCAACTACTTTTCCAAATGTCTACAAAAATGAATTCCTGGACCCCCTTGACTGCTTTGGCTGCCTCTTGGCGGTGGGGCGCGCCTTCATCTCGCGTCGGAGTTTTCCAAGCGACCCCCCCCCCCCCCCCCCCCCCATAACTTTTAAGTCACGACACACGCCAATGAAACTAACCATAATTATTAGAATTTAAAATTTTTAGTGCATTCGGAAAACGAAACAATTTTTGAGTGGAATCACTCGAATCACGAAGGGGTTATACTGTGGGGGGGGGGTGAAAGAGGGTGAAAGCGGAGGAGTGCTATTCTTTAAATCGCGGAGGGTGCAAACTTCTTTCGCGAATCGTGGCATCTGATTGGTCGAGACTCCACCGACATTAAAGGAACAGGGGCCGTTCGTTCTTATCAGACATTAAGTTGAGCTCAAGAGTTCTCCAGTCTCACTACAATCTTTGCGGAGGAATTACATTAAAATAATAAAAAAAAAACATAGAGTATTCGACGAGTCCAATCGATCAGGCCAACTAAATCAAGCTTAGCATAAGTGTGCGGGGAGCGAAGCGAAGCGAGTCGGTGTAATGAATGTCACAGCTCGAGGCTTTTACGGCGTTGGGTGGCAGGGAGGCGCTGCGCTGGGTTGCTGAGACCTGTGAGAACTGAGGAGTGAGTGTCATGGGCGGATATACAGAAATATGTCTTTCTCTCTCTCTCTTCCCATTTGAATAAGTACGTTGGAAAAGGACAAAGAGAGTCAGCCAGAGTCACGTGATGGCCCCCTTTGCTATCCTTTTCTAATACATGTGTTCAAATGGAAGTAGAGAGAGGAAAACAAATACCTAGATCCGCCCATGATGCGAGTGCTGAGGCTCTTAACAGAAAGCGACCGCGACGCGACGCGCGCGCAATAAATGTTCAAATCTGATAATTTACCGTTTCATTTGCAAATGAATAGGCGCGGCGCGATTCTAGTCAAAGGAAAGAGAAACGGCAAAAATCGGAAGGCTTTCTATAAGATGTTGTGTGAGTCTGTCGCCCAGCGCCACACAGTGGAACGAAAAATGGAATTAGCCAACGAGCTAAACATTTTATCTACACATAGAGTAGCAGTATACTGAGTAACCCAACGAGCTAAACATTTTATTTACACATAAAGTAGCAGTATACTATGAGTAATCCAACGAGCTAAACATTTTATCTACACGTAGAGTATCAGTATACTGAGTAACCCAACGAGCTAAACATTTTATCTACACACTAAACATTTTATCTACACATAGAGTAGCAGTATACTGAGTAACCCAACGGGCTGAACATTTTATCTACACATAGAGTAGCAGTATACTGAGTAACCCAACGAGCTGAACATTTTATCTACACATAGAGTAGCAGTATACTATGAGTAACCCAACAAGCTAAACATTTTATCTACACATAGAGTAGCAGTATACTGAGTAACCCAACGAGCTAAACATTTTATCTACACACTAAACATTTTATCTACACATAGAGTAGCAGTATACTGAGTAACCCAACGGGCTGACCATTTTATCTACACATAGAGTATTAGTATACTGAGTAACCCAACGAGCTGAACATTTTATCTACACATAGAGTAGCAGTATACTGAGTAACCCAACGAGCTAAACATTTTATTTACACATAAAGTAGCAGTATACTGAGTAACCAAACGGGCTGAACATTTTATCTACACATAGAGTAGCAGTATACTGAGTAACAGTGGCGTAATCTTAGGGGGGGGCATGACCTTTTTGCCCCTCCAATATTTGAGAAGGGGGGCAAAGTATCATTTTGCCCCCCCAATAATTTGATGAAAAGGAGGAGGGAAAAAGAGGGAGGGAGAAAAGAAAAGACGGAAAAATACAAAAAAATAAAGAAAGAAAGGAATAATTACAGGGACCGAGAAGCAAAAAATGGCAAGAATAAGTGGCTTTATTTTACCCTGAAACTGCACCTAAAGTAAATCTAAAGTGAATAATTCCTCTGCTGTCAATGAAATAAAGAAAATATACATTGAGTCTACTAACTTCTGTTCTGTCGGTTGGTTATTTTTGAAAGATTCAATTGCTTAAAATATAGTCTGAGCGAACCCAAATGTTCAAATTTTTCTGGGGGAATACCCCCAGACCCCCTATTACTGGAAAGTGTCCCCCCAGATTCCCCATAGTATCGGACTATTTGCTACCCCCTCCCCTCAAAAAGAATCTAAAATTTTACGCCACTAAGTGGAACATTACATTTACTGCAGTTTTAAATTTCCAGATGACTTCTCACCGTGAGGAACAGTTTCCCAAAGCCTAGAAATATCAGTTTTATCAATAAGCTGAAAGTCTAAACTGAAAAGTTCCCTTTTTGCCTGAGGAATGAAGAAAATAATTGTAAAATATATTTTTAATTTGTTTAAATTTGGTGGCATTTGTATGCGATAACATTGCTTAAAATATCGTCCAAGAGAGCCTGCATTTTCAATTTTTTCCGGGGGGGACCCCCGGACCCCCCTCTCACTGGGGGAGGGGGGGGGTGTCCCCCAGACCCCCCATAGTGCATCTCTCAAAAGTTGGTTTGCCCCCCAATAAAAATTCCAAGTTTACGCCACTGCTGAGTAACCCAACGAGCTAAACATTTTATTTACACAATACACATAGAGTAGCAGTATACTATGAGTAACCCAACAAGCTAAACATTTTATCCACACATAGAGTAGCAGTATACTGAGTAACCCAACGAGCTGAACATTTTATCTACACAATACACATAGAGTAGCAGTATACTGAGTAACCCAACGAGCTAAACATTTTATCAACACATAGAGTAGCAGTGTACTGAGTAACCCAATGAGCAACAGCGATAGAGAGGCTTTATGGCCTATAATATTGAAACTTCAAGGAGGCAGCCATGGTCGAAATTTTCTATGGATATTTTACACGAGCTCGGTTTGTTTGACTCATATTTTTGAACTTTAAAAAGAAAAATGTGGCAAATCCAATTGAAATTGGTTTTAAATGAAAGTGCAAGGGTTTCAAGGGCTATCTGGCCAGAGAAATCGTTATAACGGTTTCTGTTTGAAGGATTTGCACGATAAGGAAACTGACTCATGACAGAATGAAGCCAAATTTTTCTATGTCCAGAAATATTCATGATTCGATCCAATGTGCGACGTGGCATTATCACGACCGAGCTCCCCCTTTCTCTACTCTCGATGCCTTTTCAGAGCCCGTTCTTACACTCACCCTCAGCGAGAAACTTTGGAATGGACGTCCTCTTTAGAGCGGGCAGAGGGAATTTATGACACTAAATAGTCGACACTGTTGCGTCGCCAATTCTAGAGCGGAAGGATATTTTAAAATAGAAAAAAAAAAAAAAAAAAAAAAAAAAACTCTTTCAAGTCGGGTATTTCCAAAAAAATTTCGCCCCGTTTTTTAGTTTTGAGTAATAAAATTTAGAACAATGGAAAGTTAAATAATTTTTGGATTTTTTGATTTTTTTTTTTTTTTTTTTTTTTTTTAAATGTTTTGTCAGACTTTTTGTCAAAGAGCCGGTTTTTTGCATCAATGGTTTCAATGAAGGAGTTTTTCATAGTTTGATGTACAAAGATCTACGTGGCAGCATGACCAGCATGGTTGCCAAATCGCACGAGCCGCCATTGTGACTGTATACTCATTGTACAGGGTGTTGATTAATCATGACCCCAGCGGGACCGATCATTTAATTCATCGTTGAACCAATCGTTAACCTCTTATGGACCATGCCCGAGTATACTCGTTTTTCTCTTTTAGTCATTTCATATTGTTTCAGTCTTCATTCCGGATGAACGCGACGATTCGATGGATAACAGTTACAAGAGAAGGTGTCGTCGGGCGCCTTCAATTCGTCGGATAGGCAATTCCAACTCCCCCGAGTACGAACAGTTAACTACCTACCCTATACATATAAACGGATGGAGAGGCGTCCTAATGAACATTGAACAAGCCTGGTCATTATAGGGTTAAGACGGTCTATGAGTGACGCTATTGGTCGGAAATAGTAAAACTCACTTGGCTGTTGCCATGGTAACTATCGTTTTAAAACTCGTTTTTTAAAGGCTAATACTAGGTAACCTTATAGAGATGGTTACCATGGCATCAGTCAATTTTCATTATTTTTGACCAATAGCGTCACCTATAGACCGCGTCTCAACGATAATTTTAACGATGAAATAAATAATCGGTTCGCAGACTGATAGTTTTTTTTCCACTGTTTCTTTTTCTTTTTTAATTCGATTTTCACGCCTTCTGAAACGCTGACAGCTCGGTTCCGTTCTTCGAATGCTCTGGCTACCGGAAATTATATTATTTGATTTCTGGAAACACACATTCGCTTGGAGAAACGGCAGTCAAGTCCAGGAAAGTCGAATCAAGGTGTCCAAAGTCCCTCGGTGTGTAAGGGCTTTGCAGTGCTTGCGAATGGGATGAGGTAGAAATTTGATGACATATGCCGTCACAATAAATCAGTCCCTAGCTGAGAATGCACGGCGGCATCAATTTGGGGGCTGGATTTAATTAAATACGTCTCTCGAACGATTCATTTTAAGGACTCCAATCGAACGAATTACCCTATCAATACGCGATTCGACCTACACCGGCCGGCGGCTTGTCGAGCCATGAGAGCGACGGGCCAGATTTCGTTTCATTCAATTTATATAGAATTTCTGTCTCCTTCCAAGGTTGCCAGATTTTGTTTCAAACACAATAGCCGGATGCAGGAATCTATCATTTTCTCTCACTTTCCTTTCATTTGAACGCTGGTATTAGAAAAGGATTGAGTGGTATGGGCTGAACGTCCCGCGATGGGGCCGTGAAGGAGCCGGAGCCTTCTTCCATCATTTGTTGCCCAAGTTTTTTTTAAATAAGCACAGAAAGAGACTAGGACAAAGTCCTGGATCAACCTGTGTACAAAGGATGAACCAGGAATCTCTCCCTCTCCCCCTCTCCCCTTTCCCACCCCTTCCATCTTTCTCCCCTTCCCTCTCTCTATCTTTCTTTCTTTCTCTCTCTCTCTCTCTCTCTCTCTCTCTCTCTCTCTCTCTCTCTCTCTCTCTCTCTCTCTCTCTCTCTCTCTCTCTCTCTCTCTCTCTCTCTCTCTCTATCTCTTTCTCTCTCTCTCTCCTACCTCCCATTTGAATTACTTTGGCGTAAGAAAAAGATAGAGTGATAGGGTCTGAAGTCACGCGATGACACGGATCACCCACTCCTCTATCCATTTCTTACACCTGCGTTCAAACAGCCACAGAGGGAGGGATAAGATTAATAAAAATACATCCAAAATTATTCATAGATCCAGAGAGGCGATCCATCTGGCGTGCGTCTTTCTCTCTCTTTTTCCATTCGAAGCCGTGTCTTAGTGATGTATTGTAGGTAGATAAAGGCTAAAGTCACTTGACGGCCTTCATCGACTTTCCTTTCCTTGGACGTTCCTTGCAATAGCCAGAGAGAGAGAGAGGTAGAGGTAGAGAGAGAGGTAGAGAGAGAGAGAGAGATAAAGAGAGAGAGATAGGGAGAGAGAGAGGGGGGCGAGAGAGTGGGTGAGAGGAAGGGAGGAAAACACTATAGTAGCGGTTCGTAAGTCACAATGTATCGATATCGACTCCAAAATAATCGATCCTCAGGTGGTTAAATTGAACCTTCAAATAATCGATACTTCCGCATACGTTCAAATGAGAGGAAAACGATCGTTCGATAGTTCACGAGTCGCCACTAGAGCTCACATTCCTGCTCAACCTCACTTTGAATTGGTTTAAATGGGAACATTTGGTGTGAAATCGTACAACTGGCAACACATTCTTCATGCCTGGTCCCTGTTTTAATCACCCCCTCCCCTCCCACAACCCCGCTCCCATTCCTCTCCCGATCTAACCGGAAATCCCTTTCAATTATAGGCTAATTCCCATCACCTCATCGCCGCGCCGCTTCGATGCTATGCTGATACCATGCTCTCAGCCAAATTTTAGTTTTCGCGCCATCGATCGTGTTTGTAAGGTATGTTAACACAGAGTTGCAAAGTCTGAAAGTATGTATGTGCATCGTTAGAGTTGCATCAATTTGAATCGACTGTTTCAGTATAACAGTATTTTTGAAGTTCGCTCTCGATCCCATTAATTATTTTGATGACCAAACAGCATAACAGCATGCAACGTGAAATATCTTTGAACCCGAGATTGACACTTTTGATGTAGGCTCGTAAAAACAGGGTGAGACCAAAAAGTCTATTTAATTTACTCCGCATTGCGCACCAATCATAAGTGCATGATGTACGCGAATTTTCGTGCTTGGATCGGGACTTGCGGCTCTGGGTTTTTTATTGAGTTATTGTTAATCGTTTCGCACCGCTGCGGTACTTTACACCCTTAACCAGATTCAGTAAATCAGGGGGCCGATCATTTATTTCATCAATAAACCGATCGTAAAGATTGTCTAGGAGTGATAATACTGGGCCGAAATTGTAAAACTTGGCTGTTGCTATGGTAATCATCGTTAAAAAGTCCGTTATATTAAGGCTACTTATTGATAGGCTTTAAAAAATGGGCGCTTTAATGATGATTTGGTGGTAACCATCGATACCAAACCGTAACAGCCAAGTTTCGCAATGTTTAACAAATAGCATCACTCATAGACAGTCTTTGAAGATCGGCTTATCGATCGATGAAGTAAATGATGATTCCCATGGTGTATATCAGTCCAGTACCATATTTTTGAAAGACGGCTAAGTTCTTTCCCCCAAAAAACACATCGGGGTTACCCTTACCCAAACCCCTAGATTTTGGAGGGACCGGGAAAGCCTCCATCGGAGACCCGTTATTTATCTACTGCGAATTTTGATGAACCGTGCAAAACTTTCGACCTAGATACAAAGGAAATACGAACGAAGAATCTGCACACATTTTTGATGCCGACACTCAAACGGAGACAAACAGCGACTCAGTATATTCTATGCTTCCCGTGTTATGACATGGAGGCAAATGAAATCTTTCAAAATTACAGTGCTGGACTACAATACACTAGATTGTCGAAATTTGGCCAAGGGAGGAAAGTACCGCAGCTGTGCGAAACGATTAACAGCTCAATCAAAAACCCAGAGCGAAGTTTCGATCCGAGCACAAAAATTTGAGGTTTGAGCTTTAAAATTAGTCACTGCAAGCAAGCTTAGTGATGGGTCTCAACATCATTTGTCTTTGAACCAAAGCATCATCATAAATACACTCTTTCAATATTTCGATGTATGATGGATGCATCCGAATCCTTCATAAATACTTAATTTTTTAATACGATGTATGATGGATGCATCTGCATCGCCCCTTCTCGTTCTCAAGTTTCAAAACCAATGCTTCTTTCAATGCCATGAGAGAATACTCGACTGGAACATAGGTTAGCTCTCTCAAATATCGAGCTGTGCCGCACAGGCGCAAATAAATCTTAACAGCACAGATACGAGCCGCGTGTCTGGGAAGGCCGAAGGGGTATGTTTTTCTGAAGAGATTTTAGTTTGACCGCGACATAGAATAAAGATTACTTCGTAATAGAAGCGACACTGTCACCGAATCTTCTATCAGAACTCGTTGATCTTGAACGGTCTTGAGAAGATTATGTTTGGAAGGATGTTTCAAATTCTGTAACCTTTTCATTCAACAACAACATCATCCACCACCCATCAGTGCTGCGATTGGCTTATTTTGAATTTCGCGGTGGCTGGCTTATTTGAAATCGTGCGGTGGCTGGCTTATTTTAGATCGGTCGTCGGCTGGCTTAGAGTCCCTGTATATATTAATAAATATGCAGGGGATATTGAATATTAAATAAACTATTAAATTTAATATTTTACGTATTCATATACACTGATACAAGGACTCTACGGTGGCTGGCTTAATTTAAATTGCGCGGTGGCTGGCTTATTTTGAATCGCGCCGTGGCTGGCTTACTTTAAATCGGTCGTTTGGTGGTTTAGAGTCCATGTATATTAAATATATGGGGGGTATTAAATACTAAATATACTAAATATAATATATTTAATATATAGTATATTGAATATGCATGCACAGGGCCTCTAGGTTGGCTGGCTTATTTTGAATCGCGCGGTGGCTGGCTTATTTCAAGGTCAACAAAATGAGTTTATACAGAGCCTTATGGAAGTGACGCTTCTATTACGAAGTAATCTTTATTCTATGACCGCGAGACTGATTTCTTCGGAGGAACACACCTGATTTTTAGTGGATTTTTTTATACGTCAGCCTAAATAAGTGACTTATTTAGCTGTATTTATACCTAGAGTAACCAAACAGAAATGGGTCTGCTTCAAAATTTTGCTTCAGCTGAAAGGGGGGTCGGTTTTGGTGTAAAATCACGCGATAACCTCGGGAGAATTAGAAAGTTCCGAAATCGACTCACAAACTGAATGAATGCGTCAAAACAAATTCTAAGATGACGGTCATATTATGAGTCTGATGTCACTGGGTGTTAGCGTTGAATGGTGAGCACCCTCCTCTTCACTTTCCAGTCCACCCCCCTGTGTTTTCCGAATGTCACCGTTCAACACCCTGCGACATCAGATGAATGTTGACTGTTGTTTTGTTGATTAACCCACGAGAATTCAGCGTGCCTTAAATCTGCCCCATGTATCTTAGCGTAGTGCTCCGTCTCTACTTGTCTCTATTGTAAACCGGGAAAAAACGAATGGTACGCTTTCTTTTCTACAAGAGAAGGTACGTCAATTTTTTTTCCGTTCAACTACAAAATCATACTTAAATTAAATAAAAGATTATAATCATAACACAAATATTACAACGGACATATTTTACTTGTCACACAGATTTGTTGAAAATCATTTCTTACCACACGATGTAGTTTGTTTTGTTTGCTTCTTACCTTTGTCCGTAGTTGGATGAAGTAAGTCTAATAATGAATTATCATAATGGTAATTTTTTGGATTTTGGTTTATTTTTTTTCTATTTTTTTATTTTTTATTTATATTTTTTTTTCAGTCTTAGAGAAAGATGGATTCGATGAAGAAATTCCATTTTACAATTGTGTAGTTGCTGAAGACCCCAATGAAAAAACAGACGATGGTAAGATACTTAATTTTTTTTTAATTTTTTGTTTGTTTTAGAGCTATCCTCGAGAGAAATCCAATACTATCCTCAATTATCCAATTGATGAAACGAGAAAATAAAATTAGTGGTTCCAAATAGTGAAATAGTTTTGCTTTGTAGCGTATGGTGCGTTTTATAAATCCAGAGTGGAAGCCTTGAATTTACCGACTCTTTGAATGAGCTCTTAGTCATGGATCTTGAATAATGTATCGACATCTACTGCCTATGCAATTTTTTTGAAAAGAATCGATTCTTCGATGGTTGACTTGAAACCCTTCGATACTTTTAAACGGGTTCAAATGGATGTGACAGGACGATCGATTTTTTACATTTTAATGATATTTTATAATGTGTCATGGACAGTTGGACAGACGGGCAGATTGAAGGTTAGACGAACAAACATTTTTTATGAATATTGTTTTGAGTTCTTTTTAAGCGGATATTAAAAATGGGTATAAATGGTCAGCAATAGCCAAGTCTTAAAATTGTCGGCTAATGTCGTCGCTCTAGAAGACATAACCTGAGCCTCAATGATCGGTTTAACGCAAAATTATAAGCCTGGTGGAATGATAGACCGTTTAAAACCAATAGGATTAATAAAATCCCGTTTTCTCGGGCCTTGCCTGCTAAAATTACATACTTAATCCGCCTGTTGGGATCGAGGAATTTAAATTTTCAATTTTCTTACGATGACAAATATATTCTCTTCACATATGACCCTTCACCTTTGGACTGCCCGAGGAAAAAAACATGCGCAAAGTCACCGGAAATTGAAAGGAATTTGCCAATTTTCTTTAGGTACCACTATTGTTCACAGTATTGAGCCTTTTTCATTGAATAATGTCGGAAAGAGCTCATTTATTCGATTCACCGTGGCCGCACGCAAATTTGCCTTTTCCGTACAAAACTTTGGAGACAAAAATCTGGATCATAATCAATAAATGACAGTAAATAAACGAAAAAAAAAAATAATGAATAAGTTTAATTTCCAATTTCTCAGTTTTAAAGAAATCATTATGCAAGGTTTTTCCCAGAATTAACTGACAGTAAGACCATATAATACGACATTTAAAGCGGAAAACTCCCATATGAGCCAAGGAAAAATATTTGGAATATACCACTACAAGCTGGCAACTGTGAATGATGCTCACTTCTCAATATGGTGCATAGGCTATTCTAAGTTATAATTATAATCAAGGGTAACGCAGAACCACTTTCAATCCGAACGGTTGCCGAAGATTGCCGAGAAAGCTCACTTTCCGACAAGGTGGACCCGAGTTAAGATACCCAAAGTAAAAGATGTTTCCAAATGAATTCAAGGTTCTGCTCTATTTGTATAGTATTCTGTGCAACGATAAGACGTTACAAAACACGAAAACAAAAATTTCCCATATCCAGAAGAAACCATGCTTTGATACATTGTGCGCCGCACCGGCGATTTATTTTGCATAGGGTGAAAGAAGAAGAAGCTTCGACAAGACCACAGACCACAGGTACGCTTCTCCGAAGTTACCTGTCACTGCGAAGTCTGCCCAATTCAAAAGAATGATCAAATTGGTTGTTTTATGGATTCCTTGTATCCCTCAACTCAAGCATACCCGAGATGACATAATAAATTCAGATTGAATATTTTTCCTTTCTTTCTTATCTGGGTTACGAAATGTT
Source organism: Trialeurodes vaporariorum (assembly GCA_011764245.1). Taxonomy (NCBI): domain Eukaryota; kingdom Metazoa; phylum Arthropoda; class Insecta; order Hemiptera; family Aleyrodidae; genus Trialeurodes; species Trialeurodes vaporariorum. The sequence continues at coordinate 24,164,839 of VMOF01000369.1, read as the reverse complement.
TTTCTGTACAAAAAGGCATTTGTGAATTCGGAAGAGCGGAAAAATTGCCACTCATCCTCGTCTCGTATACGCGTCCGGCTCACAGTGGGTATGCAAATGAGCGATTTGTCGGCAAAAAATCGTCAATTTAGGATTACCCAACGAACATAATATAGTTTAAAATCTTCCTCGAAAATAATTCCAGAAGCACCAAAAGGCACAATTCTCAATTGAAATTGTTAATTGAAATTGGTTTATTAGAATTGGCGTAAAATTAATCTAGAATTTTTGTGATTGAATTGTTGGCTTTCAAATTTTTCTTTTCTAGCTCACCGACCACCGCGCGGTATTGATTCTCACAAAGTTGCGTCTGTACTATATGCTACAAGTCCTGAGAGTGTTTAGACACAAAACGAAGACAGTTCGGTGGTGGCTTTGCTCTATCGGCGTAAAAATTGATCAATCGATTTGTTTATTCAGTACTTAAAATGCAGAAATCGACCTTGAAATCTTCAATTTTATTGGTCAATTGCCCTCAAGCGATATCACTGGCTTGTGGCAGTGAATTACTGTACCATTAATTGATTCGTAATTTGGGGGAGTAGAAAATAATTTCCGATTATTGGAATATGTTCAACTTGCAAAAAACTACACATCATCGGTAATTACCAGAGTTAAATCAAATGTTAAAGTCATAGTATTTCCATCGGAGCGGGAGAACGAAAACATTCCAAGTCTGAATGTTTGTGAGGGGTTACGTGACACACTGTTGATCTGGACCGTGTAATCTTTGCACCTTCCGATGGAATCATCGATGGATAAAAGCAAATCATTTTAGGGTTCGCGAAACAGAGCAGTCCTGATGAGATTTGATCATCATTTACTTTTTCTTTAAACCGCAATCGTCAATACTGTCGTCTAGTGTCTCTAAGTAGCACCCTCAAAGTTCAATTGAGTTTTCAGAAAACACCGGCGCAGCAAAGATCTCTTCTTTTCACTCCTCTCATTTTCCCTTTGAATGTATATGTATAGAAAAATGATAAAAAGAGAGCGGTTTTATCCCTTGTCTATCCTTGTCTAACACACTGTTCTAATGGAGAAAAGAGAGGGGGTAGAGAATGTCTGTGTTGCGCCATGCACCACTGCGAAAAGGGTTAAAATCGGACGGATTCTTCGACTCCGAGCACGAAAACAAATCTTCCCTCTTGTGCGGTCGAGCGGCACAAAAATAAAACCGGGCGAATCAAAATGTTGCGGAACATAGAATTCGGAATTGGCTTATGCAAATTGGCCCGCGCTTGCGATGAAAAGAGGAACCAAAGAAATATATGTATACTGTATAGAGGTATCTCCGCACCCGTCATCGCGTCTCGCGCGCGCCGTGAATCCCCGCAACCCTCAATAACGTAAACAAGCATGGAAAAAGTTTCCCGCGTTTTAAGCGTGCCGTATATATACGGTACGCTTTTTGTTTTCATTTTCATATCTAATATATAGGTTGCATGCTTTGCTTATGGCAAAACCTTGGCGGGAAAGGTTTGAAAAATTAAAAACGTGTTTTCATAAAACTGGTTTCATTAATTGTTAATTTATTGCTGCAATCCAGGAGGTCTCGGCGTCTATTTTCTTAAAATTGTAAAAGTTTTGGTATTCCTGTTAATTTCAATAAGTTATTAGGCGTCAAAGTCGAATTCCTTTGAACGAGAATTCCATACAGGTCCAGCAACCTAAGTCATTTGTGCCAACCTATGAGTCAAAATTCAAAGGCAGGAGGGGGGTGGAAACATCTCCCGCAGGAACCCTCTTTGCCCCTCGCCTTTGGGCTCCACCGGTCACAAGATTTCTTCACGGTGCATTAAGCGGTCGTAAATGTGTCAAAATCTGTTTGACGAGGGTTTCGGAAAGAAGTGACGGCGAGGTATTGATAAAGAGCGGGCGGGGAATAGAAAAGAGAGGGACTCGTTCATATCCTTAAGTAGACCTGTTTAGTGATGACGTCACGATCAGAATTGGTTCCAAACAAATGCTCTATCTCTCACTCTCGTTGATTTACCTATAAGAAATCAGATCCAAATTTTCGAACGCAAATTCATGCTAGTTAAAGAACAGTTTTCTAAAATTTTATTGCACCATTAGATTCCACGTATTTTAAAGTATCTTTTCACTCTAACATAATTCCTAAAAGATCACAAGCGAATTTACAATCAAGCGAATTTACAATCACAGTTATACCGAAAGATGTTCTACGTTTTGTCCTCGTCTTACTCACGGTCTCTTATGGGAGTATCACCGCCATGACACTCAATCATTCTAACTTCTCTTCGTATCGAAGCTATTTCTCGAGGTAAAACACATGTCGTGATGGTGCTGATGAGCCTATATCCTAGAATTTTGTGCTCATAAGAAACTGTGAGTGTGACAAGGACAAAACATAGGACTTTCTTCGATATAACTGTGATTGTGCATTGATGCGCGATGTTTCAAAAAGTTTGTAATATAGCGGGCTCATATTTTATTACTGAGAAAAAAGTGGTTGTTAAAACTGTAAAAATAGAGCCATAGATGATTTCGCCTTATTTCAATCATGAAACCTATCGTTGCTATAGTCAGCGCGCTTGAATCTACACGAATTCCGATTGTCTCTATGGAATTTCGATTATTTCTATGGGAAAAAAAGCGCGGGAATATATATCCTATCGGAAAATTCATTGAAACAATCGGAAATTTTTATAAGGGACGTGGAACCCAATGGTGTGATAAACACAACTGGTGCAACGAACATGTTGTTTACTAGCACTTGTATTTGAAAATTTGGATCGTGTTTCATATGGGAAAACCCACGAGAGCGCGAGTGAGGCGGA